>JAWQEG010002423.1:0-307500 GCA_033782935.1 Petrolisthes cinctipes | reverse complement strand
TAGGGGAGGAGTGTCACCACAGGCGAGCGCTCTATTGTATAGATAGTTGCCCATTGAACTCCCGTACGTACTTGTATAGTATGTTTCTTTCCACAGTTATTGACATTTCCCTGATTTGTAATGCATTGTATCTTGTTATCTAATTATAAAGGTTTAGTTAAATCAATTAACAAGGCTGAGATAATGTCCATACGGAAAATTATGCAAAGAAATTAAACTTAAACTGGTTTATTAATCAAGACAAATATATATAACTGTAATCTGTCTCCCTCTCCCTCCACTTACCTTACATACATACATACATATTACTCTAGTGTGACATTCATACATACATACATATTACTCTAGTCTAGTGTGACATACATACATATTACTCTAGTGTGACATACATACATACTACTCTAGTGTGACATACATACATATTATTCTAGTGTGACATACATACATATTACTCTAGTGTGACATACATACATACATAGTACTCTAGTGTGACATACATACATACAGTCGTGGTCAATAATAATCATCCACATATGGGTAACTTTAACAATTTACTGTGTAATGTTTTCATGTTCACATACTATTTTATTGTTTTAAGTAGTGTGTAGCTGTTTGTATTAAATTAAACGATGGCACTATACCTATTTATTGGAATGTTTATCAGCTAAGGAACAGAGGGAAGCTGTCAAAATCTTACGTGAGTTACTCCTATATGGATGATTATTTTTGACCACGGCTGTACATACATACATACATATTACTCTAGTGTGACATACATACATACATATTATTCTAGTGTAACATATATACATACATACATATTACTCTAACGTTAGTGTGACATACACATATTCTAGTGTGACATGCATGTATACACACATATTACTCTAGTGTGACATACATACATTCATACTGAACAATGTGAACATAAAATACTGATCATAATAGAGATTAAGTACGTTGTATATATATATTTAAAGAAGGTGACTGTGGATGAGAGCCAACGATAGTTTTGTTTATCTAACTAATTTCACCTATTAACCGAAATGTATTCATATTTAATCAGCCATTCACTAATATATCGGTTAAAGAAATACTTATTCATATTCATATCCGGTGGCGACACGCTAGGGGAGGGGGTGGCGAGCTCTATGTTTATAGCTCTGTGGGACACTCACATGGGAGTTTTGGTCGTAGCGGTACTGCAGAGCCACCTAGTAGTTAACAGGAATCACTAACAGCTGGCGCCTTGACTTACACAGGAGCGGTGGGCGTTTTTTTTTTTTGTTTCATTATTTCTGTTAGGGGCATTTTGAAATTAGCCTGACCTTACCTAACATAACCTAGACCGCATCAGACTACCGGGACCTAACCTGGGCAAACTACCGGGAAATAACCGTGGTATAAAGTACAGGAAATGACTGGGCCAAAATACTGGGACCTAGCCGGACCTGGCAGCACTGCTACAAAACTGTAATTCTTTCAATAAATACCAGGAAGACATATATATTTATTAAAACATCTTGTGGGGGAAATTTGTGGGACCCTGAGAGTATTTTGTGGGAATGTGTGGGAAAATTTAGATAGATACTTGGGAATTCCTTGTGGCAAAAGTGGCAAGTTGGCAACACTGCCACGAGCCATGCCTAGTGCACTGGACACTGTGGACAGTTTACCTGGTATGTTTTGATGTTTCACAGGCTAGCATAGGACCATCAAAGCCTGAACAATGCAGACAATGCAGACACTGTGGATGCCAGTCCAACCCAATGCTCACGATGCCAGGGAGTGTTGAGTGGTGAGTGGTGTGTGGCTGGTGAGTCGTTGGTTGTTTACACTCCAACCCCAAACAAGTCACCAACCTGTCTCCACTAACGGTTGGTTGGTTGTTTCACTTTGTTAGATTTAAATTCACATATAGAGCGAGCCAGTCAGCGATTGGCCATCAAACGGTTAAAGTAATAGGTAAATATTGAAAGAAGTACCGTTATTGCGTACGGTTTTTCTACCTTCATTACCCACTTATTTAGACTATTCTAAGACTATTTTCTTCTATGGCATTTCCTCCGCAAATGCCCCATTTCCAAGATAGGGCATTTTAAAATTAGCCTGACCTTACCTAACCTAACCTAGACCGCATCAGACTACCGGGACCTAACCTGGGCAAACTACCGGGACCTAACCTGAGCAAACTACCGGGACCTAACCTGGGCAAACTACTGGGACCTAACCTGGGCAAACTTCAGGGACCTAACCTGGGCAAACTTCAGGGACCTAACCTGGGCAAACTACCGGGAAATAACCGTGGTATAAAGTACAGGAAATGACCGGGGCAAAATACTGGGACCTAGCCAGATCTGGCAACACTGCTACAAAACGGTAATTCTTTCAATATGTTGTTAATGTTCTCCTGTGACAGAATAGCCTCCTGCCCCATGCTCTGGTCGCAGTGAAAAAACAAATTAAAATAAAGGAGGGGCTGCATGGCCCTATGAATGTTTTAGCATACGACTCATTGTCTTCCTGCAATTTCAGAGTTGAGCAAATCTGGATGGTTGTGGTGATCGGGGCGTCATGATTTCGTGCAGAGACGCCCAGGAATACGTGCCCTTTGGCCGGGAATACCTGGAACACCACCCGGGGGAGGTCGGACTACCACCACCACGACTCGGTCAGGCTCCTCCCCCTGATATTGACATATTGAGGCAGCTGGACACAGTTTCCATCAATGGTTCAAAGGTAAACATATGTGGATGCCTAGCAACAGAAGCAACTTACGTCATTGGGGAGATTTCACAGTCATTTCTGAATGATTGGTTCCTCCCCAATCAACCCCTTGAGGTAGGGGGCTATGAATAACTCCCCAGTATCCCTGCTTGTTGTAAAAGGTGACTAAAAGGGACTTTTACTTCTCCAACTGTCCCTTTTTTTCATCTGTTACCTTTTGTGCTTACTGTCCCACTTCTAGATCTCCTTCCTCAGGCGCCATATGACCTCGCTGTTGTGGTGCGAAATATCAATAAATCAGTCAAATCCTCCCCAATCACACTCATCATTCTTCATTATTTCCAAATATCTCCCTCTCCACAATCACACAATATATCAGGCGGCTGTTCCATTATTATGATTACTCCATATACAATTTATTCACCAAATACTTTAGTCACAAGTCATTTACACAATCCAGTTTCTTTCATTCGGGCACTAACAAATCCATACTGAAATCACTGTGAAATCACAAACCACTTCTACCATCTACCCTTCTGATATATCAGAAGAAGCTGGATGGAACCATTGTGGATGGCTGTCCAGGATGCAACACAGCACCCCATTCTATTAAACACATTATTGAAGACTGCAATCCATACAACCACACTCGCCAACAACACAACATACACTCTCTGAGGGCATTGTGGGAAAGCCCGGTTCAGGCCATGACCTTCCTCAGGAGCTCGGGGCTGCTCGGCCAGACAGCTTGAGGAACTTCAACAACAACCTTAAATTAAATTTTGATCATTGTTATAGTGCAGATTTTACTTTCATTAATCATTGTTATTATGGAGTTTTCACTTGCCTTGTCTCGTTCATGTATATTGCCTTCTATCCTAAATTTTAATAAATTTTATACGGTTTACACTTTCCTTGTTTTGTTAATTATTTTGTTTTGTTCATTTATTTTGCCTTTACCCTAAATTTTATGCCATTGTCAATACCACAGATATTCTTGAATATGACACTGCTGTATATATAAACTTATTATGATGTATTTACCCCAATAGTAGAGAAGATGTTTTACTGATGTTGTTTGACAGGAGAGTTGGGTGATTCGAGAGAGTCCTGATGGTCTGACTGAAGAGGAGCTGTATGTGAGTGGCAGTCGAGTTGTGTGGTCGAGGGGTCAGGGGGAGTCGAGGCAGGTTGTCAAGTGTTTTACCTGTGATTCATCAGTGAATAAGGCCTTCTTTACCACCTTTCATACCCAACACATCCAGATAACACCACTCCATCACACACCAACGTCAACACCGAACCCCAATGCCAACAACAACACTAAGGCAGAAATACCCACAGGTGAGAAAGATGAAAGATTAACACATTGACATTATCTTATACCCTGGATATGCAATGAATTTATACTTGTATCCATCATTTCTTCATTTTACACTCAGTCCCTCATTGAAGACCACCAAATGGTATCCCAGACTTCTGGTATTCATTACCATACACACTAAATAAGTGATTTACTGAGCCTGTGTTAAAAGGATATATGTGATAAATTTAAGCATATTATAAGGAGGACCTGTTGTATTAGAGAGGAAAAGGCAAGTGTAAGAAAGAAGTGAAAGATAATTTAGTTTATCTGACAGTACAATATAACCCATTACCATCAAAATAATGATGGGAAAGCATAACAAGGAAGCTGGAGAATCTAAGCACTAAATACATCCATCAATTTCAACATAAGATATTAGGAAACTGTCCTGTGATTTCTCTGGGCAGTTAGGGGTTAAGGGAATATATACAGTGTAGGTGGTAAATCTAGAGCAGTTGATACCTCCAAACTATTCCAAGCAACACGACACCATTATTTTTGTTAGGTCCTAATCTGGTTCTGTTTCCTGGCATACTTTGGAGGAAGCAAGGTACTGTACTCTAGTGTACCAAAAGTATATTTTAGTAGATTGGCAATGTTTTAATCATGATAAGCTCTCCATAGCAATAGTAAATTGGTACTAGTTTATTCCATTAGCACACTGAATATAACTGTTAAGCGGGTAATAGACTTTTGGTACATAAAAGTGCCTTAATTTCTCCAAAGTACATATGCCAAGAAACAGGATCAGATGAACAAAATTTGTGGTGGCCTGTTGCTTGGAATAGTTTGGAGGAATCAAAGCACTTTAATGTACCTAAATTGTTTTACCCCCTTATTATGAGCTTCCTGTAGTAGAGAGAAAGTATACAATATTATGATGTATGTATTGTTTGTTACAGATGGGAGTTTTTGCAGTGTGTGTTTGGTAGAGAATGATTCCCTCACCATCTTCACTGAGGCTGGTCAAGATTATGCTGTTCCCTTGCCATTTCCTGTAAGTCAGTCTTCTCTATCTTCTGTATATAATATATATTATATACAGTATATATATATATATTCTATTAAAATATCTTGTTTCCAAACCTTGTCATTCTCGTGAGTGTGGTAAAAAAAATATAAATATTTCCTGTATATACATCAATATACATTGTACTTTTCTGTTCACCTTATCATATGTTTAGTGTTTAAAATCATTATTATACTATACCAGTAATTAAACACTATACTGTACTGAAGGGTAGCAGTGTCCTTTCATGTATTCTGTTTCCATTTTTCATCATTCCTATTAGTTTTCTATTGATTGTTCAATTGTGTCATTGTATTTGTGTATTATTGTTGTTGATGCTCTTGAGGGGAGATTCTTTTGTTGGTGAAATGAAAGGTCTGTGATTCCTCCAAAGCATTCTAAGCAACAGGACACCATTATTTATATTAATTTGGTCCTGTTTCCTGGTATTACCTTGGAGGAATCAGTATCCCTCTAATTCACCAACACGAGAAAATCCCCTTAAACCTGCCTGGCCAAACAGCCCCGAGTCCCATGTGTTATTTTATAACAGTATTGAAATCTCAAAGTAAAACCATATACAGAAGTTTAAGGGGAAAGTACAGTTTTGGTATATCTATAACACCTATTTCCTCCAAAGTATTCCAAGCAACAGAAAGACCATCAATATTTTTGTTAATCTGGTGCAGCTGCTTCCTCCTAACTATTGCAAGCAACAAAAAAACACCAATATTTTTATTAATCTGGTCTAACCAACCTATTCCTCCAAATTATTCCAAGCATCAACAGACCACCAATATTTTTGTTCATCTGTTCCTGTTGTTTCCTAGCATACTTTGGAGGAATCGGAGACCTTCCAATTCACCAACAAAAGAATCTCCCCTTAATAATTGTCCCCAGGTTGGTAGAGTGTGGGCTGGGCGTTGGGGTGTGTTGCTGGAGAGGGAAGCTGATAATGGAATGAATATGTTGGGACAATCTACTGACCGCTCTCTTCCCACCTTATATTCCCTCCTTCACCCTCTTGATGACATCAATCCAGTTATCTTCAGAACAGGTAAATATTAATTATATATTGTAGTACACATGATGATAAGGGGAGATTCTTTTGTTGGTGAATTGGAAGGTCTCTGATTCTTCCAAACTGTCAAAAACAGATGCCCTCAGTGGTACTAATGGGGCATTTGTCTTGTGGCATAGTTTGGAGGAATCGGAGACCTTCCAAATTCACTAGAAGGTGAACAGATCCTACAACAATCTTTATTCTTGCCCTATTGGGGATGGCTAGTATTCAGAGAATAAAGTCAACCCCCCTGGGCAATTGTAATGTAATGTAATATGGTGTTATTGTTTCAAGTCAGAGTGGTAATGTTGTATGGCTGTAATGGTATAGTGTGATGTGGTGATGTAATATAAAGTGATATAGTGTATTGTAATGTTATATGGTGTTGTTTCAGGTCAGAGTGGTGCCGGTGGAGCCCAGTACCTAAGTGACCCCAACCAACAAGTGATATATTGTTCAGTAGACCCTTCAATGCTTGTCCTATATAACACTATCAATGGCACTCATACCATTTGGAATGTACACAAGGCTACAGTTGAGGTTAGTACAGTACAGTATTTAAGGGGATAGTTGTTGTTGTTGTTGTTCTCCCATGACAGAATGGCCTCCTGCCCCCCACAGACCCCCGGTACACTCTGGTTGCAGTGAAAAACAAAATTAAATAAAGGAGGGGTTGGCCCTATATGCCTGGGCTACTAAAGCACATCCCAGGAAGATGGGACCAGAGCTTACTGGACCAGGGAGTCTGGAGGCCTCTGACCTCCAGGGAGATTGGGGGGAAGGTCTTTGATCCCACAGCCAATGCTGTGGGCCCAAGTCCACTTTACCACAAGTGCTACAAGTGGGGCTGCACCTTCCATGTGACCAGCCCTAAAGAGACCATAAGTGGGGAGGGAGTTTACACTCCTGCATGCAAAGGGATAATGCACTTCTGTGTGCTGGCAGTCCACACAGCAGGGGGGGGGGGGGGGAGAGCCTTTGGTTGCAGTACACCTCGCGTGGATTTTTAATCCATGTGGACAGATCTCTTCAAATCCACTAGAAAGTGACCAGATCCTACAACAATCTTTATTCTTGCCCTGTGGGGGATGGCTAATATTCACAGAGATTAAAGTCAGCCCCCCAGGGCAGGTCTCGTGATGGTAGATTGGAGGACTACTGATTCCTCCAAAATATGCCACAAAGCAGTTCTCCCATTAAAGTAACATTAGGGTTGTCTGTTTCCTGGCATAGTTTGGAGGAATCAAAATGCTCTTTGGTACCAAAAGTGTATTACCCTCTTAACTCATACACATAAACATCTCGCCAGTTCGTTCACAGTCTAAAACTTAATATCCTGATCTTGTCCAGTTATAATTAAGGGGATAGTATACTTTTGGTACATTAGAGCACATAGATTCCTCAAAAATATGCCAGGAAACAGGACCAGATAAACAAAAATAATGGTGGCTTGTTGTTCTTGGAATAGTTTAAGGAGATCTCGGTTGCTCCAGATTTGCTGACACTGTACTATCTCTATAACTGTGAGCAAAGAGTGTAGTTAATGTTTTCTTTTGTACAATATTCCCTCGATATGAGATGAATAAATTTATCAAACATATCCTTTTAACACAGGCTCAGTAAAGCACTTAGTGTGTATGGTAATGAATAATAGAAGCCTGGGAAAACATTTGACGAGGGACCAAGTGTAAAATGAAGTGATGGTGGATACAAATATTTCTTTATTGTATATCCAGGGTCTACAGTAATTATTATTATTTTTTTTTTTGCAGGAAAACAACTCTGTTCTTCAGAATATTGCGGATAATTGTAGTGACAGTAACACCCCAATATCCTCATTACTGACCAACCCTGGAACACAGCTACACCACCATCACCACCACTCTCTATCCTACCACCAACTCTTCCACACCACCACATCATCTGCCGCCACCCAGCAAACCCCTGGCCCCACCTCTTGCCCAGCCCCCAGCTCTGGCACCCCTCGCACCCGGAGCTGTGTCTACCCCAACATACCAGCCACACCCAAGACAATACACCCAACACATCATACACCCAGGAACCACATGGCCACACTCAGGTATATAAATTATACAGTATTAGTCATCTCAAGTCATTCTTATTTATAGTTATATATGAATAAATACTTGTATCTGCCATTTCTTCATTTTGCACATAGTCCATCAATGAAGACCACCAAATGTTATCCCTGGCTTCTGTTATTCATTACCATACACATGAACTAAGACATTGATATACTGAGCCTGTGTTAAAAGGATAGTGATAAATTTAGCCTCTGGCTAGCACAGTGGTAGAGTGTACAACTGCAGTTTCTGTGGTCCAGCGTTTGAGCCTATTCGGGACACTGTAAAAATCTCTCACAGTCTCACTGTTGCCAGAGGTTACCATCCCTGTGAGCAGGGGGGAGGGTTTGAGTCAGCTGTCTGAGTGCTTCTGCTTAAGCAGCCATACCCGAAGCTGACTCGGGACCTGTTACGGTGCAATAGCCGTAGAATGAGGGGCACGGGGAACCCCTCCTCTGTAAGATTTCCCTAGCAATGGGCTACCTCCAACTTGGAGATAAGGGCCTGGAAAAAAACATATATATATTTATTTATTTATTCATTGTATATCAAGGGCCTCCTAAAGCTGCAGTGACAGTAGACCCTCAATATAAGATGATTACATTTATCACTATCCTTTTAAAACAACCTCAGTAAATCACTTAGTTTGTATGGTTGTTATTGTTGATGTTCTCCCGGGGCAGAATTGCCTCCTGTCCCACAGACCCCCAGTTGTATGGTAATAACAGAAGCCTGGGAAAACACACACACATACGCACTATCAATTTAACACAGGCTTAGTAAACAACTTAGTCTGTATGGTAATGAATAACAGAAGCCTGGAAAAACAACTTAAGTGAGGGACTGAATGTAAATTGTAGTGGTGGATACAAGTATTTATTCATTGTATATCTAGGGTCTACAGTACTGATATTTCCTTGTCTGTGCACAATTTTATTGTTTAAGCCTCTCCTGTATTCTGTACATAGTTGTCTATTTTAGGATCATTTAGGTTATTATGGTGTTTACAGAATAATTACTGTCCTTGACATAGTTAAGTGTCTTTCCAGATTAGTTTGATTGTTTTTATGATTCTGTTTCTTTGTCCACAGTTGTACTCATTAGGTTATTATGGTTCTAGTAGAATAATTACTGTCTTTAGGATTTATTTAAGTTACTTCTCAGATTAGTTTGATTGATTGAGAGAGAATGTTTTATGATTCTGTTTTTTCTCTGTCCACAGTCGTACTCAGTCCCCATCAGTGATAGGAACACCTTTCACACCTCATGCCCCATCTCTCTCTGACACCCTGGTAGATCCTGAACCACTTGTGCCGGACCTCTGCCTTGACCTTCTCCGTACTGAACACTCCCCTGCCCGAGCCACCACTGCCTTCCTAACCCAAGATGGAGCAGGCCAGAGATACCTATGTCTAGTGCTGGCACAGGCAGGGGTAGTGCGCTGTATTAAGTATAGTTACTCCTCGTCCAGCAGCTCAGGCCCGGTGTTTGGTTCAGCTGTGAATGTAGCGGGTAGAGATGCACAGGGAGTTCCAGCATTGAATATGATGGTAGTGGTGGAAGGCAGTAGTAGTCTGTCACTCTACACTGGGGTGATGTTGGTTAGTAGAGTCAATCTGTGTGGTATTCCACCCTTCAACTCTACTTTATTTCATGACTTTTCAACCCTCAACATCTCATCAAGGTTCTACAGCCCTGCTGCCTCAAGAACAACTCCTTTACGTCGGTCCAGTCTTCTCACTTCCAGCCGACCTCCTTCAGCAGCAGAGGCAAAATTTGATGCTGCTTTTTCTCCAGTTGTTGGTGAACAGTCAACAATGGACTCCTCCATTACTGAAGACACAACTGGTCTACCATTGTCTTGGGCCATTGTGGGACTTCGTGATCCTGCTAGAGCCAGACTGACTTTGGAACATGCCAGTGGGGCTCTGTATAGAATAACTCTTCCAGAACTTGCTTCTTCTCATCCAGTGCGACAATGTCTGGCTGCTCTTGGAGCAGTATTACCTCAGGATGCAGCTCTGTACCTCACCAACCGTTGGTATGCCACCAGGAATGCTCCTGGTTCAGGGGACTTTTCTCCTGAGGGTGAATGGGCACTGTTTTCTTTAACTCTGTTAGCTGCAGCAGGATATGACACTGATAAGTTGGCTCTCTCTGGTCCTGGTGATACAAGTGGTGACACAACCGGTCCTCTGGGAGCCTCAAAAAAGTTCCGTGCTGCTGAGAATGGGTCAGACAGTGATTGGGAATACCTGTTGTCTTCACCATTCCATGCAGGAGTTGGGGATGAATTATCTCAAGTATTGGGGCTACAGAAAGTAGGTGTTGTACCACGACCACAGACAACAGTTCAGGGTAATGTAGACACTTCAGCATCACTCTTCCCTCACATTCCAGTGATATTGTTGGCACTCCACCTTGTCTATGAGGACTTTAAACTTAACCTGTTACACTGGGACTTCTGTCTTTTACTAGTACCTTGCCTCCACCAACTGGCTGCTGATCTTAGACTGCCTTGGTATCTACACTATTACTGGAGAGATTTCCCTGCAATATGCCCAATACATGGACCTCCCATCCAACTGTCTCAGGAGAAGTATACAAGCCTCATCTGCCCACCAGACCTGCCAGAACAACCACCCAGCATCCTTGGACATTTATACAACATTATGTGTGGCCATGAACCAGGTGCCTTCCACAGTTTGCCTGATGTTTGTACCACCACCAGGAATCTAGTTCTGCTGTATCGTTTAGCTGCCTATGCTCCCCTACATCACATCTCAACCAAAAAGTTCTTGAAGGTGGTGGGAGGGTCCAGACAACAGCCATATGAGGTGCCGTGGGGACCTGATAATGAGGGTGGGGGTGGTTGTGATGATGGGTGGGTGGGACAGGAGCGTGTAGTGTTGTTGATGGCCAGGCTGGGACTCACAGTGAGGGACATACAGTTGCTGGCTCCTGGAGTGGCCCTGCCTCTCATGAACGCCCAGCACCTGTGTCGCACCTGGCCACCACAGAGCTGGCCTCCCGCAGCATACCACTTGGTGCAAAGACCTGATCTAGTTGCACACAGAGAAGAAGCAAACCGTAGCCCAGATTATGTCATGTGTAACTCATTTGGTGTCAGGATTCCAACTCAGAGTGAAGATGAAAACACACCATTAGGGAAAAATGGTGGAGGTGCAGCGTGGATTGGCACAGGGAGTGGATCTGTTGTGTCAGGGAGTGGAGGAGGTGGAGGTGCTGCTGGTGGTGCATCTGGGACTGGAGTGGGAGGTGGTACTGGTGGTGGTGGTGGTGGTGGTGGTGGTGGTGGTGGTGGTGTTGGTGGTGGTAGTAGTGGCGGCAGTAGTGGTGGTGCTGGTGGCAGTGGTACAGCAGGTAGTACTGGTATACAGGAGGAGGATGGTATGGAGTCTCTGGATGGTGTGTTGTTAGGTCTGCGATGGCCGGAAGACCAGAGAGTTGTTGAGGTACGGCGAATGTTGTGTTCAGCTCGGCCGGCCACCATCAATGTTGTCCAGCGGCCGGAAGTGTCTGACCATGACTTTCTGGAGGAGCAAGAACGACACCTGTATGCTCTGTGTGTACGTACCATGGCACTTCCTATTGGTAGAGGAATGTTAACACTGTGTACTGCTGCTCCACTCCCCACTGAACCTTTGTCTGTACCTCGCCTAAATCTAACTGGTCGTGCTCCTCCCCGAGGCACTTCAATAGATCTCTCCAACATTGAAGTTCCACCAAATATGGACATGTGGCCACACTTCCACAATGGGGTGGCAGCTGGACTCAAAGTGGCACCTGATAGAGGCCGTGTGGACTCTACCTGGATTTTGTACAACAAACCCCGAGGCAGTTTGGACAGTCCCACACAACATGCAGGCTTCCTCATGGCATTAGGGCTGAACAGTCACCTGAGAGAACTGGCTACAGTCAGTGTTCATGACTACTTGACAAGGGGCCATGAAATGACCTGTGTAGGTTTGCTGCTTGGACTGTCAGCTGGAAGGCGTGGTAGCATGGACTTGCAGATCACTAAACTACTCAGTGTTCATCTGGAGTGTTTATTACCACCCACCTCTACTGAGTTGGATGTTCCTCATACAGTACAGGTGGCAGCAATTCTTGCCCTCGGTCTTCTCTACCAGGACACAGCACATAGACACATGGCTGAAGTTCTCCTCCGTGAGATTGGCCGTCCTCCTGGCCCCGAGATGGAGAACTCCAGTGACCGTGAATCCTACTCTCTGGCTGCTGGTCTGGCTCTTGGTTTAGTGATGTTTGGAAGAGGAGGTGAGGCTGCTGGCTTGGCGGATCTTGAGGTGGCCAGCCAATTACACCATTATATCCAGGGTGGACGGAAGAAGCCCTTACTCCCAGCACACAAAGACAGATACAAGTCTCCCAGTTATCAGATCAAGGTAAGTCACTCGCATGTTCTCTGGTTCTTTATTCCCTGTATTCATGTTAAGAGAGTAATACACTTTAGGTACATTAGAGTGCCTTGATTCCTCCAAAGTATGCCAGAAAACAGGAACAAATTAATAAAAATTATAGTGGTTTGTGGCCTGGAATAGTTTGGAGGTATCAGTTGCTCCAGATTTACTAACACAATACTCCCCTCTTGATTATAGTACTGTACTATATTTACTAGTCAGAATATATTTGTCTTGGTGGTTCTCTGGTTTGTTCTTTCCAGTATTCATGTTAATTATAGGAACTCCCACCAAGGGGTTGGCCACGGCAGAAGAGTCTCCAGTTTTCCCTGTTCCCGTACTCCCTCCTCACTTGCTCCATCCCCCCTCTCCCCTTCACACTTCACTCTCTCACATACTCTTCCACTCTGTTCTGCTATCTAACCAGAGGTCTGCCTCTCACACCAGGTCCCACAACTTCACCATCATACACCTTCTTTACAAACTCCACACTTTGCATTCTCTCCACATGTCCAAACCATCTCAGTGTATTAAGCTTCACTCTCTCAACCACTCCACATTCAATACCAACTGCCTTCTCACCCATACCACATCTCTCATACACACTCTCATTACTTTCTCCATCCCACCTAGTACTTTGGGGGAAAAATCATGACACTGTAATGTATCACAAGTGTATTATCCCCTTAATGGGAGATTCTTTTGTTGGTGAATTGGAAGGTCTCTGATTCCTCCAAACTATGTCATGAAACAGAGATCCCCTATTAGTACCATTGAGGGCATCTGTTTTCTGGAATTGTTTGGAGGAATCAGTAGTTGTTGTTGTTGTTGAAGTTCCTCAAGCTGTCTGGCCGAACAGCCCCGAGCTCTTGAGGAAGGCTATGGCTTGAACCGGGCTTTCCCACAGTGCTCTCAGTGAGTGTATCTTGTGTTGTTGGCGAGTGTCGTTGTGTTCGTTGCAGTCTTCCATAATGTGTTTAATAGAATGGGGTGCTGTGTTGCATCCTGGGCAGGTATCTGTGATGGCTCTATCTAGTTTCTTTTGGTATGTCAGAAGAGCCAGATGGTGGCCGCTTCTCAACCTAGCCAGGTGGACTCTGTCTTCGCGAGGAAGGGAGGATTCTGATGGGTGGATGTCAGGGGGTCGTGCATGCAGCAGGGTGTTGTTTTTAAGTTTTTTGATGGATTGGTGGGTGATTTGAGTGTGGATGTGTTTTTGGAGGCTGGTTTGGGGTGGGCAGGGTATAAGAGATGATAGTATTTGTGTGTGGTATCGTGTACCATTATACCAACAATCTCCCCTATATGGAGATAATACACTTTTGTTATATTAGAGTGTCTTGATTCCTCCAAAGTATGCCAGGAAATAGAACCAGATGAACAAAAATAATGGTGTCCTGTTGCCTGGAATAGTTTGGTGGAAGCATTTATTCCAGATTAACCAACCCTGTATTATCCCCATAACTTTGTAATGTTTTCTTTACTCATACTTAGGAAGGTGAGAATGTGAACATAGATGTGACGGCACCTGGAGCCACATTAGCCTTGGGTATGATTTATTTCCGTACCAACAACACGGCCGTAGCTCTCTGGATGACACCACCTGCAACACCATACCTTTTGGATCAGGTAACAAACACATTTAAGTTAAGGAACATCATCCCCTGTATCCCTGCTTGTTATAAAAGCCACTAAAATTGGCTTTCACTTCTCCAATTGTCCCTTTTCTTCATCAGTTACCTTTTGTGCTTCCTGTTCCACTTCTCGATCACCTTCTTCCTTGGGTGCCATATGACCTTGCTGTTGTGGTGCCTAATATCAATAAATCAATCGAGGAACATCAGCAAGGTTTGGTATTTCTAATGTAGCCAACATTTGGTAATAATCAGATAATGTGGGTGAACTTAATGGTTGCTACCACCTCTTCACCTTTCTACCTTTACAACTGGAGTTTTGGGTAGGTTATGTGATAATGAGGAAATAGAGAATCTTCTTGATGATGTTCATGGTGACCTTTCTGGATTTGTTGGGAAGGAAAATATGCAGAGAAAGATGACTAAAATCTGAGGCATTGCTAGAGGCAATGGAGAGCAAGGTGGTTACATTAAATGGTGTGGTGGAGATGACGAACACCATTAACATGGATGTTGCCAACACAGTGGTCATTGTTGACATCATAGTCCCAACCAATGTCATATTAACTGCTTTTCAACACTTTGCTATAACACGAGTGTTTTCAATACAGTATTTCCTTCTTGATAGTAGTTATTATTTATTGATGTTGAATTTCAGTTGCTTTGATTACTGTATATGGATATATATAATTATATGGATATATAATTGTGCTGTATATAATATACTGTACTATGTATATAGGTTTAATAAATATAAAATGGTCCTATTAGGTATACAGTATTACTGTTATATTTGTAGAGTATATGTTTGATAAGGTATAATAATTCTTCAGGTACGCCCAGACTTTCTCCTGCTTAGGACGGTTGCCTTGGGTCTGATCACGTGGGACTTAGTGCTACCAACATCAGAGTGGGTGGAGGCACATGTCCCACCATCAGTTCTCACACACATACATCGCGGAGGCAACCAGTCCACACCTGGAATAGATTATGAGTCCATGCATCAGGTGAGAAAGAAGGGGAGGCTGAACGTGAGAGTGTGAATTTTTCCAACTTTCATACTACAGTATTCACTTGATATAATATGATTAAATTTAGCACGTACAGGTATATCCTTTTAACACAGGCTCAGTAAATCACTTAGTTAGTGTGTATGGTAATGAATACCAGAAGCCTGGGATAATATTTGGTGATCTTCAATGAGGGACTGAGTGTTATATGAAGAAATGGTGGATACAAGTATTTATTCATTGTATATCCAGGTTATACTGTATAGCAAAACATTTTACCCTACCTGATGACTAAATTATGAGTCTATTCATCTGGTTAGAAGGAATATGAAGCTGAATGTGAAAGTGAGATCCCTTCCAACTTTCCTACTTCATTCAGCACTTTAGAAAATTATGATTATAGCAACACACTATTTCTGAAAATATAAAAAGATATTTTATTCTATATGACCAGCCTATGAGTCTATGCATCAGGTTAGAAGGAACAGGATGGTGTAATGTATTGACAGTATTGATGACACAGTGAGTAAGGGTGTAATTATTGTGTTTACAGGCATACTACAACATCCTTGCTGGTGCTTGTCTGGTTCTGGGACTTAAGTTTGCTGGATCAGCCAACAACCAAGCCTTCACTGTGCTCTGGAAATACACCACCATGTTCACAAACTTCACTAAGAGGTAATAATTCACTTAGAGGTACTGTATAATTAACCTACTTCTATGAGGAAAAGGATTTTCATCGCTCAATTCATCCCCCTGGGGTAAGGAGCTATTAATAATTTCCCAGTAACCCTGCTTGTCGTAAAAGGAGACTAAAAGGGACTTTCACTTTTCCAACTGTCCCTATTTTTCATAATTTACCCTTTGTACTTACTGTCCCACCTCTCAATCACCTTCCTCAGGTGCCAAATGACCTTGCTATTGTGGCACCTAATATCAGTCGGTCAATCAAATAATTCAATTCATATTATTTTGCAATACTGTATGAATTGAGTGATAAAGAGCATTTTCCTCGAAGAAGTAATTTAATAAAATCACCCAGAAACTTTTTGGGGAGTGGTCAGAGTGTACAGTATACTCAATCTTGGAGGGAGTTTGCAGTTTCCAGACACCCATCTAGTTTGTGAATGTATTCACAAATTCCAACAGTTGTAGCACTTTTGAAACCCAGTGCTCTGACGATGACTAACATGTGGCAAAGATGTAAGTGTCATTGTATAAGAGTCCAAGTTTGTCACATAACCCAGTACACTGCCTGGATGGGGTATATTTTTTATCTTTGACTGTACAGTAAAACACCCTAACTTCGGATATTTCGCGAAAAAATGTAATAATTCAACTGTACTGGAAGAGAGTGCTATATTTGCAAATAATAACGATGGTGTTAGTTAGGGGAATGTTCAAAGACTATTATGTATAAATTCTATTACAATAGCTTGAATATGTGTGGGTGAAAATCTTTGAGATGGTTTAGACATGTAGAGAGAATGCAAGGTGAGGAGTTTGTAAAGAAGGTGTATGGAAGTGAAGTTGTGGGACCTGGTGTGAGAGGCAGACCTCCGGTTAGGTGGCAGAACAGAGTGAGAGTGGAAGAGTATGTAAAGGAGAGAAACATGAGGGGTAGAGGAGGGCTTGACCAAGTAAGGAGGGAGTGTTGGAACAGGGAGAACTGGAGGCACTTCTCCCGTGGCCACCCCTTGGGGGGGAGTTCCCGGAGGGAACGAGGCGTCAGAGATATAGATTGATAGATAGATAGAAAATCTTTGACAAATGCAATGAAAAAAAAGTCTGCATTTTCGAACCCTGCAAAACTTTGTTCACACAGAACAAAAAGTTTCAATTGTAAGAACGTGAATGGTCCGATTATACGTGGACACTCTCTGTAAATACTGGGCTGTAAACAAATTTAAAATATATGCATGCATATCCGTGTTATGATTTTTTTAATGAATATTTCTATTTTTCACAGAAAAAAGTCCCAACTTCGGACAGACAAATTAATACGGTACCGGTACTTGACCACAGGCAAAGGATGATTTTTGATGTAGATGTAAACCTTTGGCCTAAGTAATGATACCGGTACCCAAATAGTTATTGCCTGTAAGGTGCTACAGTATAGTGCCTTAACCAGTAATGAGTTTTATTTTGAAGAAAAAAGTGATATTAGTTATTTAGTTATAGTATTTTATACAGGTAATCAAGTCATTGAATACCGGAAGTGGGTGTGTTGTGTCGTTGGTACCTGGAATTATGTTATTATGTACCTTATGTTATTTCAGTATGCATTTGTTGAGTCAGTGAAGTAGCAACTTGATATGTTGCAACTTAGTGTGATCTTCATTTATGTGCTTAAAAAAGAAGCTATTTTTGTATATCTCTCTTTATATGTGTATAACTCGGGCCATGAATGCGGCAAATTTTTTTTTTGCATTTTTTAAAAATTCCTCAGCTGTCCGAAGTTCAGCTAGCATGTCCAGAGATCGATGCTGTTAACCATTCTCATGTTTAAAGGGAAAATACAACCCTGTCCGAAGTTGGGAAGAGCTGTCTGAAGTTAGGAAACTTCTGCCTAACTTCGGAAACTTGAAAATTGAGAAAAAAAAAAGCATGAATTTAGCGTGCTAAATTTTTTTTGTTATATGGATTTAGTAGGTACTCTCCTTGGCTACCACATGACACCAACAGGAATAAAATTGCACAATTATTAACAGAGTTATTCACTAAAACATGTAAAAAATGTCCGAAGTTAGGGTGTTTACGGTACTGTATTCTGTTGTTAGTTCGGAGAGTGTGGTCATCTGTAGGTAATGAAGGAAGTTGTTTCAGATACAGTAATGCCTTTTTTTGTACGGTTGGTATTATGGGTGTGTATTATACTCTTTGTTTAAAATGAATCTGTGTATAGTAACCTTTTATTGTATATTATACACCCATATAATGTAATGCCTTATGTTTCACTGTTGTTGTTATATATGTGTATTGCACTGTTTGTAATGAAATGAGTCTGTGTACAGTAAACTCTGTATATTACACACCTATAAACCCAGTGTTGAATAATGAGTGTTTACTCAGGGATTAATAGACAATGACAATACACACCCAAAACAACAGTCGGTGGAAAACAAGGGATTTCTGTACATTATTTTTTCTTTGTCAGGAGTGTGGCAGAGTTGGCAGGCAGGTCAACACTAGAGACTTGCCTTAACGCTTCCCTCTTGGCGTTGTCTTTAGTGATGGCCGGCACTGGTGACCTCGACGTACTCAGAATCATACGCCACCTCAGGTCACGCGTTGGACCCGCAAACTCCACCGTCGGGTCAGTAAAAGAAAAGCAGTCACATTTGAAGCAATCAGTACAGTAGACCCTGGATATACAGTGAATAAATACTGTACTTTTATCAACCACTTACTTTATTTAACACACAATCCCTCATTGAAGACCACCAAATGTTTGTTTTCCCAAGTTTCTGTTCATTACCATACTGACAACTAAGAGATTTTCTGAGCCTGTGTTAAAAGGATAATGTGTGTGTGTGTGTCATACAGACTAACTAAGAGATTTACTGAGCCTGTATTTAAAGGATAATGTGTGTGCTTTCCAATCTTTCTGTTATTTATTACCATACAGACTAACTAACTGATTTATTGAGCCTGTGTTAAAGGATATATGTGATAAATTTAATCATCTTTTATCAAGGAAATACTGTACAGTACTACATCAAAAAACTATTATGAGAAAAGAGGAAAAATTAATACACTACTTTTTTTTCTCTTTCTTCCAGGTACGGATCACACTTGGTTATCCACATGGCCCTTGGTTTTCTGTTTCTGGGTGGTGGTCGCTTCACACTGGCCACCTCCAACATGTCTGTGGCTGCTCTACTCATTGCCTGTTTCCCCAAGTTCCCAACACACTCAAATGACAATCGTTACCACCTGCAGGTTATTCATACTCATTATTTTTTTGCCTTCTCTCTATATATGTATAAGTATAATCCTACCCACCATGAAATACAGGGTACAGTTTGGGACACTTGAAATAGACACACTTGAAACGGGCCCCTGAGAGAGCATAAAGAAGGGCTAGCAAACCAAGTCTTGTCCTTCCCTTACTTTGCTCAGTGAGGGGCCCGGTCTCCTTTGGCCCCGTTACATGTGTCTGCAACTGTACACTGAAGACATGAACAGAGTATAAGATAGAGAGCTCATTAAGGGACCCTGCCGCTGGTACTTGGCTGTGGGGAGTTGCTGGATTACAATTTTGGCATGTACCTGTACTGTATAAGGCGGAGCTAGTCGTGATGTGCCACGTTATTCATTGGTGGAACCATCTTGGTCCTTAAAAAGGCAAACATTATCATAACAGCGATGTTCTGTCTACATGAGGAGACAACAACACAAGGCAGGCAATGTGTTTATAATTTATGTTCGTGTTTAGGGGACCGGGAAGTTTGAAATTGTTGCATAGACTTTTTAAACTTTTCCCAGACGGTCTGAGCGTATGTCTAGTAGTCATACATATTGTTGGACACCCGGACGTTGTCCGGCAAATCCGAAATCTGGCAAAACGGGGTCCGGGAAATGGAGGGTGCTGGTAAATCTAGAGCAACTGATTCCTCCAAGCTATTCCAATCAACAGTCCTGGTATACTTTGAAGGAATCAAGGCACTCTAATGTACCAAAAGTATACCATTCCCTTAATATTCTGTTTTACAGGCTCTGCGTCATCTGTATGTGTTGGCAGCTGAACCCAGACTATTAATGCCGGTGGACGTCGACACTGGACGTCTGTGTCAGGTCAGGGTCTCAATAGGGTGAGTTTTATCAGCGCTTGTTTTGTAGTTCTGTGAGACTTATGCAAAATTATCCGTGGTGTTAACGATGATGAGGTACAGGTACGATGGCTCTGTTACTTGTCTATGGAGCCATCGTATGCACCACGAATGTTCTTGAATACCGTATAGCCCTTTGTATGATTTCTGGACTAGCCCCCACCACTTTAGAGTGAATGTATCTATGATTATACAAGTGTTTATACAGTATACCCTGGATATGCAATGAATAAATACTTGTATCCACTATTTCTTCATTTTACACTCAGTCCCTCAATCAAGACCACCGAATTGTATCCAAGGCTTCTGTTATTCTTTACCATACACACTAAGTGATGTACTGAGCCTGTGTTAAGAGTATATATGTGATAAATTTAATCATATTATATTGAGGGCCTAACGTATACTATTGCAAGCACATTAATTATCCATCTTGAGAATTTTACAAATAAGGAGTGATTGACTTTGCTACACCTTACAGAGTAAAAGTATTAACTGGGACTAAGTGTGAGATAACTCTGAGGGGTGAGAGGATGGAGGAAGTGAAGGAGTTTAAGTACCTGGGTACAGTTCTGTGTAAACATGGAAGTGTGGAAGGAGAAATTAGGGAGAGAGCAATGAGGAGTAGACAGGTCATAGGATCACTGGAGAGGATTATGAAGGGTAGAAGTGTGAGTATGGAATGAAAAGGGGACTACGAAATAGTATAATCCTGCCAACTTTGACATATGCGTCGGAGACGTGGACATGGAGTAGGGCTCATCAGTCTAGAATAGGCACAGTGGAAATGAGTTACTTGACTCTGAGGAGCATGTGGAGTTTCTAGGTGGGATGGAGAAAGTAATGAGAGGGTGTATGAGAGATGTGGTATGAGTGAGAAGGTAATTGGTATTGAGTGTGGAGTGGTTGAGAGAGTGAAGCGTAATACACTGAGGTGGTTTGGACATGTAGAGGGAATGCAAGGTGAGGAGTTTGTAAAGAAGATGTATGGAAGTGAAGTTGTGGCACCTGGTGTGAGAGGCAGACCTCTGGTTAGATGGCAGAACAGAGTGGAAGAGTATGTAAAGGAGAGAAACATGAGGGGCAGAGTAGGGCTTGACCAAGTAAGGAGGGAGTGTTGGAACAGGGAAAACTGGAGAAACTATTGCCGTGGCCACCCCTTTGGAGGGAGTTCCCAGAGGGAACGAGGCATCAGAGCTATAGATAGATAGACAGATAGGAATGGACCCAGGATTATATAATGGTAGTCTGTAATTAACCTAAAGTGTTTGGCTTACTGGAGGACCCTGTTGAGCTGTGGGAATCCTTCAAGTAGAAAACCCTGACAGCAGCTGTGGAATGTCTTGGGAGTCAGACTGAATCAAAGGAGGGGTGATGTCCTGACTGAGACATAGAATAGTATCATGTAGTATTGTAGGCCTACTGCCTGAATGGATGGCAGCTTAGACCATCACGCTGTCATAATGCAATGGCTTTTCTGAGAAGGGACAAGGAGAGTTGTACTGCCAGATGTGAAGTAATAATTGTATAAATTTCTTATGTGATTATCAATCATGAATCAATATAGAAATTACTTCCTCTTATTTCGCTTCTTGGTGACTAATCAATATACAGGAAAAACATATGAAGTGATGGAATAATATAAAGGATTACTGTACTACCGGTACTAGATAATTATAATGTGATAAATATCCTATGGTCTCTTATGATAATTAACCCTAAATCAACATAGATTTTCCTTCTTATTTAGGTTCCTGGCGACTAATCAATATGCCAAAGACACATATGAAGTGATGGCCCCAGTACTACTGCCAGAACTGTCCAAACTGGCCCATGTCACCCTGGAGTCGGCCATCCCACACCACCGCTACTGGCCGGTCTCCTTCACCCGAGGCCATGCCAGCTGGGAGGTGTTGGCCAGACTACTGCGGTCAGGTGTGGGTGTGGCTGTCAAACTGAGAGATGGACAACACCCGTACACACACACAGCCACACCTCACCCAACGGAACCTACACACCTACCTGCACCACTACTTACACTGGACCCAGCTGCTAGGTGGACGATAAAGGTATATTAACTTTATCTAATATTTATTTATTTAAAGCTGATCATTATACATATCTCCCTGGACCCTGCTACTAGGTGGACGATAAAGGTACCAATATATATATCCAAGTTATTATGCTAATAATTATACACTGGGAATTATACATTGGTAATTATACACACTTCCCTGTTTGATGGACTATAATAGTGCATTTGTCGCGGCTTTCAGCCGCTTAAATTGTATTTATTGGTTGTGGTGATAATCCTTGGCAAATATACACTAACCTGCATAATGTATGTAGTCAGAGCTGTGTATCGAGTTATCAGCAGCAGTTAAACATATAGAGAATACTTACTGAATTATTATCCATGTACCTACAGAGCTGTGTACTGAGTGTTATTGAAATTATGTTGTTATTATCGTTATTTTAAGTGTATTGATGTTATTTTGTGTTATTGATAATATTTTAGCAGCAGCAGTAGTAGTAGAAGTGTAGAGAATATTATCTTAACTACTGAAATACTGTACTTACTAAATACTTACTGAAATACTGTATTTACTGAAACACTTACTTAGTTACTGTATTATACACTACACTACAGAGCTGTGTACTGAGTGAGGTCAGCGGATGTTCAGCCCAACTGGTACAAACACTGGTTGGGTCTTTATCAACCCAGGCATCATCATCACCAACATCAAAGCCTCCATCATCAATATCGTGGTTATCGTCGTCTCAGGGGTTAACTAGTAGTGATGGTGTTGGTGTGGAGAGTGATTCTGCATTTACTCAGGCCCTAATGACTATCATTTATGAGTATCTGTCCATTGGGATGCCTCATGCTATACCCAACTGGCTCACTGCACTACAGGTAATCTATCACATTTGTCTTAATGTCCAGTACGGTTGGCCACAGAAATTTTTACACAGGCTATATGGAAAGAGGTCATTCATTATTCTGAAAGTACTGCAATGAATGGTCTGCCAAGTGCCTCGGTGATTGCATAACAACAAACCTAATAGTAATCTTTCATTGCAGTTATGAAGTCTTTTATTTTCCATATGTTGTAATCCCACGAAAACAACAGTGTGTGCATGAATTCTTGTGGCCAATAGTACATACATATTGCTTCAGGTTGATACATATGGTGTTCATTAACACAGTAAACCCTCGATATAATGAACCAATTGGAGGGAAAGAGCCGACGTTATATCTGAAAGTTTGTTATAAAAGATGGTGGGTAATTCTGTTCCCTGTAGCAAACCAAGTTGGATATATACAGGAAGTCATACTGTCACTTGTTCAGGAGTACAGAGGAATGTATACTTAACCCTCTCACGCACGAGAAAATTTTTTCACTTTCTATTCCATGAAGACACGCATTTGGCTCGCTGTGAAGGCCAGATCGAGTGTGCCGGAGTGTGGTGAAAACTATTATATTATGTCAATTTTCAACCACAAAATTTAACTTTGTTCTGCCTAAATTATATGTCATTGGCGTTGGAAGATATTGTTTAATAGCATCAAAGAAAAAAATCATAGAAATATGCCATAATAGCAACCATTCATCCCTTGGAATAACTGGTGAGGGCTGGTTCTATCCAGAAATGAGGAATTTGGCATCCTCTACCATACCCTGGCCTGTTCTGTCTGTCTCTCTTACTATTTCTCATTCCTTCTGGGTAGCTGACGAGATCGCCCGATTGGGTGGCACAACAAGGAAGACTACAGACAGTGTGAATGTTGGCTCGGGGGTACATACCCGTGAACCAGCAGTCCCCTCGTCTGTTGCCTTCGAAGAAACAGATCTCACTATCACCCTGACTCCCATTTGGGGGTCCGAGCATCTGCGCGGCTTCGGTCAACCAGACTCGGGACTGCTCGGCCAGACAGTCTGGGGAACTACAACAACAACAACTTGAAATAAACATAGTATAAAGAATAAATTGTTATACTTTGTGTTCACACTTTCCTAGCTCAAGATTTTCTGGGCTGACTTTTTTGTCATACATATTAATAGAAGCGGAATTTTATGATCTTTCCAACACTGCCATCAAAATTTGTATATCGCCAAGCATTTCCGACCTACTCGGTGGTGGCGGCACTGGTAGCAAGCGACACATTGGGAGGTACAGTCGGCTACTAAAGTCGTGTTGCCTCACTTAGCCTATCTTGAAGGATATAACATAAGGGGTAATCATCGAACCAACACATTCACCATACAGAATTACAATATCCAGGGAGAAAAAGTTAACTATTTTGGGTTCTCATTTTACGAGCCTGTGAAGCTTATACAGTATTTCCATACTGTTTTGCAACATATAATAAGAAAATAAGGCAATTATATAATATGCAAGAATATTCTGTACTCACATTTATTCATCACAAAGGACAACATGACTCTTCAGGAATGGCTTCTTCCATCAGGGTAATTGTATCCGGATTATCATCATTATCAAAGTGGATTTTCAAAAAGTCCTTTTCACGCAACGCCATGACCAAGTGACGAACACACACGCAGAAGTACATTATTACCAGTATATATTCTATATAAAGTTCTGCACACCTCTTGGGAAAAAAAAAAAAAAAAAAAAAAAAATATCATCACTACCACTTTACATTGTCATCAATATGATATAACTTTTATTGAGCCCTGTACTCTGTGGGCGTGGGTAGCAACACGATTTAATTAAATCCCGCGAGACCTAACGCTGGCTGCCGAGAGAACAGAGAATTTTCCTTTCTCTTTCAAAATGTAATCCCTACAGAGAGTTGCCAATTAATTTATTTGATAGGACTCGTACTCGCCTGATTTTGACGCAGTAATACGAGAAACTCTATTTTGGAGAATTTATAAAAGATTTTGACGCGATTCGTGTCAATTGTTGTGTGCCGGACGATTCATTTATGACGCTAATCGCGTCACCGTGCATGAGAGGGTTAAGGGGAAATTCTATGGTTGGCGAATTAGAAGGTCTCAGATTCCTTTAAACTATGCCTAGAAGTAGATCCCCTATTAGTACCATTGAGTATGTTTGTTTTCTGGCATAGTTAGGAGGAAAAAGTCGGTATAAGAAAAAATTGGGAAAGAGCATATTTTGGTTGATGATTATTATTCATGAGGAATGAGTTCTATTTAATGACTTTTTCAAATAGTTACAGAAGCAGGAACAAAAAATGATCTATAAGGTGACTGACTCCTCTGACACTTATATTTATTTTCCCTCTTCTTATTGAATATTTCATCCTGCATGTTTTATATTGGATGATGATGTTTGCATGGGATGGTAAAATCATAGAAATTTTTATACCAGGGTGTAAAGCAGGTGTCAGGGTTGAGCCAGTATTCAATGTTGTTGTTTGCATGTGAATGGTAGAGTACAGCAGGCCCTTGATATACTGTAAGATGATTAAACTTAACACATATCCTTTTAACACAAGCTCAGTAAATCACTTAGTTAGTTTGTATGATAATGAATAAGTGGAGCATGGAAAAAAAAAAAAAAAAAAAAAAACACACCTTTTAACACAGGCTCAGTAAATCAGTTAGTCTGAATATCAGAAGCCTGGTGTAAAATGATGGATTCAAGTGTTTATTAACTGTATGTCCAGGGTCAACAGTAATAGTGATTTTTATACCAGGGTGTGAAGCAGGTGTCGGGGTTGACCCAGCGAGCTGGATTATTGGTATGGCAGGTTAAGCTTATCACCCGTGCTGCTCACTTCCTTCACTCCCTCTCCTGCTCTGCCACACAAACAACATCGTCATCAGAAGCAGAGGAAGGAGATAGTATGGGTGGTGGTGGTGGTGGTGAGCAGCCCAGGCCACTTGTGTCTCCAGAACAAGCGCTGTCCCTCTGCAAACGTCTTGAGTCCCTCACTGACTCGTGGATGGAAGGTGTGTGAATCTTTGTCTTAGATAATACAGTAGTACCTTGTTTTGTATTGTTGTTATGCATGTATATTATTATATATACAGTAAACCCTCATTATCAACTGTTGTTATGGGTGTGTATTATATAGTTTTCTATTAATCCATGTAGAGGAAACCCTCATTATCCACCACTGGGTTTATGGGTGTATAATGTACACAGATTCATTATGAACAGTGCAATACACATCCATAACACTAGTGCAAAACAGTAAATGCCCTGAAATCCATTAACGCAGTGCAACTACTTGATTTTGTTGAAGTTTTCCCAGATTTCTGGACCCCCCTCCCCCTTACTGTATATATATAGTTATCTCAGAAAACATTATGGTATATTTGTGGTTTTGAGGTACAATACAGTCCTTCAAGTTCATTTTCCCTGTTTTCCTGTCTCCAAATCCATTACAGTATAATATTTGTGGTTTTGAGATACAGACCTTCAAGTTTGTTTTCCCTAGTTTCCTGTCTCAAAAGTCAGTACAGTGCTCAGTTGTTATTGATGGATTTACTCTACTGTACTCTTTTGACTAAAAATAATTCTAAACTTTAGCCAAAAGTATGGAAAATGTATGTTTTAAAAGGTTGTTTATTCTAAAAGGGTAGGCCTAAAAGCGCGAGTGTAGTGAGTGAAGAATGAGGGTGATGGTTGACAAGTTCAGTAATCACTAATAATCCATGAGTTTCTACTCATACAAATACATTTCCTTAGTCTATATTCATTATTCTTTGTCACTTTCTCTTACAATCACTTGATCTTTTCACAATATCAAATGTCTGTACCGGGATATGTGCTAAATGTATGAAAAATGCCCGTTTTGAGAAGTTGTTCACTATAAAGGGGTTAGGCTTATCACAAATGTATCAACCGAGCGTGAGGGTGATAGTGGGATGGTAAGTTCAGTTATCACCAAAACTCATTGAATTTTTATTCGTGCACACAAATTCCTTTGTTTGTATGCATTAATTTTGGTAATTTTCTCATAAAATCACTTCCACTCTTCTTGGAAATCGTCTAGTTAAGGACAGCCTATTTGAGGGGAGCACTGTACATTTATTTAACATACCGTAATGCGGTATCTACGGTTTTGTTATCAACAGCCATCTTAAGTACGTAACCCGCGTCGATAACGAGGAAGTACTGTACATTATTTGTGGTTTTAAGATGCAGTATAGTCCTTCAAGTTAATTTTCTGTTTCCCTTTCATGTCATTCAGTCATACATACACAGTTTTATACAGTTATGTTGGTGGATAGGTTGACTGGAATCATATACAGTAATAGGCAGGTATGAGTAGGATGAGGTGAGTGTTACTTGTGATGGTGAGACAGATACATTGGGTTGGAAACGAACACTTGGGATTGATGGCATAGTCTCTACCTACATTACTCTCCTCTCTTTGCCTTTCGCTTATGCTGTCATGTTTTTCCCTCTGTTTTGTTTATCATGAGTCTCTCCCTTCATCACTCACCTCACATTGCCTTTGCCTTTCTCTTATGCTTATGCTGTTGTGTTTATCATAGTGAATCTATCCCTGCATCACTCTCCTCTCTTTGCCTTTCTCATACAATTGTGCATACATGTTTGTCCCGCTGTTGTGTTTACCATACAGAGTCTCCCTGCATCATAATCCTTTCTATGCCCTTGCCTTTCTCTTATGCTTATGCTTTCTAGTTTTTCCCTCTGTTGTTAGTGTTGTGTTTACCATAATGAGAAACAGTTATAAGTAAGTTGTTAATCTAGGTCAATCCTCAGATATATTTTGCTAATGTACGGGTATTACTCAACAGACGAGAGAGAGCAGGTGGTGAGTTACTTGAAAGGCGACACAGACAGACAGTTTACACCCAAGTGTGCCTTTCTTCTCAGTCTCCTTGACCTTCCTACACCAATGGCCATTACAGGTATGTTATTATTAATGGTACTATTGGCCGCAAGAAATGGTACACATGCAGTTGCTTTCTAGGGTTTACAACATATAGAAATTGTAAGTCCACGTAACTGCAATACATCATAATTATTTGGTTTGTTGTTTTGTAATCACAGAGTCACTTGGTAAACCATTCAATGCAGTACTTACACAGTAATGAATGATCTCTCTTTCTATATAGCCTGTGTAAGAATTACTGTGGCCAACCCTATAGGGGAGGTGGCCAAGTGGTTAGTGTTCTGGACTCTTAACCTAAAGGTTGGGAGATCGATCCTCTCAGGTGAGGGCCTGAGAATATTTACTCTTCCGATTTGAGTTTGAGGCACTAACTATAAGGCCACCGAACGTCGTAAAACACCCTCACTGGTACCACAACAGCTGCAGTATTTGGGAATAACCCTCACTTCCCTCCCTCTGTGGCTGGGTACCAGTTCAAAAGTCGTTACATGTGTGTGTGAGAGTAGCAGTTGACCTGGGCCACGGTAACGGGAACTATTAAAAAAAAAAAAAAAAAATGGTTTGCGGTGAGTTGCTCATAGTGGATAGCCGTGCACTCTAACAGTAGATGTAATTTTTTGCCGGGCTGAAACTCCCATCTTGAGAGAAGATGTTGAGTTCCGAGCATTATAGCACTGGCATCCACGCCGTGGCCACCAAAAATAATGGTGGCCTGTTCCTTTGAAAATTATGGCAGAATAAATTGCTCCATATTTACCAATACCGTACTATTCCCTTAAATGTCACTTTATATAATTATAGTAACTAGCTTCATTACATTGCTAAACCGAGATGTAGGTAACAATTTAGCCTAATATTTTCTTATTATCCTAGATTTCAGAAACCCTCTCAGTTTGATGGCCAGTCTTCAAAAGTCCAAGATGCCTCCATCAGTCATCTCTTCCCTTGTCAAACTTTTCTTCATCAACAAAGTGTGATATGAAATGTTGCCAGAGTTATTTATAAAGTAACAGTACACTAGACCATGAAATTTTGAAATTGGTGTGTTGGTAAAATGACAATGAATAGTACGTATGTTGGTTCACAAGCAAATAAGTGGAAGCTATTTATTGAACCAGTAAATCTGTACTATAAAATAATCTCGCATCAATTATAATTTTTCTTGATGATAAACAAGACAGTACAGCTTTGTTTCCAGTTGAATGATGAAGTATCATTTCGTAATCTTCATTAACCGACTGCCTAATTAATTTTTTCTACTTGCAGTACAACTATACAGTATTATTTTGATCCTATCATAAGATGTGATTTAGGCAAAATTCCAGAAATTTATTAAATATTACTTGGGTCATTTGTATATGAAGGTAACGATTTGCAAAATGAGTTGTTTAGTTGAGCATCCCAGAATATGACAATCAGTCCTTATGAAGAAGTCTCAATTTTCAGATCATCTTTATGATATGAACATCTGTGATTTAAATGAAGAAAAACTTGGTTTTGTAACACAATTTCATAATAAAATACTAATATACTTTGTAATGCAAAATGTTGAGCCTTAAATTCATTGCTTAATTGTTAAGTGCCAATGAATTTTATCATCCTCTCCCTCCTGTTGTAGATGGACTGGTTGGTGATAGTCATGAGTCATATGCAAGAATAGCTGTAGTTTTGATGATGGTGTGGTAGTAGTACAATGTTTGTACTGTTTGTCTATGGAGTCATCATACTGGTACCACACCATCATCAATGCCATGAATGTTCTTGAATATGACCACATGTGTCTGGCATGACAACACAACCAATGTCATACACTGCACCACACCAACACCACAATGTTCACTTTGTTGTGGTAAAATAACTCTCAGTTGTGGTTGTACATAATTGTTATGAAGGCAAAAATTGTTCCCATTTTCTGTTTGTTAGTGCCTCTGTCAATGTTATGAGGAGAGGAAGACTTGAATATTAAAAATTTACTGAATATTGTACTGTATTGATTTATTAAACGAACCCCTTTGGGACTTATGTAAAAAGGATTTTAGGAACTGAGTACAGTAGTCCCTCCAATTTTGCAACAATTAGGGGAACACTTGGGGCCGCAAAATTGGAACAATTAACCTTATGGGGAAAATTGAATATGATGGACATCTCATTGCCGATGGCTGATCTTTCGTGATTTTAGTCATAACAATTATACATTATACATCCTACAATAAAGAAAGATACAAAAAGTACAGACATTATCATTATCTTTAAGAAAAACAATTTAATTCACTGTACCTGGACTCTAATGATGGATGGGCTTGTGGAGGGAGGGGTATCCAAGGTGACCCTACCACCCCTCCCCCTAAAACTAGTGAGGAAACCTCCACTTTCTTGCGGCACAACCCGCAAAATTAGGTTAGCGTATTTTCCGCAGTTTTTAGGGTCTCGGTCGCAAAATTAGAGGGTCTACTGTAGTTCTTACTACGTTTACTTAGCCTTGTCCAGTCGCTCAACCAAGTCCATGGTGAGCCTAGTCCGAGATATAAATGGAGCATTTTGATTGGCTGCCGTTATGCTTGCTTTACCTGTCCTCTACAGGCATTGATTCTGCACTTGCAAGAGGACAAATCTCTATATTAATTTATGTGTAGCTTGACTATTACACAGTTTATGCAAATCTATTTTACACCATTAACATCTGCATTAAATTTTGAACTTAAATACGTTTTCCAAAACAACACTGTACAGCCTGAAAAACAAATATTGAGAGTTTAACCTAAAATTTGGCTTGGAAATATTTATACCACTTTTTACAAAGAACTGTTTTTTGCTGTGTTGATAAGATTTATATATAATATAACATTCATTCTTATCCACAATTTTTGTGAATATGACATTGACATCAGATTTGAGATAAATATAAAAATATAAGAGATATGAGACGTTTAATGGGAAGGTGTCATTCCTGATTTCAACAAGGTTTATATAAAATTATTTTATTTCTTTTATTTGTGACTATAAGTTTCCTACAAACAGACTATGTTATACATTATTAGATACAGTGTGGTTTGTCATGCATGTCGTACATGCCCAGTGGTGGCCATAGAGGTGGGAAAATTTGCAGGCCACCGAGCGACCACATGCGAGAACAGGCTCAGTAAATCGCACATTAATCTGTATGGTAATGCATAACAGAAGCCTGGGAAAACATATTGATGGTCTTCAATGAGTGACTGAGTATAAAGTGAAGTGTGTGGTGGATTATGGATACAAGGATTTATTCACTGTATATCCAGAGTCTATAGTAACTACATATATAGGCAATATAAGTTCTTGCATACAATAGACCCAGGATATATAGTAGGGGTGCAAACTCCGACTCCAACCCTCCCCCCCCTTCTGGCCCCTCCCCTTCACCAGTACTGTACTGGGCCAACCATTAGTTCACATAATCATGAAGTAGTTCATATAATATTGTATAATACATGATGTGGTATCAAGTATCTTTCACTGACATCATTTGATATTTATATGACATATATTTCCACAAAAAAATTTGCACAACAGCTTCCACAAATTAATTTAACTTAGAAAGTTTTAAGAAAATTATATTTGAATGTTATAAGAAAATTAAGTTAGAAAAGTACTGTATAAAGTTATAATCATACAGTACATATTGTATGTCTATAATTTAGCCTTGTACGGGTTACCAAGATTTGAATGTAGGTTAAACTTGCCGTGTCGACCAACTCCATCTGTAAACTTCTGGGCTCCATGGATGGATTCCTTTGAGAGGCAGAACAGAAATCAATGTGTATAGTTACAGACATGAAACAGACACAGTACAACGGGCCCCTCATTGAACGTAATAATGGACTGGTTGACGGTCTTTTATTTATTAATCAAACAATTTACATCGTCAAAAAATTAGCAGAATTGTACGAGTATGTAATATATTTGACGCACCAATGTATTATTTGAGAGAGATTAACCTTCATAGTTGCACAAATAGAAGTTGCTGGCAGAGCGTCCTCGTTTGGCTGTGACGTCACAATCTAGACAGGCAGCAGCAGTCTGCCACAGCCTTTGAAAACATGAGATTGTGATATCCAGCGGAGTTGTGCTGTTTTATTTTGCAGTCACCCAGGATTTACTTCAGCTTCACCATGTCACCAAATAGCCGACAGTGGTGTTATATTCCAATGTGTGAAAACACAAATAGAACCACACCAGAAAAGAGGTTGATTAATGTTCCCAGAGACATTAAAACTACCTTTTCAACCTTATGATGGAATTGCTTAAAGTATGGGCCTATTGCAGAACATCATTATGCAGCCTAACTTAACCTTTAGAGTCACAGATGGACCAAGTTTTACCTGTTGAGCAAACCCAGCCCAACTTTGGCTTAAGGTTGTGTGAAATTCACACTTGGGTAAAAATTTTACTGTATTGCCACACTCTAGTCTGTGTGTTTTTTTACCATCTGTACCAACTATCCTATTTGGAACCATTCTAGGACATTTTTAATTTACAATATGGTATACCCTGTTTCTGATGTTAGAGTGATTAGATAATCAAATAACTCTGGGTCAGGTCTATATAGGAGAAAAAGAATACAGTACTGTATTATGTTTCAGCCCGAGATTGGCTTACATTATATTATGTTTTTACTTGCCCAATGTCATGGTTATATGACCAAAGAGTCAGGATCCAGCAATATATACATTGATTCCATTCATAAATCCATTTACCTAAGGTTCATTGAATATAAAAATGCAGCTTTCTGTAAAAAACGACGATCTCCAACATTTATTTACCATAATTTTGTGAATCTTAACTAACATGGGAAAAATACAGTATTGGTAAATCCATGATCAGGAGTGCTTACAGTATATGTTTTATGTACTTTGTACACGACCGTCAACCAGTCCATTATAAGGTAGGACGAACCACTACACAAGTTGGCTCATCCAATCTTATGCTTGATGAGGGGCCCCGTTTCAGGTTTTGTCCGTGACATGTGTCCGAAAATGTACACTTACTGACAGTAAAATCTGACCAACCCGAGTCGAAGCCCACCCAACCATCACGAGAACACACACACACACACATCTCAAACCATGGAGGCTTTGGGTGGGCTGTCATCCAGAAACCACCTGCTTCAGATCTTGGGCTTCATCTCAGGTGGGCTAGATTTTATGGTCAGCGAATGTACCATCAAAAGCTTAATATAATTTACTTTTACACAATAACAGTTGTAGGGAACTTAAATACAAGCTACAGTATTCCCTCCATATAAGATTATTGAATTTATTGAATTTATCACATATATCTTTTTAACACAGGCTCAGTAAATTTCATATTACAGTAGTCTGTATGGTAATGAATAACAAAAGCCTGGAAAAACATTTGGTGGTCTTCAATGAGGGACTGAGTGTAAAATGAAGTGTGTGGTGGATACAAGAATTTATTTATTGTACAGTATATCCAGGGTCTACAGTATAAATACGTGAATCCCTTCCTCTACACACATTGAACACTGTACAGTATATCTTCCTATTTTGCAAGAAAATGGTCGACATAAAACTTCGCAACGTTAAAGATTGCCAAAATCAAACAATTCATTAAATGTATTTAATGCTAAATAGTCAGTACTTCCCCTCGGGTAAGTAGTTTTACTCTACGTTTTTACCTAACTTGCCTCCATTATTTTACAGTTATGTTGTAGATTTAGTGTGGCAGGTCATGATCACAAAACTTGATGATTGCTCATAAAATAAAGGTACTGTATTTTTTAAATATATTTTTTAGGGTAACCACAAAATAGGTGGATTGCAAAATTAAAATGAGCAAAATAGGAGGATCTACTGTACTGTAGACCTTGGATATACAATATATATATACTGTACTTGTATTCATCACACATTCATTTTATTCTCAGTCACTCATTGAAGACCACCAAATGTTTTCCTAGGCTTCTTTTATTCATTATCATACACGCTGAGTGATTTACTGAGCCTGTGTTAAAAGGATATAATTATCTGGTAATTTAATCACTTTACATCTAGGGCCTACTGTATATATAAGTGATATACTGAGTCTGTGTTAAATTTAATCATCATACATGAAGGGTGGACCTAATGTACTGTACTAAGAGTTGGAAAAATATGGATAGTAGATAAAGTAGTTAATTAAATACCTTAGCAACAACAGGAAAACCATTGTTGTGTTCAAAGGTCAGTGCCTCTTGTAAGGTTGGTGAAGACAGAGCAGCATTGAGTGTTGAGCGTCGGTCGGCCTGAAGACACTCCTGGGGAAACTTTACCAGACATTGAGCCAGGTTGTATGCCCCACCCACTGCTACAAAAGAACCACCATTAAGGGGATACAGTAGACCATTTAATACAAGCTCAGTAAATCACATATTAGTCTGTATGGTAATATATAACAGAAGCCTGGGAAAACATATATTGATGGTCTTCAATGAGTGACTGAGTGTAAAGTGAAGTGTGTGGTGGATTATGGATACAAGGATTTATTCACTGTATATCCAGAGTCTATAGTAACTACATATATAGGTGATGTAAGTTCTTGCTTCCTAAAATTTTTGCATACAATAGACCCAGGATATATAGTAGGGGTGCAGACTTCAACTTCGACTCCAACCCTCCCCCCCCCTTCTGGCCCCTCCCCTTCACCAGTACCTGTACTGGGCCACAACCATTAGCTCACATAATAATGAAGTAGTTCATGTAATGTTGTATAATACATGATCAAGTATCTTTCACTGACATCATTTGATATTTATATGATATATATTTCCACAAAAACTTTGCACAACAGCTTCCACTAAGGCAATTTTATTCCACATCACACTCTCTCCTCCAGCCTCACACTCCTCCACTCCCTATCCTTTCACATGGGTCTCAGTCACACCCATCACATCCACTCCTCCATTCTTAAACCATTCAACTACCTCTCACCTCTTAGTACTATCCACCATCCCATTCACATTCATAGTCACCTATCTCATACACCCAACTTTCTCCCCTCCCCCTACAGGGAAACACGGAGGTGATGCTTTTCCCAATACAGACAGTTACTACTGCACAGTTTTATAACCATACAAATTTCAGTGATATAAAATATAAATGAGAAATATTGTGTATAAATTAAATTAAAGTGATGAATGAAGTGTGTGTGTAAGGCAGAAGGGAGGGTAGTGGTCTGTTACTCCCTTATCACTACTACCACCACAAACGTGACCAACACTACCACAATGAATGAATACTTGTATCCACCACACACTTCATTTTACACTCAGTCCTCATTGAAGACCACCAATATATGTTTTCCCAGGTTTCTGTTATTCATTACCATACCATTTGATGTGTGATTATCTGATCTTGTGTTAAAAGAATGTACTGTATGTGATATATTTAATCATAATATATTTAGGGAGTGCTGTAATATTTATGTACCCACTCATCACCTGTATCTACCACTGCCACTCACCTGGGCCAGTATTCACAAAAGCAAAATTCACTCTTAACTAAAATTTTGTTTGTAAGCGTTTTTTCATGGCGAGGACAGGAACCCACCTGACACTGCCTCAAAATCATGATAACAGCTCATACAAATAGAATAGCAAAACAAACATTCACTGCTTCAAAATCATAACAACAGTTCATACAAATAGAATACTGTAGCAAAACCATTCAGTGCTTCGAAATGAGCCTGAAACACTATGGTGAGGTCAGAAATGCAGACATACTAACAAATCCAAACTCTAAGATGTTTTGTGAATACCGGCCTTGAAATACCTATCACCACTGCCATTCACTTGTACCCACCCAACACTGCCACTCACTTGTACTCACCACTGCTACTCATCACTTGTACCACCCACCCACCACTACCACTCATCACCTATCCCCTCTGCCACTCACCAGCACCCACCACTGCCACTTATCATCTGTACTACCCACCACCACTGCCACTCACCTATCCCCACTACCACTCACCTATACCCACCACTGTCACTCACCTAAACCAACCCACCACTGCCACTCACCTGTACTCACACTCATTGCCACTCACCTGTACCGATTGCCACCATCTGAGTCGCCAGGCCCCATTCATATGCTTCCTTAGCCTTGATGGGTCTGCCTGTCAGTATTAGGTCCAATGCTCGGCCTAGTCCAACGATGGCAGGCAGCCTCACTGTACCACCATCAATAAGGGGAACACCAAACCTGAACAATTGTATGGAAAGGATTTTGACTAAAGTTAAAAGGTACAGTATATTCATAATAATATTGTTTTATGTACAGTACTTAATATAAGGGATTTTGATAATTTTGTTGGCTTGAAAGGGAAAGTGATTGTATGTGTGATTCATTTCATTGTGTATGAGTACTCTGTCTTTACTTTATGTATTTTTGCTTCCCTTTTCTACCCCTGGTGCTAGAGCCTCCCCCACATTGAAAAAAAGGAAATGGGGTATTGATAATGATGATGACTAAATGTAAAGTGACTGTCCAATATAGTGCAGTTGTGCCCCTCTAGATGCACCAATCCAAGATGTGGTGGGGCTATTTAATATCATATTTATGTTAAAATTGTAACTACATGTGCTTATTTTATGTGTGATGCCTTTTATGTATATCACAGAGGTTATGCATCTCGGGTTTGAGAAACAAGTACAAACGAGAAACATTTGTCATAGTAGGGTGGAAAGATGGATGGAGGTAAAATGTTCCAGTGTTGACCAGTTGTGTATATGAAAGACTGAGAGTACCGGTTACCTCTTACATTAGGGAGTTGGATAAAAAGGAGTGATATGAAGTTGCTTGGCGAGTGTTGCATGCTCTCCTGAGGGGAGGAAGCATACACTGAGAAAGTTCAGAAGAGCAATGTCCAGTGTATTAGTGATAAAAGAGAGAAGTTTATGCAATTTTACTGTGAAGAAAGAGAGGTTGTAGTGAATCAGTAAGAGAGGGAGAGTTGATGAGACGAAAGGCCTTTGATTCCATCTTGTCCAGGAGTGTTGTGAAGGTTGAGCCACCCCACACATGAGAGCCATACTCCATACAGGGGCAGAGGAGACCCCTGTACAGAGACAGCAACTGTGTGGGGATACAGTATTCACGGAATCTGTGCAGCACACCTAACTTCTTTGCGGCGGTTTTAGCTAGAGAGGTAATATGATCTCTCCAAGAGAGATTATGAAAGAAAGAGATTCCAAGAATATTAAGGGAGGGAGAAAGATCAAGCTGTATGTCATTGAAGGAGAGGGGATGGTCATTTGGAAGATTAGTACAAATTGACAGAGGAAGGAACTGTGTTTTTGAGGCATTGAAAACCACAACCACAAGGATCTCCCTACCCCAGTACAGTAGTTATATACCAGCAGTGTGACAAAGGACAGTACGGTACTAATTTAACAAAGGTTAAACTGAAGAACCTTTGGGAGAAACAACCTATTGTCATGGATGGCTTAAAGTTACCCTCTGTGCTCATACTGTCACCAAATTTTCAGAAAGCAAATTATAGTAATAAAGTAAGCAGCTATTTTAATAATATATTAGCCAGTACAGTAGACTCTGGATATACAGTGAATAAATACTTGTATCCACCACACGCTTCAATTTACACTCAGACACTCATTGAAGACTACCAGGCTTCTCTTATTCATTACCATACAGACTAATTAAGTGATTTTCTGAGCCTGTGTTAAAAGGATATATAATAAATTTAATTATATTATAATGAGGGCCTACTGTATTATACAGTAATTGGTGACTCAGTATAAGAGATATAAGGGGAAATACACTTACTCCTTATACATTAAGGTAATATTAAGGGGGTAATACACTTTAGGTACAGTTGCCAATAGAGGAATTGCGACAACTATTGATAGAACATTAAATATATTAATGTACATAGTTGTTTGTAGGGATCATAAGTATGTATTACAGAAGGATATGTATATTTCCTTCTGTTATACACGCTTATAGTCCATACAAATAGTTGTGGATATTACTATGGTTAAAGTTCCATCAAGATTTGTCGCAATTCCTCTTTTGGCAACTGTACATTGGAGTGCCTTGATTCCTCTAAAGTAGGCCAGGAAACAGGACCTGATTGACAAAAATAATGGTGGCCTGTTGCTTGGCATAGTTTGGAGGAATCAGTTGCTCCAGATTTACCACCAACACTGTACTACCTCCTCAAAATAATGAGATGATGAGTGCTTGGTGTTAAAATGCCAATATACCCTAGCATTTCTCAGTAACTGGGAAATACAATAATTTACAGTATGTCCAAATTAACCTAACTACGGTTCTGTAATTCCTCATTTTCTACTGGGTGTATGTGTGTGTACTATATGCTTTTTTATGAATCTGTCTGCATTAAACCCTCATTATCCACTGGGTGGTTTTTGGGTGTGTAATGTACCATACAAAAAGTGTTTACTGTACACAGAATCATTACAAGCAGTGCAATACACACCCATAACACCAACAATGCAAAACAAGGCATTACTGTACAATATTAAATTCTTATGTCCATACACTTTAGTGTTCATCACGACTACACACACACACACACACACACAAAAAACAATGAGACTGACCTTCTACAAAATACCCCCATGACTGCATTTTCTTCTATGACCCTGAGATCACACCAGAGGGCCAACTCCAGTCCCCCTGCCACAGCAAATCCCTCCACCGCTGCTATCACTGGCTTCTCACTCTCGTACCGTGTTGGGCCCTGAAAGAGACAACAAACGTTCAAGGGAGTGAGGGTTGGTAAGAGTTAGTTAATTGAGGGGGGAGAGTACAGTTGGCCATATGCAAGAATATCGGTGGTGTTGATGATGGTGTGGTACTGGTATGGTGGACTCTATTGTTTATCTATGGAGTCATCGTCCCAGTACCACACCATCGTACGCAAGAATATTTGTGGTGTTGACAATGGTGTGGTACCAGTACGATGACTCTCAGACACAACACAGAGTCATCGCACCAGTACTACACCATCCTCAACACCACAGATGTTATTGCATACGGCCCAGTGAACTATGTACAATAAAGAGACATATACAGATACAATAATAATACACAAGGAGAAATATTAAAGAAATAGATACTGTCTTTCATACTTAGTGACTCATTGAAGACCTCTAAATGTTTTCCCAGGCTTCAGTTATTCATGACCATACAGACTAATGTTTGATTAACTGAGCCTGTATTAACAGGATATAGGTGCTAAATTCAATCATCTTATATCAAGGGCTGTACAGTACACAAACCAATGAATAAATCAATTCTCACCCACCATGGGTCCACGTCCATACTGAGCCAAGAAGGTGGGAGGGTTATGGGCAAGTTCCTTCAAGTCATACCCAGCACAAAAGTTACCACCAACACCGTACAACACTGCCACCTTCGCTTCGTCATCGGCATTGAAATCCTTGAATGCTGGAAGTAGAAAATATAGGGAATTGTCAGCTCTAAATACAGTAGGCACTTAATATAAGATGATTAACCATTATCTATTGTGGCAGCTGGCAGCTCTCTCTCCCGGGCCTCACTCCTACACTCGTGGTCACTATGTAAACAACACATTTGAAGGCTAATAGCTTGTAAACCACTCACACTACACAAATAACTGATACAGGATATTGAAGTATAAACCTTTAGCTGTCTTCTGATGTACTTGTGAAGACTAAAGTGACATCTGTAGGATGAGTAGCCAGCTCAGACTGACAAACTCAAAATTCACTTTTACACTGCAGTATTTACATATCTAAGTACATTTTCACACTACAGTAATATCATTATAAAACATATCAGAATCACATTTTTCAAAACAACAATATTAAATATAATGTCACTGTCGTTTTTAAGTACATATATGGTAATTACAGGAAAAGAGGATTCATGAAAATATATCCTTCCACCCTCACTATTCAAGTAAGACAGACTGGTGTAGCTGGCTGGACTGTGGGTGGTCCCTTGGCTCTCACCCTCACTGATGCCAGCCAGAAACTAGCTTGTTAGGGACAGTGCAAATTTAAAAACTGTGCTGTCGAATGAACACTACACCCGCATTGCTCCAGACTTATTGCTAGTGTCAAAATTTCTCTACACCCATAATTTAAGGGTTAAACCACTGGTGACGACATATGTCATCAAAACCAACAAGTGGTGGTGACTGCGGGTGACAACATATGTCGTCAATGCAATTTTCAAATTTGTGCGGCTCCCAACTAGTTTAATTTTCTCTCGGTAGATGGCAGCCTTGGTTGGCCACAAAGCCACAAGTCTCAGCCCTATCTTGGTCCAACCCTCACTCAGTCTAGCCAACGAGCTGAGTGTGTGAGGACGGAACCTATTGTGAAGGAGTGTAAAAGTGTTCTTTGAGTGATCATTCTGAGCTAGCTACCTGTCCTACAGATGTCCATATAGTCTTTACAAGTACATCAGGAGATAGCTAATGGTTTGTACTTTAATATCATGTATTATTTATTCATTTAGGTTTAGTGGTTTATATGCTATAAGCCACCAAAGGAATGTTTACATTTTGTAAAATATGCCCATGCTGGAGTGCACACACACAGAAATATCCCAGCGCTTTAAGGGTTAAATTTAGCACATGTATCCTTTCAATATAGGCTCAGTAAATCATTTATATATACAGTAGACCCTCGATACAAGATGATTAAATTCATCACATATATCCTCTGCATAGGTTCAGTAAATCACACATTAGTCTGTATGGTAATTAAAATTTATGCATTGTATATCCAGGATCTACTTTAAGAACTCAATATCCACCTTGGCTTCATCATCAGCATTGAAATTATCATAATCTGGAAGTGAAGAAAACAACAAAAGAGATTTGTCACTTTAATATTACAAATTGGAACTCCATGATATTATGTACAAAATCCTCACCTACAACAGTTTAGGGGAGATTCTTTTGTAGGTAAATTGGAAGGCTACTGATTCCTCCTAACTATGCCAGAAAACAGACGACCTCATATTAATTATAGGGGATCTGTTGTTGTTGTTGTTGAAGTTCCTCAAGCTGTCTGGCCGAGCAGCCCCGAGCTCCTGAGGAAGGTCATGGCCTGAACCAGGCTTTCCCACAGTGCCCTCAGAGAGTGTATGTTGTGTTGTTGGCGAGTGTGGTTGTGTGCATTGCAGTCTTCAATAATGTGTTTAATAGAATGGGGAACATTCTTGGGGATCTGTTTTGTGGCATAGTTTGGAAGAATCAGATACCAAAGAGAATCTCCACGTTATTAAGGTACTCCTTCATAATGTACAGGATGTAACAGCACTGCATATATTAATTAGGAAGACAACTTCTTTAGACAATTTTAATCAACAATGTCTCTGTTGTAGCATGTTCAATTGTACAGTGTATGACATTAGGCTGTTACATTAGACCTACATTTAAGAGGAGATTTTCTTGTTGGTTAATTGGAAGGTCTCTGATTCCCTTAAACTATGCCAGAAAACACACACTCTCACTGGTACTAATGGGGGATCTGTTTTGTGGCATAGTTTGGAAGAATCAGAGACCTGATAATTCACCAATGCGGGTGAAAGGTGACAGGAAAACCACGTTTGAGTTTTGCACAAGTATATTCACAGATCTTGTAACACTAGCTAAAGGAAATGCTCCAACACCCGATGATAGTCTGGGTATAAATGCATTGAGTTTTTGAAAGCTGCTGCTGTGTTGGTCAAGGGGAGATTCTCTTGTTGGTGAATTGGAAGGTCTATGATTCCTCCAAACTATTCCAGGAAACAAAATAATTACCTTAATGTTGCTAATAAGGGGATCTGTTTCATGGCATAGTGTGGAAGAATTAGAGACCTTCCAATTCACCAACAAAAGAATCTTCCCTTAATGCTATCTATCACTGTCTGTCTGGTCAAGGACTATTTGCACTAACTGTACTGCTGTAAACAAAACATGAAAAAAATATCTGCAAAACTCTATCTATGTGGGATGGAAAGTAATGTGGTTTGAGTGAGAAGGCAGATGGTGTCGAGTGTGGTGTGAGTGAGTGTTGAGTGTGTTGTGAGTGAGAGAGTGAAGTGAAGTTCGTTGAAGTGGTTTGGACATTTAGGGGAGTGTACGGAGTTGGTAAATCTGGAGCAACTGATTACTCTAAAATAAGCCATTCCAAGCAACAACAGGACCCCATTATCTTTATTTCTCTGGTCCTGTTTTCTGTCCTACTCAAGAGAAATCAAGGCACTCCATTGTACCAAAAGTATACTATCCTCTTTAGAGAGAATACAATATGGAGTTTACAAAGATGTATGAGAGGAATGTGAGGCAGAGTTGAGGAGTACATGAGGGAGAGAAATGTGAATGAAAGGAAAGGGAGGGGTTGACCAAGTGAGAAGGGAGGGAGTGTTGGAACAGGGAGAACTGAAGACACTTCTGTTGTGGAAATATCCTTGGGCAGGTTTCATGAGGGAGTGAAGTGTCAGTGCTATAGATAGGTAGGTAGAGAGATGGTAGATAGACATATATAGGTAGGTAGGTGAGTAGACAGATGGGTAGATAGATAGATAGATATATAGACAGACACTATTGTTACCATCAAGTAGAGCATTAGCTGTTGGAGTATTAATACACTTTCTTGCCTCTGGTGTGTTTATGCCTATCATTGTAATATAGATACAGTACACAGACAGACATTAATATTACCTTTAAGTAGAGCATTAGCTGTCGGAGTATTAATACAGTTTCTTGCTTCAGGTCTGTTTATTCCTATCATTGTAATTGCTGAGTGACGTTCCACAACCACCAGTTCTGAAACAATAAACAAAATAGGCTCCTTCACACACGGCAACTTAGCAGTGTGTTATATCAGGTAATAAATAGCTGATCCTGGGAAATGGAAATACTGTACAGCAGACATGTCTACAAGTCAATTTTTTTGAGTCCGAGTCAAGTCTCGAGTCTTTCTCTCCAAGTTAAGTCTCAAGTCTTTATTGTCAAATCCCAAGTCAAGTCTTGAGTCTTTAATGGCAAGTATCTAGTCATTTTTGCTAAGTTGGAAGTCAAGTTATTTATGCACCTTACCTTTTGCACCCATGGTTTGTGAATTATTGCATGGGGTACACAGTGTTCTTACACAGCTCCGATACCAACACTGGTCTAATAGTAGTCTCCTCCACGAAAGAGACACAAGACCAGACATTGTACTGTAGATCTGCACTCATTCACTCATTCGCTATGGCAGGTTCACTCACTACAGTACCACACCTTCTGTAATGATGCAAAGTTTCTATTGGTAAGATTCCCAAGATTGAGAATATACTACATATTATTGTAGATCTGCCCTCACTTACTACACCTTCTGTAATAATAAAAAGTGTTCACTGGTAGGAGTCCTGATATACAGATTACTATACATTATTGTAGAGCTGCCCTCACTCACCCACTCACTTCTACACTTTCTGTAATGATAAAAATTGTTCATTGGTAAGAGTTCCTGAGATACAGAATAGGAGACATTATTGTATTGTAGATCTCCATTCACTCACTCACTCACTACACCTTCTGTATTGATGCAAAGGTTTTATTGGTTAGAGTCCCAAGATACAGAATGCAGTGCAAATTTAAGAAAAAAGCCAGATTTTACAAATCTAAAATACTAACTTTTGATATTGTCTATTTCAATTTCCTTTTCATTGAAATCAGTTTGATTAGGCAGTCTTAAGGGAATAGTAGACTGTTAGTAAATCTAGAACAAATACTACACCAAGCAAAAAGATAGGCTACCATGATATTTATTCATTGTTTCCGTTTCCTAACATATTTTGGAGGAATTAGGGCACTCCAATGTTTCGTATGAGATCATTACAATGAGCAGTATTGAGGGTAAGGGCCGTATGTAAGAACATTCATGGTGTTTACGATAGCATAGTACCGGTATGATGGCTCTGTTGTTTGCCTATGGATGTTCTTGCATACAGCCGTAACTCTCATATCAACCCATCTCTCTGTTCTCTAAATATCTTTCAATCATAAGTGAGGTGTGATAATTTTTCCATAAGGGGTTTGGTCAGTTTGGTTCATCTGTTGACAAAAAATGATTACCACCCTCTCCTTTTAATAAATATTTATATAAACAGTAGGCCCTTGATATAAGACTACTAAATTTATCACATACTGTACATCCTTTTAATACAGGCTCAGTAAATCACATATTAGTCTGTATGGTAATTAAAAACAGAAGCCTGAGAAAACATTTAGTGGTTTTCAACGAGTGTAAAATGAAATGTGGTGGATACAAGAATTTATTCATTGCATATCCAGGGTCTATAGTAGTGACATTATAGACCTGTAGAAATAAATATAAAATTTAAGATTAGCCTCAGTCATGGAGCAATAATTATTTTTCTATTTTTTTTTTCTTCTTAGATAATTCATTATTACGTATTCTTATCTGTTGAAATAAAGGGTGGCAGTGCATTTAGTTTGGTCCCGGTAGAGTGCCCAGGTTTAGTCTCAGTAAATTGCCTTGGTTAAATTCCAGTTGTTTGCCCCAGTTATGTCCCGGTCCAGATTAGGATAGGTAAAGTCAGGCTAATTCTAGAACATATAAATATTAACTGCTCAATGAGATAGTTACTTGTGTTACCACTTAATTGTTCTCAACTCTCAAGTCCTGCCCCCTTTATATGGGGCATCCAACCACTTGGGAGTCAAACATGGTCATATTGCACTGTCACCCGTTTAATTCTAAGGATACCCTTGTTAGGACTGAAGGAAGCCAAGGTTAGGACTAAAGGATACCATCATTAGGACCGAAGGATGTACCAGTCTAGGTTAGGTTAGGTTAGGTCAGGTCCAGTTGGGTCATTTACCTGCAAAATATTCATTATAAAAAGTAACAAAATGCATCTTTTATGCCAATCAATTCATAAAAAAACATCCAATCCTTACATTTCAAGATGATCCCCTAAATAAAGGTGGATGGTGGCATGATTTTTCATATATGAAAAATTAATATTAGAGAGAACATTTAGTAGGAAAATATACATTACCACACATAACTGCAAACATTGGGCTCGGATGCAAGAACGTCCGTGGTGTTGACGATGGCGTGGTACCGATACGATGGCTCTGATATTTGTCTATGGAGTCGTCATTCCAGTACCAGACCATCGTATGCACCACGAATGTTCTTGAATATGGCCCTTTTTCTCCCTAGTTTGTTGTATACTAATTTTTTTTATGATATCATTACAGAAATACTGTGTTCTTGGCTAGGGCCGTGCAGTGTTACCACATCCGGCTAGGTCCTGGTAGTCTGCTTTGGTCTAGGTTAGGTTAGGTCAGACTAATATCCACATTATGTTTGAAAAACGGGGCATATCTCGAGAACGGGGCGCCCCATCTCCGAGAGAAACACCATAGATGAAAAGTGGGTACCGGTATTTATTGAAAGAATTACCGTTTTGTAGCAGTGTTACCAAATCCGGCTAGGTCCCTGTATTTTGCCCCTGTCATTTCTTGTACTTTACCACGGTTATTTCCCGGTAGTCTGATGCGGTCTAGGTTAGGTTAGGTAAGTCAGGCTAATTTCGGTATTTATTGAAAGAATTACCGTTTTGTAGTAGTGTTGCCAGATTCGGCTAGGTCCCAGTATTTTGGCCCGGTCATTTCCTGTACTTTACCAGGGTTTTTTCCCGGTAGTTTGCCCAGGTTAGGTCCCGGTAGTCTGATGCAGTCTAGTTTAGGTTAGGTAAAGTCAGACTAATTTCAAAATGCCCCATTTGAATATGCCCTATCTTGGAAATGGGGCATTTGCGGAGGAAATGCCATAGAAGAAAATAGTCTTAGAATGGTCTAAATAAGTGGGTAATGAAGGTAGAAAAACCGTATGCGATAACGGTAATTCTCTCAATATTTACCGGTCTTAGAATGGACCAAAATAGTGGATAATGATACTAAAATATACAATATATAGTGAACCCAGTACTCCTGTAAATTTACCTTTTTCATAAGTAATGGAGACAAGTGTACTGTTAAAATGTCATTATTATATTATATTATATCCGTGGTCGTCATCATTTCCTATAACAATAATAATACCAGAGATAACAGTTAATTAATTACCTGCTGCACGGTTGCACCTGGCAACATTAACGTACAGTACTATTGCGGACAAAAGTTTCTTTCTACTCCGGGTGATAAGTCCACACGACTGCTGGGCCATTTCTGGCCGGCAGGTTGCTGCTTGCTCGAGAACTACACCACCGTGTAATCCAGCAACGGAACAGTTGACTGTCTCGGATTCGGATAGGAAATGTATAGCATATAAATAGATGCATTAGTTGATAGGTAATATCAGGTGCAAAGCAAGTAATAACTAAACAAGAAGAAAATGCCAGTACTAGTATTTAACATCTTGAACGCTGACTGTATCATTAATATACCATTTTCCTTTTACACGTAGCCAGGGCCTGTATTCACTAGGCATATCAGAGTTTGCACTTACTCGTATGCTTGCATTACTGATCTCCCATAGTGTTTCAGGCTTATTTCGAAACAGTGAATGGTGTTGCTATTCTATTAGTATGAGTTTATATTTTGATTTCGGAGCATGAATGAACGCTTAAGAAGAAAATAATTATTATCTTAAGAAAGAATGAACTTTGCTTTTGTGAATAAGATGTCCTATGGGTTGTCCGGGGAAAAAAAAAAAGTTACTTTCTTTTTACTAGTGGAAACATGACTGACTTAAAAAGTAAATATAAAAACATATATAAATGGATATATTACATATAGGTGCTGCAAATATAGAACTACAGGTTATATGGAGTAAATCTAAGTGCATGAATCGAACAGTGGTCCGGTCATGAGACAGCCGTATGCTACAGACTTAGTAATTAGTCCTTGAAAAGATACCATAATAGTGAACACAGCCAACAGTACTTTCAAAGGGTCATTGCTCCCACTGCATTTTAAACGAGGTATATCATTTTTCATTTTACTGCATGCTTCTGTAAGCTTAAAATCACACTATAATTTTTTTTTTTTTATAGTATGAACTATAATTCAGTTTATTCTAGTAATATTTCAGCTTTTGTGTGATTTCTGACAAATAGTAGTACTGGGTTATCTTCTTGTGCAATACTCATTATTTTGTTTTGCACCTGATATTACCTATCATCTAATGCATTTATTTACTGTATATGCTATACACATGAGAGAGAGAGAGAGAGGGGGGGGGGTAAATTACTTCCTATCCGAATCCGAGACAGTCAACTGTTCGGTTGGTGGTTTACGTGGTGGTGTAGTTCTCGAGCCAACAGCAACCTGCCGGCCAGAAAAGGGGCAGCAGTCGTGAGGACTTATCACCCGGAGTAGAAAGAAACTTTCGTCCGCAATAGTACGTCACATGTTCCTTTATACAGCCGTTACCATAGAAACGCTAGACGCTATTACGATATGGGGAGAATGTAACAGCGGGAACTTCGCCGGGAAGTTGAAGTGGCCCGAACAGTGGTGACTGGTGACTGTGGCCTGAGTGTGGCGCCGCCCGACGGCAAGCGCGGTAAACTACACGTCAACACCACAATGCTACTTGTCTTGTTGTTATCGCTTATGAAAATCCTTGCAACGTGAATATATTACAGCCAATAAATAAGATTTACTTATCCCGGTTTTATTTGAGGTAATCATTAAAGGGGCCAGCCTGGCCGACGCTTGGATTATCTAATGTCTTATGGTTCCTCAAGTGTCAGCTAAGGTAGAGGTTGTTGCTCGCAAATATCAGAGTGCTGAGTTTGACCCCGGCGCAAGGAAAAGGGCTCTGCTACCTAATATGTCAATATTATCAGAACATCCATAAACTAGCCACAGGTGCATGGAATATGTTCTCATACTATGGTCTCCTCCATTTATCATCTTAATAGTTAATCTAAACCAGATTTATCGAGCATTACAATGTAATAATCTGCACCATGAAATATAGCAAATTAATACATGAGGAATCATTTGGTTGCATCCACATAAAAACAAAATTGCTCACATACAGATTATTATTTCATTGTCATTCGTTTCACTCAGCATACAAGCCTGCCAATGCCAACCCCCATTACCATCTCTCTCACTAGTGAGTGCTTCAGATGTGTGTCTCGGACCCAAGTTTGTGGTTCACGCCTGGGAGAGGGAGCACTGACAACACTGCAGTGGCCCTCGCCGGCCTCGCGGCAGTGGAGTCGTGACTGCAACATGTCGTGAATAGTGAAAGTTATGTTGATGGTGATTGGTAAAAAATCTGATTGACTTTAACTGTTCGATCGTGAGTAGTGAAAGTGATGAACGTGACGTGAGTGAGTAGTGAAAGTGAGGTAGGCCTATGTAGGAAGAGCTTTGAGCGTGACGTGAGTGAGTATTGTGCAGTCATGAGTGTGTGGTAAAGTTGGTGTGTGTCACATGTAAGGTTATAGGTTACAACAGAACACACCCTTACCTTTCACTCACCTTCCTTTACTTCAAGCCAAGTTTAGGGTTAGGTTTGGTTAGGTTAGTTCACTGTGTTAATTACGTAAGGTTAGGTTAAGTTAGTTACGTTCACCGTGTTAATTGCGTTAGGTTAGTTAGGTGGTTCACTGTGATAATTACGTTAGGTTAGTTAGGTGGTACACTGTGTTAATTACCTTAGGTTACGTTAGGTTAATTAGGTGGTTCACTGTTAATTATGTTATAGGTTAGGTTAGTTAGGTGGTTCACTGTGTTAATTACCTTAGGTGAGTTGGGTGGTTCACTGTGTTAATTACCTTAATTAGGTGAGTTGGGTGATTCACTGTGTTAATTACCTTAGGTTAGTTAGGTGGTTCACTGTGTTAATTACCTTAGGTGAGTTGGGTGATTCACTGTGTTAATTACCTTAGGTGAGTTGGGTGATTCACTGTGTTAATTACCTTAGGTTAGTTATAGGTGGTTCACTGTGTTAATTACCTTAGGTTAGTTAGGTGGTTCACTGTGTTAATTACCTTAGGTGAGTTGAGTGGTTCACTGTGTTAATTATTTTAGGATTGGTTGGGTTAGATTTCCACACTGTATTACATGACTTGGCAGATGTGGCGACAGGACTTTTGCCGCCGACTGTACACTCTGATACCATAATCTCTAGCCCACCCGAGTCAAAGCCCGAGATCTGAAGCAGACGGTTTCTGGACGACAGCCCACCCACAGCATCACGAGGCTATACACATCTCAAAGCAATGGAGCCTTTGGGTGGGCTGTCGTCCAGAAACCGTCTGCTACAGATCTCAGGCTTCGACTCAGGTGGGCTAGAGACTATCGTATCAGACTGTACTCCTCCACTTTGTTCACCCACCTGCCTCTCATTCCAGGTCCCTCCATTTCACTCTCATACACCTTCGTTGTCAACTTTCCATCTTGCATTGTTTCCCCAAAGGTAAAAACTAGGGAACAGGACTAGGTAAATAAAAATAATGGTAGTCTGGTGCTTGGAATAGTTTGGAGGAATCACTCGTTTCATATTTGGGCTACCAACATTGTACAGTCACGATAAAAAATCCCATCTCTGGTGAATGAAAATTATCCATTTGAGTGAATCTTATGAACCAATATTACAGAGACCAACGGTTATAGTTTCACATAATTTATCGAGGCCGTTTCATTCGAAGGTGTTGACAGGACAATTTAACGTGACTGTGCAACTTCTTTAATTAACAGACGTGGCCAACTAACGAACAAACCAACACTGGCAAGGTGTACTGTACTGTACCACTCGTTACACGTGATCAGTGAATATTGTGGTCAACTGTACATACGGTTGTCCACAGGAGTTCGTATACACAGGCTATTTCGAAAGAGAGGTCATTCATTATTCTGCAAGTACTGCAATGCAATGAATGGTCTACCAAGTGACTCGGGGATTCCAAAACAACAAACCTATTAATATCATGTTGCATTGCAGTTCTATAGCGTTACATATTCGGGTCGTTGTAAACCCATGAAAACTGCAGAGAGTGTACGAATTCTTGTGGCCAATAGTACACAAGATAAAAAAAAAAAAAAAAACGGGTGCTTTTCTCGTGTTAATTAAATGGATACTGAAACAGTAGCTTAATTGTTTATTCCCGGGGCATCAAGAGCTGTGTCAGTCATTTACAACAGTACCATCACACCCCTAGCTCCTGATCTATAGTTTTTTTTTTCTTCTTATCGTGTGTATAATTGTGGAATATAAATTAAATGACGAAACATATATTCAAGTTTTATCTGAGGTCACGCTGCAGACGTTAGGCAATATACGTGCGAATGTACAGTAAGTATAAGTCATCAGTTTGACATCTGACGTCACAATAACATTATCTATTATTTCCAGTGTGGCGATGTAAACAAAGGTCATATGACATCTGACGTCACAGTAACATTATCTTTTATTTCCCAGCGTCACTAATCAAGGCGAAACTACAACTCTCTCACCAGATGATTATTTCAGTGTCAACATTAAAGTCAAAGCTTGGGAGTTTAGTAGAGTAAAGTGAGTCGGTAGCAATGATCCAAACAACATGGTCAGTATTTCAGAGGTATTGGTGAATGAGATCAAGTCCAAGATTCCTCGTATAATTTATTGAGAATCTTTGAGAGGTGTGAGAGGTATTGGTGAATGAGTGATTGAGAAGTTGGAGATTAAGTCCAAGATTCCTCGTATAACTTATAGAATACTGTATGTTGGACAGGTGTGAGAAGTATTACTGAGTGAGGAGTTGGAGATAAAGGCGATGATTTCTCGTATAATTTATTGAGAATCTAAGAGAGGTATATATTTGTACAGAGTATGTGTTATCCCTGCGTGATCTATATTCTATTTCTATTGATCTACGATGGTCCTCTAAATAATTATATATAATTATATGCAGTTACTGTGACCAGTATTACTTAATATTTTAAAATAACGTCAAAAGATACAAGACAGATGACACACGCACACGCATATATATATATATATATATATATATATATATATATATATATATATATATATATATATATATATATATATATATATATATATATATATATATATATACTCACATAGGCAAACAATGAGCACACCGGCAATTTTGTGTTATTAAACAAGCAACTCTCGAGATAGTGACACTTAGAATTTGCTTGAGGGTGTATACAGAAAGACAAATCTACAATGGTATACATTTCATTTACTGCCATAAACTTATTACAGTTCTTAAGGTATGCATACACATTTACAGTAGCAAAGCAGCATGCGGGCCTAACTCATTGACTTACAACGTATTATTTTGTTACCGTCATTGTTTCTGAAAGAAAAACTTTGGAATTGTAAAGTGTGCAGGCAATGAGTTCTTATTGCCTGGGGATGATTTGGGCCTTGTATTGGAGTTTATTACTGGTGTACCAATTTTTATTTCTGTCTTTTGTATAGCCACATTGGACTGAGGTGTGGGGGTAGGTCTAGCTTCATTTCCAGAGTCTTCATAATAGCTTTCAAGTGAAGTTGTAAGTTGGTTGGGGTTTACATTGACCTTTAGCTGTGGTTCAAGGAGCACTATCTCGTAGCAGGTACCCCTAGTGTTATTAAACTCAAGGGAACGGATCTGCTGGACGTGGGCATCCAGGGGCAGAGGCGGGTCCAGTCGCTGTACAAGAAGTGGGTCAAGGTGAATTGAGGGAAGGAAGTACTCGGGCTCCAGTTTGGGGTTAGGGAAGATGCTGTTGTTTTTCATGACTGCTGCTGCTGCTGGGTGAGGAAGGAATAGGGGCCTACTGGTAGTACTGCTAGAGTCCACAATTTGTCGGTGGTAGTATTCGTGGTCGTACAGCAGTCGCGAGTCATCATGTTCGTGTTCGCGGTCCCTGTGAATTTGGTGTTCATGATCGTACAACTGTCGTGGTTTACTCTGTTTGTGTTCGCGGTCCCTGTGGTGGTGGTTAGAGTGGTGGTGACTGGAAGTAGTAGCATTGTGTCGGTGCTGTGCTGCTGTGATAGCGTCCCTGATGCTGTTGTATATGTGTAGGAACTGTCTCCGTGCCATGGCTACCTCCGGTGTGTCCTGGACTGGTTGAGGAGCCACACTGTACGAGAAGGAGGTGTCCACTCTACTATGATGCTTTTTGTGGTCTTTTCTACCGTCGTGGAATTTCATCTCGGGGAATACGTCGAGCGCAGAGGACTTGGAGTGAAGGTTATGTGGGTGGTGAGATGTGTGGGTATGATGATGACTTAGTGATTGATATGAGCTGCTGGCCAGGATGTGGGTTGGACAAAACACGCCCACCACTACCACCACCTGAAGAAAGGAAGCACAAGATCAAATAATGTAATAAGACTGTTTTGAAATGAGAATTTCTAAAATCACTGGCAGTCTACGAAGTCGTTCACACGTAAATATGGTGGTTCCCAAAACGCGCGAGTATCATGTTCCCCATCACAACTGGATGGATGCATACCTGCATACACAACATGTACAGTACAGTATGGAGGGAATTATAACCGGGTTTTGGAAAACGCTTCGTGTGTACATTAATGCTGGGTACAAAAAAGCCTCGTGTGAACAGGGTCTGAATTAAAGGAACAGGACGCTGACAGATGGAGAGATAATCCCACTCACATTTTTACCAAATCAGGCCCAACACACATCACTTTGTCTCACACGTCACATATATACCACTTCTAAATTAATTTGAATTACTGTGCATATATTTACTTCTCTAATAAGGCTATGCAGTGTTATTGTTTATTTCTCATAATAATGATTTTATGTAAGTTATATAAAGGCAAGGTGCAATGTGTGTGTGTGTGTTGTGGTGACGCAATACAAAGGCAGGGTGCATGGTTTTATGGCAGTGTGTGTGTGTGTGTGTATGTGTGTGTTTCACGACCTTTGTTGAGAGAGAGAGAGAGATCTTACCTTCGACCATGGAGGTATAAAGGTGAGTGTTGGGTAACCTATACCTACCTTTACCCGTCACACCCTTCCTCTCTCTCTCTCTCTCTCTCTCTCTCTCAACAACACGTAAAACAACTAAGATATTCAAACTCTCTATGTACTATCAGAGACAAAAGTCGTGTCGCTGTCTTGTCCGATGATTTTATATAACTCGTAAAACTTTATGAAAGCCTAACCACAGTAATGTTCGTGCCCAGTATGGTTAGCCCTGTACCATATATTTTCACCAATTTTCACGACACGTGTTTTGTCTTTGATAGTACAATATAACCAACCAACCAACCAATCACCCACCAATATTTCACTATCCATTATTTTTTGTTCAGCTGGTTCTGTTTCCTGAATCCATGGCATTACTATATATAAATTGGAACAACCAATTAAGGCACTCTTTGACGGAGTAAGAGAAGCAAAATGTAGATGAGGAGGGGAAGGAGTGGATGTAAAAGAGGAGATGGGAAATAAGGGGAGGATAAGAAAAGTTACTGGGAACTATAATGAAAAGGAAGGAGAAGGAGAGACAGGGCAATGGGGGTGAACGAGAAGGAAGGAAAGACGTAATTAGAGAAAAGGAATATAAAGGAAAGTGGGAAAGGAGGGAGAAGGAGATGGGAAATGGGGGAGGGGTTGGTGAAATAGACTGGTTGATTGATTTATTGATATGAGGCTCCGCAACAAGGAGATCATATGGCGCCCGAAGAAGGTTATTTTTGAGAGGTGGGACAGTAATGGTGAAATAGAAAGCTGCCGATTCCACCAAAGTAAAATTATATGCCAGGAATCAAACAGGACACACAGACTATCAAAAATATTGGTGGTGGCCGAGTTGTTGCTAGGAATAATTTGGAGGAATCATTTGCTCCAGATTTACCACTAACACTGTATATATTAATATACCTCCTTCAGGAGCGATTGTATTGTTGATTTTGAAGGTTTCTGATTCCTCCAAACCATGCCATGCAACAGATCTCCTATTAGTAAGTCTGTTTTATGGTATAACTAGGAGGAATCACTAGCCTTCCAAACAACAACAAACTGGACACCATTATTTTTGTTAAGGGGATATTTTCTTGTTAGTGATTTTGAAGGTCTCTGATTCCTCCAAACCATGCCACGAAACAACAGATCCCCAATTAGTAACATTGAGGTGATTTGTTTCTGGCATAGTTTGGAGGAATCAGTAGCCCTTCCATTTACCACCAAGAGAATCTCCCCTTAGATAATTGGAGATAAATGAGTCCTACAAATATTGCCACGAAACGCACAGAAACACACACATACTAATATGGAAGGAATTTGTTGTTTTATTGCATGATCAGGAGGAATCAGAAGCCTCCAATTTTTATACACGATCACACGGTCCTTAAATAATCTGGTCCTGTTTGTTTGTTTGTTTCCTGGGATAATTACATATATATACTTTAGAGGAATTAAGATGCTTTAATGTACCAAAAGTGTATTATTTTTGTATTACCCCTTAAATAATATAGCCGCGATAAACACTTGTACAGTTGCCTCCAAAAATTTCGAGACACTACCTGCTAGAGTCTCGAAATTTTTGGAGGCAACTGTACCAGGCCCGTGTCGTGTGTGTGTATAATAAGAACCATGTGTGTAAAGACCGTGTGTGTGTAAGAACCATGTGAGTAAAGACCGTGTGTGAGTGTATATAAGAACCATGTAAATACAGACCGTGTGTGTGTGTAAGAATCATGTGAGTACAGACCGTGTGTGTGTGTGTGTGTGTAGGAACCATATGAGTAAAGACCGTGTGTGTGTGTGTGTGTAAGAACCATGTGAATACAGACCGTATGTGTGTGTGTGTATAAGAACCATGTGAGTACAGACCGCGTGTGTGTAAGAACCATGCGAGTAAAGACCGTGTGTGTATAAGAACCATATGAGTACAGACCGTGTGTGTGTGTGTATAAATACCATATGAGTACACACCGTGTGTGTGTATAAGAACCATGTGAGTAAAGATCGTGTGTGTGTGTATAAAAACCGTACGTGTGTCTGTGTGTGTAAGAACCATGTGAGTAAAGACCGTGTGTGTGTGTTTAAAGACTTCGTTCTAGTGACCTTGAGGAGGAAGGAGAAAGTGTGTTAAGGAGAGAGAGAGGGTCGGTGAGTGGGTGTGTAAAAGAAAGATATATATATATATATATATATATATATATATATATATATATATATATATATATATATATATAAAGAGAGAGAAGAGGGAGAGGTCTATACAGCTTCCTCCTAACTATCCCAGGCAACAAAATAATCACCTCGATGTTACTAAAGAAATCTGTTTGGTGATATAGTTTGGAGGATTCAGTAGTCCACCAATTTACCCATAACACGATATTTAATTAAAGGGATATATAGTAAGTATAGGCTTACATTGGAGAGCACTGATTCCCCCAAAGTATGCCAGGAAACACACAGGACACACATATTAACTAAAATAATGATGTCCTTGTTGTTGCTTGGAATAGTTTGGAGGAATCGGTTGCTCCAGATTTACCACAAACATTGTATACTCCTCCTCCCTCCCTCGATCTGTTTTTTTCTCTCTCTCTCTCCATATATGGCAGAGAAGGGTGTGGTAATGGAGAAAGGCGGTACTTTGCATCATCTCACACACACACACACATAGAGGAGGAATTGCACACACACACACAGACAGAAACAGCAGGAATAGTACACACATACACACACCAGAATCAGCACACATGTTTTTATGTCTCACTATATACATACATACATACATACATACAAGCAAGTACAGTAATGCCTTGGTTTGTACTGTTGGAGTAATTATGTGTATGTATGTGTGTGTGTGTGTGTGTATTGTACTGGTTGTAATAAATCAGTGTAGCCTATAGTAAACCCTCTTTGTATAAGGTGAATGGTCCGAACTTCTGTCACCCCTACAAATGGCTGGTGTATGTTAAGGGGTGACTAGACTTTCGGACCACCCCATATTACACACCCATAAACCCAGTGATGGATGACGAGGGTTAACTATACACAGATTCATAGATAAACGGTATACACACCCATAACAACAGTGGATAATGAGGGTTTACTGTACTTTTGTTGGCAAATAGGAAGGCTACTGATTCCTCCTGACGCCCTCAATGGTACTAATATATAGGGGATCTGTTTGTGGTATAGCACACAACACTGACCTTCCAATTCACCAACAACATGTACACATTTGGTACCTTCAAAGTATGCCACGAAATAAACATGACCAGAATAAAATAAATATTCGTGGCCTGGTTGTTGCTTTGAAATATAGTTTGGAAAAATCATGCAGTTGCTCCACATTTACCACCAACGCAGTACAGTCGGAGGCTAAAGTCATATCGTCTCACTCATAGTTTCTTGAAGGACAACATAAAGGGCAATCATCGAACACACAACACACCAGAGAAGCTTATATTTCCATACTGTACTTGATGAACACGTCGACTATTGCCACCCACTGTATGTGTACACTATCCCCTTCACCCCGTCCCTTTACCTGAACTTTTACAAACTTTTCCTAGCAACATGCAGACGACACAATTATATTTTTTGGTTCATCGGGTTCTATGTTTGTTTCCTGGCATATATTATTATTAGAGGAATCAAGGTGCTCCAGTGTACCGAAAGTATACCATCATCCCCTTAAAGAAACTCACCACTGTCAGGGCAGCAGAGAGAAGAGTTCCTGCCATCACTGAGTCTATACGCTGACTAACCCAACCCAACCAACCATTCAGCCAGGGCACCCAAACACTGACCCACCATATGTACACACACACACATGTACAATACCACTCTCCCTTCACATACACACACACACACTATTATGTAAGACTCTTACACTGCTGCATGCAAAGGGATAATGCACCTCCGTGTGCTGGCCATCCACACAGCAGTGGGGGAAAAAAAAAAAAAAAAAAAGAGGGTTGCAGTACCCCTCACATGGATTTTTAATCCATGTGGGCAGATCTTGTCAAATCCACTAGAAAGTGACCAGATCCTACAACAATCTTTATTCTAGCCCTGTGGGGGATGGCTAGTATTCACAGAGAATAAAGTCAGCCTCCCTGCTAGGGGGGAAATCTAGCAGATACAATAATTGTTGTTGCTGTTGTAGTTCCCCAGACTGTTTGGTCTAGCAGTCCCGAGTCTGGTTGACCGAAGCCATGCAGATGCTCGGACCCCCAAATGGGAGTCAGGTTGATAGTGAGATCTGTTTCTTTGAAGACAACAGACGAGGGGACTGCTGGCTCACAGGCATGTACCCCCGGGCCAACAAACCCACTGTCTGTAGTCTTCCTTGTTGTGCCACCCAATCGGGCGATCTCGTCGGCTACCCAAAAGGAATGAGAAATTGTAAGAGAGACAGATGGAATGGGCCAGGGTGTAGTAGAGGATGCCAGATTCCTCATTTCTGGATAGAACCAGCCCTCACCAGTATATTGCTGGGTAGTTGAGAAGTGTGCTGGGGTGGTTTTACATTAACACATCTTCCCCCACCAGTGTGTGTTGGGTAGTTTACATCAACACATCTTCTCCCAGCCTACAAGGTTGCTATCCTTGCTCTTACAGCTGGGTACCTATTTACTGCTAGGTAAACAGGGACATAGGGGGCTGGGAAAGTTGTCCAACAATTCCACTGACCCAGGAATTGAACCTGGGATCTCTCGCGTGCTGGGCGAGTATGCTAACCGTAACACCATCAGCACCCCCAGAAACAAAAGTAATACAGTATACAGTATTTGTACATTGGGTGATAATCATAGCAGCAATAATGAAACAATAGTATGATATACATTGGGGGACAAAGAGTGAGTGAAGGTGTGTAAATGGTACAGATTGATTTCTAAGAGTGAGTGTGTGTGTGTAGATGGTAGTGTGATTGATTTCTAAGAGTGAGTGGGTGTGTGTTAATGGTAGAGGTTGATTCTAAGAGTGAGTGTATGTGTGTAAATGGTAGCGATCGATTTCTAAGAGAGAGTGGACACACATTCTCTGGTGCTACACTTGAGAAAGGGAGAACTAGACAGTGGTCAGTTGTGAACTGGAAGGTATCTGATTCCTCCATACTATGCCACGAAACAACAGATCCCCTATTAGTACCACTGAGGGCGTCTGTTTTCCGGCATAGTTAGGAGGAATCATTAGCCTTCCAATTCACCAACAAAAGAATCTCCCCTTAAAACCCTAGAATTGCCAGGTTCACCCTGTGATTGCAAGGGTAAGGGGAGAGGGAGGGATTTAATTAATGCAGGAATCACAACATTTGCACCAGAAATGACTATATATACAATATTCAATAAATACTGTGTATATATATATATATATATATATATATATATATATATATATATATATATATATATATATATATATATATATATATATATATATATATATATATATATATATATATATATATATATAATAAAAGGCCTCCTGTATCACTTTATATACTAACAACAGAACATTATTTACCAGTAATTGTCCAGTATTATAGTACCATACATCTTTGTAGGCCCTCAAAGTAAGATGACTAACTTTATCACATACTGTATCACCTTTTAACACAGGCTTAGTAAATCATTTAATTAGTCTGTATGGTAATGAATAACAGAAGCCTGGGAAAACATTTGGTGGTCTTCAATGAGGGACTGAGTGTAAAATGAAGTGTGTGGTGAATACAAGTACAGTACTTATTCATAGTACTGTACTGTATATCGGATGTTGTATATTAATGGGGCGGTATACTGTTAGTAAACCTGAAGCCTGTGATTCCTCCAAACTACTTGTATTCCAAGCAACAACAGGCCACCAATATTTTTATTATTCTGGTTCTGTTTCCTGGTATACTTTGGATGAATCAAGACACTCCAGTGTACCATATAATACACTATCCACTTAAATCATACTATGGAAACTTGTTAAACTTCCATTACCTAGTGTGGCCTACTGTGTGTTACATGTGTTTTTCCTCATAATAAATACCTCTTCACCTTCGGAGCAGAGTCACTTATTCATTTCTTCAACTATCTCTCCTTACCTCCTATCTCTTCCGTGCTTGCTGTCCCTTTTCTCTCTCTATCCTTCAGGCCTAGTGCAGTCTTCTTGCTCTTCGATTTAGTCCCCTTATCTTCCAGCCGGTCTCATTGTATGGCTGTGTATTGTAATAGCAAAATGGAATAGTTAGAAGAAAATATTTTGAAGTTTTGGCTAAGGGAAGATTCTCCTGTTAGTAACTTGGAAGGCTACTGATTCTTCCTAACTTTACCAGAAAACAGATGCCCTCAATGGTATTAATAAGGGATCTGTTTCATGGCATAGTTTGGAGGATTCAGAAACCTTGAAATTAAGCAACAAAAGAATCTCCCCTTAAACATTGCAGATAAAGGAAATAATAAGTCCTGACATAAAATAACTTACTACTGTACTGTACTCATATGCTAGTAACAAAATCTGATTATCAAATGAAATTGACAGTAATTGTCAAGATAATTCCTATAGCTGTTTTTCAACGGTTATTACAATAGACCCTGGATATAAAATGAACAAATATTTGTATCCACCACACACTTCATTTTACACAGTCACTCATTGAAGATCACCAAATGTTTTCTCAGGCTTCTGTTATTCATTACCATACACACTAAGTGATTTACTGAGCCTGTGGTAAAAGAATATATGTGATAAATTTAATCATCTTATATCGAGGGCCTACTGTACTCACCTTAATTGCATACATCGAAAATTTTGTAACAAAAACATCATAAAAAAAATGGAATGGAGGTCTGTGAGGACATACAGTACTGTATTTGTGAAAGAAGAAGAAATAATAACAAGAGGGCACTACAGAATATAATGATTTACAAGTAACAAATGAGGCTTAGGATAATCTCGGGAATCACACCTGTCATATATTTAAATGAGAATTGGCAAACTTATACTGTACGACACTTCACGTTATGCACAACACCGTCATGAAGGTTTTAGTTATCGGTCTTGTATACTATTACATATGCAATAAAATGAGTCATAAATTTACCCCCTGACCAAAGAATACTGTGGTTAGGTTAGGCTAGGTCAGGTTAGACAAAACATGGCTCAGTTTTTCCATTTTTCAACATTGATGGTTATTGAAGACTGGAAAATTTGAGTAAAGGTTTCCCAAACTTGTGTCACATTTCTCTTTCTTCAACATTTCCTGTACAGTTGTTCTCCAGACCAATAACAAAGCCATATTGGTAATTCAGTTCGGTAGTTAATTTGAGCCACAGAAATGGAAACCAATTTTTTTTTTTTATAAAATAAATATTACCTTTTTTTTATCTATTTAAAACACTGCAACTCTCGGATAAAAATCTACGTATAACACCAATTCAAGATGGCCATCGAGTGTTATATCCAGGTCCAGGTAGATTGCTAAGGTTAGGTCCCAGTAGTTTGCCCCAGTTAGGTCCCAGTAGTTGGCCGCAGTCCTGATTAGGTCAGTTTGTAACTTTACTTCAAATCTGGTAGGGGGGAGGGGAGTATACTATTTACAAAAACACTCAGTGACGATGAATTTGAACAACAGATTTGTCAAAAATTACCATTACATTCTGAAAACTTCGATTCGAAAAGACATTATGAACAAGCGCCCGTATATTACCATATACTGTAATGTCAAACTTTTAATAGATTTTATCTTTAATTAATTATACATGTTGTCTGGGATATAACAATGATTTCTTTAGTGGTTTTATTAACTTTTTTTATTTTTTTTTATTTTCTATTGGTGTCCATAACTCGTACTGTAACTACTGTTGGCATAGTTGATATTTATCTAGACTATTGCCGTTTCGTAGCAGTGTTGCCAGATCCAGCTAGGTCCCAGTATTTTGCCCCGGTCCCGGTTAGGTCCCGGTAATTTGCCTAGGTTAGGTCCTGGTAGTCTGCTGCAGTCTAGGTTAGGTTAAGGTCAGGCTAATTTCAAAATGCCCCATTTGAATATGTAAATGGGGCATTTCCAAAGAAAGTGCCATAGAAGAAATGTGGGTAAATATCTATTCTATTGGGTAAATATTAAAAGAATTGCCGTTATCGCATTCGGTTTTTCTACCTTCATTACCCACTTATTTAGACCATTTTCTTCTATGGCATTTCCTCCGCAAATGTCCCATTTCCAAGATGGAAATTACCCTGACCTTACCTAACCTACCCTAGACCGCATCAGACTACCGACCTAACCTGAGCAAACTACCGGGAAATAACCGCTGTATAGTACCAGGAAATAACTGGAGCAAAATACGGTAAATATTGAAAGAATTACCGTTATTGCGTACGTTTTTTCTACCTTCATTACCCACTTATTTAGATCATTCTAAGACTATTTTCCTCTATGGCATTTCCTCTGCAAATGCCCCATTTCCAAGATAGGGCATATTCAAATGGGGCATTTTGAAATTAGCCTGACCTTACCTGACCTGACCTAACCTAACCTAGACCGCATCAGACTACCGGGACCTAACCTGGGCAAACTACTGGGACCTAACCTGGGCAAACTATTGGGAAATAATCGTGATAAAGTACAATAACTGACTGGGGCAAAATACTGGGACCTAGCCGGATCTGGCAACACTGCTGCAAAACGGTAATTCTTTCAATAAATACCCAAAATACTGGGACCTAGCCGGACCTGGCAACACTGCTAGAAAAGGGCAATAGTCTACAAAAAAAAAAATTAGTAGATAAATACCAATATGAGAAGCTCGCGATTTTTCGAAAGGCTATTCTGCCGAAAGTAAGTGCAATCGCCAATACATTCATTACACACGAACACACTACATTGTCCCCTACTGAAATATACATAAATTCATTAAATTGTAAATATTTGCCGCGTGGAACTCTTTTATAGTTCTTCCTTAATATTTTCCTGTTTGTTTGTATTTATGCGGGGTTGTTGTTGTTGTAATTGTTGTGTATGGGTTGCATAAACATGTTTCCATGGTAACTCAGGCTTGTGTAATAAATATATTTTTTTATTATTTACTTTTCCTTCTCATATTTTTTTTTGCATTGTACACTAAATTCATAATTTATATATAGATATGTAACATTATTTAAATATGATATTTAATAAATTATAATATATCAATAGTAGGAAACGAGCCTGCTTGATATCATTGCACCACAGTGCATTGCACCCAATACCTTGATTGCAAATTGAACCAGTGACGTTGTAAATGCCGTAGATGTTGTAAGGGGTTGTGTGACTGCTGAGAATTAATTTATTCAAACTATTATTGATAATTCAGCTTGCCTGCCACTGTTTTCTTGACTGTGTTGGGTGTGGTTGGGACATTCTACTGGATAGCGTGAAAGAAAATCTTTGAGTAAAAGTCATAATACAAGTAGAGTACCATATATATATATATTACCAACGTTTAGTAACGTTAGATATTAAAATTAGTTTGACAGAATATCGATTATAATTCCTTAATTAATAGAGGAATGAGTGCAGTGATGGAAATTTCAGTACCCAGTAAGCTGAATGTTGAAAATGTTATGATCAACAACATTACTTAGTTGGTTGGGACTCGGCAGGTTTTGGGTATTCCCAGCCTCTGATTGACAGGAACATACAGACAGGCTAGACAGAATAACTGTCTGCCGTGCCTGGCATTGCCTGACATGCTTCCAGCCAAGATAAGTCAGTTGTTTGCTGTCCTCTCTCGCGCGCGGATCAATATAGAATCCAGCAGAGGGACAAGGACCACACAGGCGATATTATATAGTGTCAAATTCACATTATAGTGACAGAGAGAGACGGAAGAAGGTGTTGATATTACACGTCGCGCTTATTATCTGACAGGTGTTGGGGGCGCCCCTTGGCCGCTTGGGGCTGCTGGGGCACCGGTGTTCGGTTGGCAGCAAAGTGTACTGACCACACTTACCACACGATTACACGAAACATAATGATTTCGCACATCACTATTTTTCGGTGGAGGATATACTCCTAAAGTTTGTCGGTGAGGTTCACGAACATGCTGTATAGTTCAGACATCGAGACGGCATTTTATTGGCTCAAACCTTCAAGACTTTCAGTGATCTCAGTATACGACGTGAGGGAGACGGGAGAGGATGTAGAAATTTTACATCGCCCTTATCAGTGACGAATAATGAATTAATGCTTGTGAGAAACCGAATTAACCGGCCAACGCACTAGTTAGTTCACATTCATATAAACGGATTTGAATCGAACATATAAATTAATTTGATTTTTAAGCTCATTTGATTTAAATATACTATATAATCTCATTTGATTTGTATTATAGCTGTGATCCCTTTAACGAAACTGCATGGTCCTTCCTGTTTTTAAAATGCAGTGGAGAAAGTGCATGTTAACACTCTTGTGGTGGTTATATGTATCTGAGTGCCGAGACTTCCACTCTGACCCAACCATTATTAGTGACAGTGCGCAGGTCATCAGAGGTCAAATAAAAAGTTTAAGGCATGAGTTACGAAGGTCAGAAGGTGTTGGTGGTTATGAGGATGGGAGCCTGTTGGAGTTACATAGAATGAAAAATGTGTTGGAAGAGGAAGGGATTGGAAGGTAAGATTGATTAATATATTTAGTCCGCACGTGTATTTGTTTGTGTATATGCGTTGTTCACACACACACACACACACACACACAGTCTCTCTCTCTCTCTTTGTTGAAAGGTAATTAAACTCTGTCTCTGTAACCTAATAGTTCACACACAATCTCTCTCTCTCTCTCTCTCAAGTTATGACACAATGGTCCATATATGCTAGAATATTAATTGATGTTGTTGACGATGGCGTATTACCGGTACAATAGACACAGTACACAGCCATTGTACCAGTACCGTACCACACCACCGTCAACACCACCGATATTCTTACATACTGCCCCGTGACAATGCACCGTATTTACGCTGTACTGAGAGAGAGAGAGAGAGAGAGAGAGAGAGAGAGAGAGAGAGAGAGAGAATGTGGGTGTTTGTGTGTGTGTAGCATGACTGGTTACATTTAAAGGAGTCACATGTCACATGAGAGCTGAGTCAGCAGCTGATTGCATCATGGGAGTCAACAAAGGGTATAATGACTGACCTTGAGCCACAACACAGGAAAGAAGGAAGGGGTGTGGGATCTGTTTACATCACTTTATTATAATGCATGAAAGTATATATACATATGATGCAATTCAACACACACACACATACACACATTTTACCGAATCTCTCTCTCTCTCTTGTAATCCACTAAGGCCGTTGTCACACTATGCGGCGGAGCCGCAAATCCTGTACAGTGTCACATTGTGCAGCACCCTGCACGGTGGTACTGAACATAATTTATATTAATGTAATTACATGACAAATTATGTTACTTTATATTATAAGAGCTTAGGAATAAAAAGATAAAAAAAACTCGGCCCATTTTGAGCTGGTAAATATGGGCCAAGAGGCAGAGACAAAAATCCCCAGCCTTGACTCTATCAATGAGATCGATGTCCTGACGCTTCTTAGAGATGTAGACAAATCGGGAGGTGACGGCAGCCATCTTGACTTCAGCCAGTTCACACTGCAACTGGAAAGCCCTGTTGACATCAGACAACCAACGTAGCTTTGTGTCCGTAGATGGGTTCCCAGAGAAGGAGAGCTTGACATAGGCATCTCTCGGGGCAAAAGCAGGAAGGTTAGATGAGGGAGTGGGTATACAAGGAAGAAACACCAGGATGAGGCAGAGAAAGTACAGTACAGTACGTCGTGCACAGCTGAAGCACCCTTCACCGTCTTGGCTGCCGGAGGCATACAGTCCACACCATCGGAATTCTGAGAGGAGTCAGATGAGGCATCAACAGGTCGCTTAGTAGAGGTAGAGGTGGTAGACTGCTGCAACCTGAGCTGCGGAGTGACCGAGGACATGGGGGGAGGGTTGCGAGAGGGCAGCTCAGGCCAGTGATCCTCGATAGGAGGCTCATCATCCTCCGACATGGCCAACTCAGCCTCCAGGCAGGAAGCCACATCCGAATCCACACTCTCCATCAGACCAGGCAAGGCCTAGATGAAAAGCGAACAACTGAACACATGAACACACACACAGAACCACAACAAACAAACCACAAACAACAAAACCATAACAAAAAAATGCGATACAACAGACAAACAACACCTAGAACACCACAGAAACAGCAACACCTAGAACACCACAGAAACAACAACACACAAACAAGAATGCAGAAATAATACTATTAACAACACAAACAACAATGCAGGAAGAGCATCAAGTGAACGTCCTTACTACACTAAGGTTGGAGCGAGATTGTGGCCGAGTGGTTAGTATTCTGGACTCGTAACCTATAGGTCGGGAGATCGATTCCTCTCAGGCGAGGGCCTGAAAATATTTAGTCTTTCGATTTGAGTTTCGGGAACTAATTATAAGGCCACCGAACGTCGTAAAACACCCTCGCTGGTACTATAACGGGTGTAGTATTTGGGAATTACCAGCACTTCCCTCCCTTTGTGGCTGGGTACCAGTTCGGAAGTCGTGACGTGTGAGTAGCAGATGACTAAGGCCAACAAGTCTTGATGGAGCCTATGTCCAGTGTCGGAACATTTAAAAGAGAAAAAAAAAAAAAAAAAAAAAAAAGGGAGGTGCCCTGTGATAAGTAATCACAGGGCACCTCCCTCTTGTGGTCTGCCACTGAATGCCTCATTATCTATTAACAAAATATATCACTGTTAGTATGGCTATCGTGTTAATATTAATGAAAGTGTAATAAATATTTTCATTCTGCAGATGTAAACCGAAATCATTATAAGGTGATAATGATATTATTTTGACACGGTTTTCAATGTTAGATAAACGCATATATAACAAAAAAAAATATGCAACGTACTGATGATGTGTATGTGTTCAGAGAGAGAGAGAGAGAGAGAGAGAGTGGTACTAGAGCAGATTGCTTGTTGTCTGTAATGAAAGACCGATTTGATTTGATAATTTTATTACGCCCATTGGGTGACAACCATAGCAGCAATAATTAAATAATGGTAAAATACATTGGGTGACAATCATAGCACCAATAATGAAATAATAGTAAATTACATAGAATTAATCATTGGGTGACAATTATAGCAGCACTAATGAAATGAAGTTAACTATGTTTGGTGTCCAAGTGTGTAGTCAGGTGTCTACAAAAATGAATAAATGTAAATAAATTTTGTATTACTTGTGGGATAACACATCACTGATATGTTAATAAATATATTAGAAGGGCTATAAAATTGCATTAACACATGTGACTCCCCTTCTCTGCACCACTACCCCTCTTTCCATCCACCAATTAATAAGCCGCCTGTCCCACCTCCCCCCTCCCCACTTCCCCTTTCTCCGACCCGAATACGGAAGAGGAAACTTTGCCGATTCGAAATATTGTCTTGTATATGCACAGGAGCTCAAACCACTGACCTGTATACAGGTCAGTGGCTCAAACAAGCGAAGCGCTCCAGTTGCCACGTTAGCCACGCCAAGTGAGGGGGTGGTCCAGGTGGAACTCATGTAGTGTGTACAGGTCGCGGTCAGAAATTGTGACCTGATCCCTTGGCATGATGACTAGTAACTAGCCGAGCTTTGATGATTCAAACAACTGCTTGTTGTAGGGAGACGCACCGTTGTTCGAACCTTCAAAGCTACGCTGTTTGTGATTCATCTTGCCAGGGGATCGGGACACAATTTCTGATCGCGAGTGTATACACTCGCCAGCACTGCCGCGTGGACAGGGGCTCACCCATATTTAGAGATGTAGCACCACTGTGATTATTTAGCTCGAAACAATCCACGTGTGTGAGATGGAGTATCCTCGATACACTAGCTAATGAAGTGAACTTTGTTGCTTAAGGAACTACATCACTTTAATCTCTTAAACATGTGAGCCCCTGTACCACGCGGCAGTGCTGGCGACTGTACCTCTTGAATGATAAGGTTAGGTGTATTGTGTCGCCATAATATTAATTGCTTATCACAAGTTCACTAATAGATAGCATTTAAAAGGGAAGATGGTACAGTGTTGGTTGTAAATCTGGAGCAACTGATTCCTCCAAACTAGTTCAAGCAACAACAGGCCACCATTATTTATGTTCATCTGGCCCTGTTTCATGACACACATTAGAGGAATCAGTAGGCCTACCCACCTTTTTCACCGCCACAGAACGTCCCAGGTTGGCCAGACTCTCCTGCACTTCATAAACGTATTTCACCTGTACCTGCCCCGATCTGACCTTGCTAACCCCCAGTGCCAGCGTGACCTAAGAGCCATCTATGTTGCCATGTTACACCTCAAGGACCTGGCTCAAAATGGCACTATTTGGCCCATCAAGTGTATGTTGGCAGCAATTCTGTAGTTGTTATATTGTGAAAGGGATATTATTATTTACGTGGCACTCCGATTCACCGTCAAGAGAGTTCACGTACACGTGTACTCTTTTGACGGTGAATTGGAGTGCCACGTAAATAATAATAATAATAATAATAATAATAATAATAATAATAATAATAATAATAATAATAATAATAATAATAATAATAATAATAATAATAATAATAATAATAATAATAATAATAATAATAAGAAGAAGAAGAAGAAGAAGAAGAAGAAGAAGAAGAAGAAGAAGAAAGTAGTATACAGGGTGTTTCACAAGTTGATCTAGAAAACCTCAGACTGTACTGTGTAATGTCCATAAAATACAGCATTTGAACAATTTTACATGTCCATTCTGTACAATCTTTTGTTCAGAAAATTTATTGACACCCTTTAAAATTATTATTTGTGGTGCTTCATTGCTAACCCAGTGACTTGTATATACGTGTTCCTATCTATACCTACCTATCTACCTGCATGTCCTTTCTCCATTCTCTGGCAGTGGTGGATTCGTGGGGCAAATTTTCTGACGGTATGCTGGAGGGTAACGTGAAGGCCCTGGGTTTCTTCCACGAGTGTCTTGATATCCACGTCTTGGATGAAATTATTAACAGTACCTCCACCACCACCACCTCCACCTATCCATCTTCTTCCTCTACTACATCCACTACCTCTTCCACCTCCTCCTTCACTTCCTCTGTCTCTGTCTCTCCTGCTTCAACATCTTCACATCCTCATCCTGCTGCTGTGATTCATTCTCCTTCCTCTCTTCCTCCTCCTTCATCATCTTTTCCTTCTCCTCCACCTCCAAGCCCTCAGCACCCTCAACACAACTATGCTGGCTCCTCCCTACTACATCGCCTTCATCAGTCTAACCCACGTGGCACCGTAGAAAATGGGGAAACAGAAGGTTGGATGACTTACGGGACTGCTGCGGAGTCCAACGATTATGAGGCGAATTTTGAGGGTCAGTACTGCCTGCTGACTTATACACCAAAGTAAGTATACGAACTGGGTCCTTAATAATAATAATAATAATTGCCACTAAAATAAAGATTATGAGTAATGATGGTAATAACACGTACTAACCTCTGGTGGCAGCGGCTGTAACTTTAATCCTATATAGAGTAAGTAACACATATTTTTCAAGCACGTAACTGTTACTACATCTGCCAAGTCATCAAGTAGCCTACAGTATGAAAATAATATAAGCTTCACAGCCTCTTAAACTAAAAAAACAGAGAAGTTTATTAATTTGTTCCCTGGATATAGGCTGTCAGTAGCCCGTGACTCTTGCGAGGCCCCAAGATTATTGGGTGTCGCACTAGATGAGACAGTGGAGCTTCGTGGTAATGTTGGTACCGTAGCTTCTCTTCTGCCCCACTAGATGACGGCACCTTATTTATACACGTCACTATCAGGAGAGAGCAGCTACACGTACCGTCACTCTTGGAATATGGTCGGGCATCTTCTATGTTGTGAGTTGACGAAGATGTAGGGGGTATTTTCTTGACGTGTCGGCGTAGCCAGGATAATTGACGAATAGCTGGACCCATCAGATCACCTCTGAAAAACTCCGGACGTTTCTCGTGGACTCTGGGCCCTTGCCATTCGCAGTCCGTCACTTTATCCACTTTGCCACCGCCTCCCTGTGTGTGTGTTTATAATCTTGTGTAGTGTATGTGTTTTTTCGATTCTATTCCATTATGTTATACTTCAAGAAGCACCGAGTGAGGTGATGTGAGTTTTGTCCCCAACTGTACTACTAGTTATGATTGACAGGTCTTCCGAGAGAGCTTCAACAGGAGACATGGAAGGGTCACCACGTGGACTTGGAATGCCCAGCCTATCAATACTGAGTACACCTGAATATTTGGCTCTTATGGCATACGCTACCTGTATGCCTTCCACCTGCACTACTGATGAACTTAGGGTTAGTACAGTTGCGCACCACAATCCCGAGCCCACCTGAGTCGAAGCCCGAGATCTGAAGCAGGCGATTTCTGGACCAAGGTTTAAAGAATACTCTTTAAACCTTGCCCACCCAAACCATCACGAGGTCACACACATTGCGAACCAATGGAGGCTTTGGGTGGGCTGTCGTCTAGAAATCGCCTGTTCTAGATATACAAGAACATTGATGGTGTTGACTAGAGACCCTATAGAAAGGGTCTCTATATGGTCTCTAGTGTTGACAACAGTATATGGTAACGGTGCGATGACTCACGTTGGGTTAGTACCATATATACCTTGAGCCGTATGTAAGAACGTTGTTGATGATGTTAACGATGGTAAGGCAACGGTACGATGACCAGATACCCACAATACATGGTCATCGTACCGGTACCACACCATCGTCAACACAATGAATGTTTTTGCATACGACCCAAGGTCTTTTTGGCCCACCACAGTCCTGTTTCATCCCCTTTTATAATAATTTCATATATTGGGCATAATTAAGGGGATAGTATACTTTTGGTACATTACAGCACCTTGATTCCTCCAGAGTATGCCAGGCAACATGACCAGATTAACAATAACAATGGTGGCCTGTTGCTTGGAATAGAATTGAGGAATCAGCAGTTGTTCCAGAATACATGTTACCAACACTGTACTACCCCCTTAACTCACGAATCCCGGTTACCTTTATGCATTTAATCCCAAACATCTGTTAAGGACCCTGTGATCGTGAATGAGAATTTGAGGCTTCTAATTCCTCCTGGCTACACCACGAAACAAACTCCTTCCATATAGTAGGTGGTGTTTCGTGGCAGTAATTGAAGGACTAATATACCTCCAATTTTCCGACTACATCACAGGATCCCCTAACAAGAATATATACAAGGTGTTGGCTTGTTATTTTATATTCAAGTCGCAAGGTTACAAAAAGAAGATTTTGGGCTTTATGCCTATCGACTCATGGTGTTGGTCATTAAGGAGGTCAGTATTATTACATTAACACATCTTTCCCCAGCCTGCTCGTGCTAGGTGAACGGTAGTACCGTGAACAGAGGGACATTGTGTGCGCGCGTGCGCGTATGTGTCCATCTTATGTTCGTGATTGTCTGTGTGTTCACCAAAGTATTGTAATGTGTATGTATGTATGTGTGCTTCCAATTTATATTTGTGACTGTGTGTTTAACGAAGGATTGTAATGTGTGTGTCCATCGTACTTTTCTTTTTAACTGTGTGTTTACCAAAATACTGTAATTATGTGTGTGTGTGTGTGCCTCCTACTTTTATTTGTGACTGTGTTTACCAAAGTACTGAAATTATGTGTGTGTGTGCTCAATACTTTTATTTGTGACTGTTTACCAAACTACTGTACTAATGTATGTGTGTGTCCAACATTACTTATGTTTGTGACTGTGTGTGTTTACCTCAGTATTGTAATGTGTATGTGAGTGTGATGGTACTATAATGTGATGTGTGTGTATTTTGCCAGGCGTCGGTGAATTCAGAGCTTGCAGAGTCTGGTATTCAAGTTGCCAGCGTTGACTGTCACACCAAGAGTCAACACCTTGTACTTAATACACAGGAGACTGTTGGCATGTGAGTACTCTGAGTGTGTGTGTGTGTGTGTGTGTGTGTCAGTTACTATGTTTCTGTTCATAACTCCCTCTATCTCTCTCTCTTTTAGATAATCTCTTCAAACACTATGATCAAGTTGCATCGAGTAGGCTAGGGTGTATAAACTCAACTAAGAGAGCTTGATGCATGAACCCCTTATTATTTTTACAGCTACCATATTTATTAGGTCAAGCGTTAGGTTAAAGGTCCTGCTCAACCACGTGCGTCACGCTGACATGTAAACAAATCTGTGCACGTCCAATTTTCCTTGTTTTTTACCGATTATTTTCAATTTTTCTTACGTCTGGCAGCGATGTATGGTAACTCAACCTCACTGGCAATACTGGCTTTGGGCTATTCAAATTTCAACCGCCAAAACTCAGTTCCACTCAGTATTACAAAGAGAAAGTACGCGCCACCTGTTGCTCCTACAATAATGGGTAGAATCAGCAAGAAAGTGAAGATTCGGAGGGAAATCATGAAGAAACGACACCCAGAGTTATTACAGAAGAGGATTGAAGTCATGAAGAAGAGGAAAGAAGCAGGGAACAAGAAAGAAGAGAGTGATAAAGCCAGTGAGGCCTCCCACCACCAACGCCAGCCTCCTCCCAGCCTTCCACCTCCCCACAGCCTTCCACCTCCACCTCTTCGGGTTTGTCTAGTGCCAAAAAAAGGAAAATATTATTTGAAAACTTAGAAAATGATAATGGAGAAGGAATAGAGAGAAGAGAGAGAGTGGTATTATTGAACACAACAACGTTGAGTGATGTGTTTTCTGTTTGTTTATGTCCCGAGTGCCACCAACCTTGTCTTGTTGCTAAGGCCACAGGCAGTGCTATAGGCCCAAGCTTATCACTGTACTGTACTGAATGCAGAATGAATATGTACCAAAAGACAGCAGAGAGAGTAAAGAGTGGGCAACAAAAGTTTTGTGTACAAATTCTAAGGGCAGTGTACTCTTGTATGCTGCGAGGTCACGGATACAGGAGTTTGGAGGGTATGTACAGTTTCCTTGGCATAGCACCAATAACAAAGAGGTCATATAACAAATATAAAGCTCATATAATAAGGACAGCAAATGAAGAGGTGGAAAAACATTTTGAGAAGAGTGTGGAGGTTATTTTCCACTATTACAGGGATCACCTTGACAGGCTGCCTGGTGAGGATGGTATTTTGAACATTGATGTGTCATTTGATGGTACATGGCATACAAGAGGCCACACTTCATCTCTAGGCTGTGGTGTAGTTATAGAAGCCCATACAGGTGTTGTTGTAGACAGATATGTACTGTCAAAAATATGCCAGTCCTGTACAGCCATGCACACAATGTTCACCAAGGAGAAACTAAGTGAAACTAAGTACCAGTTATGGTCTAGGAAACATAAACCAAACTGTATGATCAATTTCCATCAGTCTTCAGGTGCCATGGAAACAGAAGAAGCAGTTGTAATGTGGAAAAGAAGCCAAGATAAGAAGGTACGGTACACAACATTCATTGGAGATGGCGACAGTAGTGCTTACAAGGGCATCACCAGTCTAAATGACAACCAAGGACCATATGGAAGAGAGCATCCAGTTGTGAAAGAAGAATGTAAAAATCATGTGAAGAAGAGGATAAAGACAGCATTGACAAAGTTGAGGAATGAGTACATAGTAATGGAGAAGACGAAAGCTGGCAAGCCAAAGGTAGTGAGTGTCAGCAAGGCAACTGTGGATTTTGCAGTAGCTCAGGCTTGTCTGATATATGATAAAGGATATGAGAAGGGTTGTCTATGGGATGCACTCAAGATTCCAAAGTCAAGTTCTATGATGGACATTCTGAAAAAATAGGATGTAAGGAGAGAGAAACTACAAAAATCCAAACCAAAAAGGAGGAGAGCCCAGCTGGCAGACCCCCATTATGCATCAGGTGCTTTCTAAATGCCCATAAGGCTAGAAATACTGCAGAGGTGAGGGAAGGGGTCCATCGCTGGTATATATAAAACCCGAGCCGATGAAGTAGTATTTTGATAATGCCCCAGCGGTGAGGTTGAGTAACCGGTAAAGACCCAAATTTAATGCTCCTGATTCAGGAATAGGTTCAGGTAAAAGGGAAGATCAATTATTACAATTTTTATTGGGTAATAATTGACATAGACTGTAGTGAAGATATGACAAACTTTAATGTGCGTTTTCTCAAAATTATGTTTTTCGGGTTGTAAATTGATATTTCTCCATTATTTCTCATCTGATTTCAGTGCACAAGGTCTCATTTTAAAGAGGACACTTTAGGGAAGGAAATGTGATATAGATAACTTCCTCTGATAATATGAACCCATATGCCAGATATGAATACAACAAAAAATGTGGTGAAAACATACTTTGTTTTAGAATATTCACAGAAAATTTATTTTCACTAGAATATTAATTTCTTTATCACAATATCTTGCTATCAGTCTGAATAACAATTCAATGAAATATGAACCACATCCTACACAGGGTAGTTGCAAAATAACAAATCATATGTTGGCGTAAAACGACTATGAAAATCAATATAAAAATTAATTAAAAAATCATTTATCAACAGATCAGCATAAAATTCACTGTGTACAGTGTATATGGTACCCCTCATAACCTGTAAAAGTTTTAAGCAGATATTCCAAAAAATAAATTATTTGGCCTATTTCGGGCACCCCTTCCCTTAAGTTAGTGACTGTAAAATCAATATAGAAAAGAGATTTAATTTAGACACAGGCGAGTTGTCAGACTGTGTTAAGTTAGGTTAGTGGACACTATGAAAGAAAAAGAGAGATGAGAATTAGGTTATGTTTGGTTAATGACTGTAAAAGATATATACAGTATAGAAGATATTAAATTATTGGACACCAGGGAGATACTTCTCACACTTTGTTAGATTAGGATAGTAAACATTGTGAAAGAAATATAGGTTAGGTTAATGGACACTGTGAATTAATATAGAGACTAGATTTAGGTCGAACACCAGCGAGTTACTTCTGAGACTGTGTTTCCCTGACAGAGTGTTGTTAGTGTTGGTGTGTATACTGCTTCTTGTGGCTACACTGTGTGACCAGATTCTCTACTTGCCTCGCTGGAGTCATCACCGCAATGGTTGGTATATTAGAACCATGGAGGTATAATATTATACCTCCATGATTAGAACTCTCTCTCTCTCTCTCTCTCTCTCTCTCTCTTTATATATATATATATATATATATATTGGAGGCTCCAGGACTCCCTGCTTGGTTCTGTAAGCTCTGGTTTTTGCTTCTGAGATTTGCATCTGAAATCTGCAGGGAATAAATTGCCAACACCCTCTTTTATTTAATGTAATTTTTTTGTTTTGTTTTTCCACTGAAAATGTGTGCATGTGTGTGAAGAGTTTCATAACTTAATTTTGGTTTTGAGGTCTCTAAAATTACACTGCACTTGTTTATGCTAGTGTCTACTGTTGTCTTGCCCCCCACCCCTCCATCCACTACATCTTCAATTAACCTTGCAGCACCTCTCTCCCACTTCTTCCTTCCCCTCCTCCCTCCCTCACATCTTCCTCCCCCTTTTCCCCAGGTCCTCTCAAGTACCTGCTGACCTTCTCACTGACCCAGAACCTGACCAAACTCTTCCACCTAGGTGCCGGCAAGTCAAACCAGGTCATCTCGTCCATCCATGGCATCAGGTGAAGTCAGGCAACAGTTGTTGCGCTATTAAAAGGATGTATATGGAGTGTGTACTGTATATTGAATGGTGTGAGAAATAAAAATGTTTAAGAGTTCAATATAACAAATTCTATTTTTAGTAGATGGTGTGCTGTGGGTTTGTGTGAACATCTACATAGACATACCTCTGTTATTTCTATTTCTTTGAAGATGGGGGGGTTATTTCCTGCAGGAGATCCCTCACAGCCTCTTTTGTTAGCCGGTACATCATCACAAAATCTCCCTCACTGAGGTTTGCCATTGGGTTGGAATGATCGACCGGAATTATGTGTGGAACCCTCAGCATGGCAATTTTGTTAACTGCATGTCGCTCCACATCTTCGTACAGCTGAATTAGGTTTGCAATGGCCTCCTGATATAAAAGCAATTGAGTTTTATTTGAGTAATGAAACATATTGTTTTAACCAGGTATTTGTATTTTTCCCATTTCAAGAATGGACATGTCATGCAACCTATTTTAGTTTTACATGATATTTACACATTAGAAATAGGTGTTAAAAGAACTAATTTTTTCTAGCAACAGCATTAACAAAATATGACATATCAGTCTTTGAACTGGTTGAATTTTCATGAATATGAAGCTCACACATGTGTACCATGGAAATTTTACCCTTACTTTTAGCTATTTCATGTGTCAGTCAAAAAATTTATATGCATTGTCAGCTTACTGTGTATGTGAGATAAGAATTTCTATGGTATGTGGCTTCAGCTCTTGCCACAATAACAAAAACTTTTATGGACATACTAGTGCATTCATGGGAAGCCTCCTAACAACAATGGAATTTACTGCCAAGTTTAAATTAGATGACCATTATTATCACAAGTAATATGTAATATTATTGTACTTCAGACCATAGAACCTCAATGCTTCAGACTCATATTTTTCTGGTATTTTGAACCTTTCTTAGATAGCGAACGTGACTTTTATGGTATTCATAGTTTATCTGCTATTGAATTTTGACTTCTATAAGCCTATGTGAGGCTATATAATTGCACTTACCATTATTACTTGCAGATATGTGGTCAAAAACAACGGTGGTGAATTACTTGTGTTTTGCTAATAAAAATTGATGGCATTTTAATTTCAAAGCTGCATCATGCATTCTTCTAAAAGAAAAGAAACAAGTTTTTTTTCTTCACTGTGTAAAATTTTTTATTTCATAATGCTAATTGAGCTTATGTTTTGTGTGACAAAAGGAACATGTATTCAAGCTACAACATTCTACAGATAATTTTATTGATTTGGGATGATACCCTCTCCCAAGTTGGGGAGCCACCAAGCTCCCTATTGTTTGTCCTACTTTTCAAGTTTACAGGTTGCAGTATCACTTAATATTATGTACTGGTAGGATAAAATATCATTAGATTACAGAATATAGAAAAGGAAGGGGTGTGAATTAATTGTGAACTAGTGAGAGAGGGGGTGGGGGAAGGAGGAAGGTGTCGGCTGTAGCCTGTAGGTTACTGAGATTAATGCACCGCTGTGGGACGTGTGTGTGAGACCAAATGAACTTGAAACACACCCATCCCATCATCTGCCAATCGGAGGCATCCAGGAATGTGCCAGAGAGGCAGGGCTTCTCTGCCAACTTTCACTGGATGGAGTATAGGTCATGGTATAAGGGGAGATCAGGTCATGGCATCAGGTGAGATCAGGTCACAAGGCATTAGGTGAAATCAAGTCATATGGCATCAGAAGAGATCGGGTTCTACTCCTTTATGTGCAAGATGTGTTTAGGCATCTTGAACACAAATGATATGATTTTGGTGAAGACATCTAGAGAAAACCTCACCTTATATAATTCAGTCAGCATCTTGTGTAGTATGGAAAATGTTGCTTTCACAGCTAGGTCCATTATATAAAAATACTCAGATAAAAGATTTATGGATATTGACAGAGGAATAAACATACATTTACAGACAATCAGAAAGATGCAAATGGACAGACAGACAGACAGACAAAGCCAAACAGATTGATAAGTTAGAAAAGGTATTCAAAGTTTGGTTAGGACAGGTTAGGTTAATTAATATGATACATTTAGAAAGGGAAAATGCCTCATTATCATACAGATTAAAATATGTTTGGTTGGGTATGTTTGGTTAAGTTAGGTTTGGTTAGGTTAGGTAACAATTAAGGGGATATTACAGTGTTGGTAAATCTGGACTAACTGATTCCTCCAAAATTGTCCAAGTAATAGACTACCAGTATTTTTGTTAACCCCTTAAGGGCGGGCCTTCCCAAGCGTGGCAGCTCTGTATTGCGGTCCTTTTTCCCGTACGCGCGGTAACGATGTAAACAACACATTTGACGGCTAATAGCGTATAAACCGCTGCATAAATAAATGATACAGGATATTGAAGTACAAACTGTTAGCTGTCTATTGATGTACAGTCGTGAACCAAAGTTTCGCCACCCCCTTGGCTGGCAGGAAGGTGAAGTCAGTGTTAAAGATAGGCTGAACAATTGAGCAAACTTATGTTTTGAGTTGGTAACGAGACAGTGCGAGATTCACTTTCCATAACTTTGGGTTTGTGGTATGTGGAAAGTGAACCTCACACTGTCTTGTTACCAACTCGACACACAAGTTTGTTCGATTGTTCAGCCTATTTTTAAAACTGACTTCGCCTTCTTGCCAGCCAAGGGGGTGGCGACTGTACTTGTGAAGACTAAATGGACATCTGTAGGATGGGTAGCCAGCTCAGAATTCACTTTTACATTCTCCTTACATATTTATGTATGTTTTCACTCTCTGACTTCAGTATAAAACATGTCAAAATCACATTTTTCAACATAAATATATGAAATATAATGTCACTGTCGTTTTTACGTACATATATGGTAATTACAGGAAAAGCGGAGTGATGAAAATACATTCTCCCACGGTTACTGCTCTTCTCACACTGACTGGTAGTAGCTGGGATAGGCTGGCTTGACTTGGGGGACCCTCCTAGGCCCATACTCCCTCTGTTGCCAGTCATACAAGCATGTTAGGGAGCGCGCAAATTTAAAAACTGCGCTGTCGACTTACGTCGTCACCCACGGTCCCCCATACTTGTTGGTGTTTCGACTTGTGACATCACCTGCGGTTAAGGGGTTAATCTGGTTCTGTTTCCTGGCATACTTTGGAGGAATCAAGATGCTTATTGCACCAAAAGTATATATTATCCCCTTAAATAAGATAACTGATAATAAGGCCATTTTAATTTCATCCCTGCAGGTTTCTCTCTATTACTTGGGTCATCCTCTGTCACCAGTATGCTTTCTCAGCCAACACAGCACAGAACATTGGTGACCTTCCCAAAGTATGTAAACAAGTTTGCTCAATAATGTATGCCCCCCTGGGGTAGGGGGTTATGAATACCTCCCCAGTATCCCTGCTTGCCTATAGGGGCTTTCATTTCTCCAACTGTCCCTTTTTCTTCACCTGTCACCTTTTGTGCTTACTGTCCCACCTCCCAATCACCTTCCATGGGCACCATATGACCTCACTGTTGCAGCGCCTAATTTCAACCAACTAAGCAATCAGTCATTCTATCAATCATGTTTGTACAGTATATGTTTCTATGAATGTCCACACTGGTGATCAAACCAGGATACTTGCAGTGTGGACATTCATAGAAATTTATTTCCACATGTAAATGTTTTTTACTTAGTTGTACAGTATGTATGTATATGATATATCTATGGGTAGGAAAATAATTAATACATATTTAGGTGAGAACAAAAAATGCATGTATTATGCAGTTGTCTCCACTACTAACGAGCACAGAATCCGGTGAGTTTGGTGAAATGTGGCCAAGCATCCTTAGGGTGGATAACTTGGTTGGGGTGAGTTTTGTCCATTTATTTATTATAACTACGAGTAAACAAACACAGTGGTGCTACATTCCACCAAACTCAGCAGACACTTTGCTCATTACTAGTGGGGGCTGCCGTACAAATATCCATTCCTATTGCTATCCCCTATCAAATAATCCTAATTATTATGGTTTTAAGAAAGGCCACAAATACCAGCTGAGGTGTATGTATCTAAGGGTACAGTTGAGCAAGTAAAAAATGCAAGAAATATATGGCTGTAATATGGCAACATCTGGCAATTGTTTATAGTAAGCCCTCATATCTTTATCAATGAAACCACTAGGAACCCAAGGCAAATGTAAGGTGGAATGTGATTGGCTGAACATTGAGTGGTGGTGAAGATGTTGTCATATACAGCCATATTTTAATTGCTCTTTCTACTTGCCCAACTGTACATTGTAGTCAATGAGACAAGTATATGTCTCATTCATGACAGGCAGTACAGAGAAGCATCAAGACTTATGGTGGGACTCGTAGTTACTTGACTCTCAGACGCTAAGCACATCATTCTGAGTGATTCGATATATATATATATATATATATTACTATACTCACATTGTTTTAGTCAGATCTTCGATAGTCGTAGGTGGGATTGTTCTCTATAAGTATGGTCAGTGAAATAATGATGGAGTCACTATATTTTTTATGTTTATAATGGATAGCGAATAGTTCATAAACAATCAGACAAAGTTTCTATATATAGTAGATTTTCAGTCTGTGTGTAAACGAAGGAAACTGAAGGTGAATGTGGGTAAAAGTAAAGTGATGGTATTTGAAAGAGCAGAAACTGAAGTGATTGACTTTGCTACACCTTACAGAGTGGCTGTACCAACTGGGACGAAGTGTGAGATAACTCTGAGGGGTGAGAGGTTGGAGGAAGTGAAGGAGTTTAAGTACCTGGGTACAGTTATGTGTAAACATGGAAGTATGGAAGGAGAAATTAGGGAGAGAGCAGTGAAGGGTAGACAGGTCATAGGATCACTGGGGAGGATTATGAAGGGTAGAAGTGTGAGTATGGAAGTGAAAAGGGGACTACGAAATAGTATAATCCTGCCAACACTGACATATGCGTCGGAGACATGGACATGGAGTAGGGCTCATCAGTCTAGAATAGGTGCTGTGGAAATGAGTTACTTGAGAGGAGCATGTGGACTTACTAGATGGGATGGAGAAAGTAATGAGAGTGTATATGAGAGATGTGGTATGAGTGAGAAGGCAATTGGTATTGAGTGTGGAGTGGTTGAGAGAGTGAAACGTAATACATTGAGATGGTTTGGACATGTGGAGAGAATGCAAGGCGAGGAATTTGTATGGAAGTGAAGTTGTAGGACCTGGTGTGAGAGGCAGACCGCCGATTAGATGGCAGAACAGAGTGGAAGAGTATGTAAAGGAGAGAAACGTGAGGGGCAGAGTAGGGCTTGAACAAGTAAGGAGGGAGTGTTGGAACAGGGAGAACTGGAGACACTTCTGCCGTGGCCACCCCCTTGGGGGGAGTTCCCGGAGGGAACGAGGCGTCGGAGCTATAGATAGATAGATAGTCATTCATATGAGACAGTTGTCATTGTTTTCTTTTCTTTTTGATGAAACAAACTGTTTTCTTTTTCTTTTGGTTACCGTATGTTTGTTCTCCTTGAACTTAATTTTCCCTTGATTGATGATTAAACATTTCTTTTATCATACAATTTTCCATCTCTTACATTAATGTTTGTTTACCTTTCCCTCCTTCCTTCCTTCCTGACACCATGCTTAAATTTTTTCCCTTTATACAGATGACACTGTCGACCCTGTTCCAAATTATAATCAATGGGACATTCAGCGTGGACACTTTCTTCCTCATGTCTGGCATCCTCGTCACCATTAGCTTACTGTCACATCTCACTCGGGTGGGCAGGTTCTCTCCTCTCATCTACTACCTCCACCGTATACTGAGGTGGGTTGGTATGTACAGTACACTTGCAATCCAAATGTGTATCCAGGCTTGCTTCGAATAACCTGGTGGACCAAAGGCATCCCTCTTCCTATTTTTTCTTTCTGGTGAGGGCTGGTTCTATCCAGAATAGTGCATTTGTCGCGGCTTTCAGCCGCTTAAATTGTATTTATTGGTTGTGGAACCAGCACAGCTGGATTGCTATAGAATACACCCCTTCTCCGGCCCAGGCCCCGTATAGGCATAATCTGGGCTAGAAGGGTCTATTCCGTGACGATCATCAGAAGTAAATTAAAAAATTCAAATCTGGGACGGCCAACGCTCGTCCACTCAAATGAGAAAGAAAGTGAATGCCTGCCGCATCGGGAGGTGGGTGGGACAGTTAAAGCTGTGCTGGTTCCACAACCAATAAATACAATTTAAGCGGCTGAAAGCCACGACAAATGCACTATTATTGGTATAGTGGAACCAGCACAGCTGGATTGCTATGCATGCGATGCGGCAATCTCTTGGCCTTGCGATGCGGTAGGTGGGGGGTGAGGTGGAGGCAATCACGGGCCTAGTTAAGAGCGGTCGAGAGAGCGGGGACTTGTATAAAGTAAAAGAGATGAGGTGAGGCCGAAGCTGAACCAGCTTCCACACTAGCTAGGGTGTTAGCTGTGGTGGAAGTGTTCTAACTTTTATATAATATATTATCATTATATACCGTAGACTATTCTGTTATAAACCAGAAGTGTTACCGGTCTAAAGTCTTTATAGTCAGACTCGAGGGCTCGGGTACAGGAGAGGGGTGCCCCCAGGCCCCCCCCCCACCCCCCACCCCTTTTTTTTTGTTAAAGTCCTCTGAGCTTGGGCTATGGCCCGGGCTCAGGTCATGCGATCCCGAGAGGATGAAGGAGGACACAAGGATGTTGTAATCATGTGTTTATTATATCCAGTCACTCATCCTAGTATTAGTAAGTTTCGGAGAATAAATACTCAAGAATTCCATAACAATGTAATTTATTTTCGCCAGCACCATATGTACAACATGAATGACATGGGGATGAGTGTGAAACTGTACAGGATGGAGGTGACGTATGGGATGACTAGTGATGGGAATTAAGTCGCCCGACCTTTTCCCTTCGGGCGGCCCCTCCCCCTCATGTGTCTCCCACGGGGACCCTGAGGAATGGAGGGTGGAGTTCCCATAGCCACACAGGGGGTAGGGGGGAGCGAGTGGAACAGATACCTCGTCCTGAAGGAGGAAGTGGATGTCCAGCCCCCCAGATCCCGCACCCTCTCCACCGAGTGAGTCCTGAGGAAGGCGAGGGAGGCGGCCATGCCCCTAACGCTGTGAGCCCTCGGGGCGTGTCCGGGATCCCCATTCTCTATCACTCGGCAGAGAAGGCGAGCGATTGACCTAGGGAAGAGAGGGTTACCGGACCTAGAGTTGTAGAAGAGGTGGTCCGGGGCAGCCTCTCTCGTCGCCTCCACGTACGCGGTGAAGGCGTGGACTGGACAGAGGGGGTGGAAACTTCCATCCCTCAGGAAAGAGGGTACTGCGAGAGGGCCAATCCTGTCGTCAGCCTGCTCATTCTTAGCTAGGAAAGCAGGAGAGGGGGAGATAGTTAAAGAAGTAAGGTTAGGGCTTACGGAAGAAAAGTCTGGGTGACGGGTAAGGGCTGCCAACTGAGAGGCCCTGTACCCTGTAGCTAAGGCGAGCAGGAAGAGAGCTTTCTGGAGGAGGTGACAAACCTCCAGAGGGACCCCCTCAAAGGTCAGGTACATAAGGATGCGGTGAAGGGACCAGGGAGGAGTCTGGGCTCGGTGAGGTGCGGTCCCCGCCCGAATCCCCATCCTCAGGAGAGAGAGGTCTCTCTGGGACCTTAATGTTAAAACCTAGGAGGAGGGGATCAGACAGGGCTGCGTGATGCGCAAGCACCGTCGCTGGGGCCCTGTTGGTGGAATCGGCGAGCCACGTGAGGAATTCCAGGACCGTGTCCTCCGAGATGACCATGGAGGGGTGTCTTCGCAAGAAGTCCTGGAATCTTTTCCAGCATGATTCGTACTGTCGTACCGACGACTGACGATGAGCCCTCAGCATCTTGCCCACTGTCTCCTTAGTGAACCTTTTGCTGAGGACTCCCCGTAGAAACTCCAAGCGTGTAGTTTCAGTGACGCTTGGAGTGGTGCAGACAGGGTGCTGGAGAGGCATGCCGATCCCAACTGAAGAGGATGAGGGCACCACCGGGACAGTTCTCCGAACCACGGCTGCGCTGGCCAGAGGGGGGCTATGAGGAGTACCCTCCCCCTGAATGTGCGCAGCTTGAGGATCGCCTTCAGGAGGACTGACGTAGCTGGGGGTGGGAAGAGGTAGAGATACCCCCACCTATTCCAGTCCTCTGTGAAGGCGTCCGGGCCTCCCGCCTCTGTCCTGGATGAGAAGGTTAGGAACAGAGGAAGTAGGGCCGTGGATGAGGAGGCGAACAGGTCCACCTCCGGTGTCCCGTAGCGAAGGCAGAGTGACTCGAACACAAGGGGACGCAGTTGCCACTCGACTGACGTCCCCTTGAACCTGGATAGAGCGTCCGCCCAATCGTTCTCCCGCCCTGGCACATAGCGGGCCGAGAGGTGAATGTACCTCTTGGCCGCTATTGAGAAAATCTGCTCCGACAGGGACAGGAGAATTTCTGACCGTGTGGTGCCCTTTTTCTGTAGGCACTGCACGGCCGCAATATTGTCCATATCGAAGCGGACGCCTATCCTGGAGAACTGCGGGTGTCTGTTGAGCCACTCCCTTGCTACCATCAACTCCCGGGCGTTGATGTGTAGTAGCCTCTCCTCTTCCTTCCATCCCCCGCACCGTTGATGCCCCAGGCAAGACTGGTATCCCCAGCCTACGTCCGATGCATCTGTCACCACCGTGATCCCCGGGGAAGGAAACACCCAGGGAACTCGCTGACGCAGGGCACCGGAATGTAGCCAGGGGCGAAGGAGACGGTGGAGAGTGTGGGACACTTGCCTGGGAAGGTCCCTGTGTGCGGGGGACAGGTGGAGGTTTACCTCCCGCGTCAGCCTCCTGTGTTTCAATCGTCCCAGGGGCATTGCAGGGGCCGCGAAATTTAGGGACCCGAGCAATGATTCCCACTGGCGGCGAGAGAAAGTACGGGAAAAATGCGCCTGGCAGGCGTTGTCTGGAGCGAGAGAGAGGGTGACCGAAAGAGAGTCCCATTCTATTCCTAGCCAACACAGTTTGCAAGTGGGGGTGAGAGAGGACTTGGGGATGTTCAACAGGAACCCCATTTCCTCTAGCACCCCCCTCGCTATCCTGACGTTGTTTGCTACCTGCTCCTTGGAAGGGGCGTGAAGCAACCAATCGTCCAGGTACATGAGGGTGGGGACACCCGCCTCTGCCAGACGGGATGCCACCACCCTCACGAGCTTTGTGAAGACTCGAGGAGCTAGGGAGAGACCGAAAGGGAGCCTGGTAAACTGAAACGTCTCGGTCCCCACCTGGAAGGCCAGAAAACGGCGAAACAGGGTGTAGATTGGGACGTGCCAGTACGCATCCTTGAGATCCAGGGATGCTAACCAGTCTCCCCTTCTTAGAACTGTGCGGACCTGGGCAACCGAAACCATCCTGAAACAAAAGGGTTTCACGAATTTGTTTAGCTTGCTCAGGTCCATCACCAATCTCGTTTTTCCCTGGTCCTTTTTGGGGACCGTGAATAAACGAGAAAGAAAGACCCTCCCCGTCGCCCGCTCCACTACCCCTTTTTCCCGCATTCCTAACACATGCGGGACAACCGAAAGTGACACTTTGGTTGAGGCAGGAGGTAGACGTAGTGGCTGTAACGGAAAATGACAGGTGTCAGTGGGAGTACAGTTAATCCTAGACCGGGACCCGAGGGATCCGGGAAGGGTTGGTGGGGAAGGATGACAGGTAGTGAGGGTGAGATTTTGACCGTAATGGGAACTCTGATTTTGACCTAACGGGAACCCAAGGTTGGGGTGGTTATGTCATATGTCAGAAATGTGACACCCGGAGGGTTAAAAAACAGTTACTCACCGGTACAGATATCCACGGCCAAGACAGGCCCAGGCGGATCACCCTTGCTGCCCAGCCGTGGGAGGGCCAGGCTGCTGACCACCCCGTGAGGCAGCCCAGAGTGGGACCCTCAAGTGGAGCGGTCCTTCTGGGAGGGGTGGGCGAAGGAGGTCTTGGGCCTCTGGAAGGACTTGGAGCCCTGTCCTCTCCCTCGAAACGGCTGCTGGCCCCTCTGGGTGAACCTGTGGTGCTGTTTCGGGGGAGTGGGGTACGTTGGCCTTGGCAGTCTCGATGGCTGGGAGGGCCTCCGAGGCTGGTAAGACGGTCTGGGCGGCTGTGGGGCACGTGGCCTACGGACAAACAGACTGGTTAGTAACCGAACCATTATTTCCCTCTAATTTTACCTCCTGTGTAAAACTATCTCAAGTAATGGAATCAACGAAAGGAACTTACTTGGAGGTAGAAGGTTTCGGGAGGGTAATCACTGCTGGGAGGGAGGAGAAGATTGCGTCCGTTGCTGCCTGGTCGAAGAGGGCAGGGGACAGCGGGACAGCTCGCACCACTCCCCTCTGCGCCATCTCCGGTGCAGATTTCGCGGCTGCCAGGCGGGCCGCCAGTCTCGCCTCTGCGAAAACCCTCGCCTCCTCCTGCATGTTGTGCGTCGCCATCGCCGCGACGCCTTCCATGACGGTGGCCATGGACGAGAGTGTGTCACTGTAAGAGGTAAACAAGGAAAACCGAGCAAACCCGGGGTAGAGACACGAGAGTAAACTGAGAGACCCTCTACCCTGTATCCCTCAAAATCACAACACAAGACGTAACTGTACTCACGCTAGCTGTAAACCAGACATCTCATGGTAGGTGTTGGTGAGGAAGTTGAGGCAGTCCCGAATGAGTGCAGCGGCCGTCCCTGTGGAGATGGTATGTGCCAACTCCAACCGAGCCGTTGACTCTGCCTGCCTCAACTTACCATCGGGCTCCTTCAACTGGTAGGGGACCGGGGTGGCTCCTTCTCCATCTTCCACAGGCATTCCCTCAAACCCGGCGGGGCACGGGAATGAGGGAGGACGGGGAAAGACGGAGGAGGTGGTTTCTTGGACACGTTGTGCTTTTGGTGGTCCAGGGACTTAAGGAGAAGGGCTGGTATGTCCAGGTCACCTTCACCCTTATCCCCCGGGAAGTACGCGTCCGGGGAAAGGAGGACTGCCGTGTTCCTGTGGGAGCGGTCAATCCTCCAAGCCTCGGACAGCTGCAGTTGGCTGTACTCCACCAAAAAGCCCATCGCGTCCAAGGTAGCCGCGGAGGACACCTTTGACGACGTGGGTACGGGTGCTGATATGGGCCGGACCTTGTAGAAGGGCACAGCGTCGCCCTTGTCGTCAGCTCCCCATTTCACTAGTACATCATCCCTCCTGAGCCACACGTCTGGTTGGGTGGTGTCCGGAGACCAAGCCACCAGTCTGCCCTCCTCCGAAGAATGGGTCCAGGAAGGAGGAAGGAGGGCCCAAGAGTAGGGAAGGTACCCGTCGTCCGCAGGAGGGGGCGACGGGGAAGGAGGAGAGGAGGTAGCCAACTCCTCCGCCACATCCCCAGCCGGAGACTCGTGCCCCGGAGACATAGGAGGAACGGGAACGTCTCCAACATCCCCGGGGGGACTCGCGTCTCCGGCCGGCGACGAAGCAGGGAGAGGAGTAAGGATGGGTACAGGAACGGGTACCGGAGTATCAGCCGGAGGCCGGACAGAGGGACCCGAAGGAGGAAAGTCAGGACGGGCGTTCGGGACAAGGGAGCGGACAATCCTGGCAATCTTCAACGGCAAAGGGCTCACCTCCCCCCGCTTACCCTTGCGGGGTTTGCGGACGGGCGAAGGAGAGCCCTCCGACGAGGACGAAGAGGAGGAAGAAGAAGAGGACGACAAGGAGGAAGGAGAACGGCGACGAGCCCGGGACTTCTTGGCGCGGCGGGCCCGTTTTGCTGATCGCTTGCGTCCCCTAGAGCGACCCGAGGGGCCGGTTCTAGGGGGCGATGAAGCAGTAGGTTCCCTGCTGGGCCCATGTACCGATGAGGTATGTTGGGTAACCAGCGCGACGGACTCGCTCAGTTCCGGGGGGGTGAAGCCCCGGAAAGGAGTCGTAGTACCGTCTAGGGAAGGAGACGCAATCTCTCGGGTAACAGGGGGTTCTAGCCCCTGAGACTCCGAGAGACACGTAGAAGGGTAACGGGACCTGGATAAACCCAGATCCGTTCCCAAAAACGGGTCCGCCCACGACAAGGAAGAGCCGTCTCGCTTGTGGGCCATTCTCCTAGCCCTAGTCCAAGCCATATGAAGGGAAGCAAGGGCGGGGAGTTTGGAGCGGGCAGAAGGGGATGTCTCCCGACACAACTCAGCCCAGGGGCGGCACACATCACACGCCAAGGGGTCGTAACCCTTGGGCGTGAAGCAGGGTGCGTGGGGCGAACAGTGCAGGTGGCCGTCAGGCGAGACCCGCACAGTACACCCCGAAGAAGCACATAAGGCACGAGTAGGCTGATGGAGAAAAGAAAAAACACAAACATGGGTTAGCACGTGAAATCACGGGTACACAGTAAAAACACGGGAAACCACAAAATCACAGAGAGGGTAGAGCGGGAGGAGTAGCCCACTGCTCCCGGGGAACCCAGGACTCACAACAAAAAGCCCCACGCGCACCAACCAGGGAAAAAACCCCGTAAACCGAAGGCAACCCCGCCCCGTAGGAGCACGGAAGACACCCCCCCCCCCCCCCCGGTCTGCAGGTCCCCAAAGGCGAGGCACAGACAGCCTGAGGGGCGAAACCCAGGGTCACCACACACTGGGAAAAAACAAAAACACAGGAAAAAACACGCTGGGGAAAAAAAGAGAGAACCTGGGCACAATTCTCGCTCCTCACACCCCGCGTGAACCTACACAACACTCGGGGAAAACACCAAGGGGGCTAACAAGCCCCACACCCACACCACGTGGGGAGGCAAGGGCCCCACGTGGGGAGGCAAACCTCGCTAAAAACCTAAAAAAGCCCCGAGGAAAAACACCAAATAAGTGTACTAGTGGCAGGAGGAAGGGTGAAAGGGGAGGGAAGGGGAGAAAACCCCGAAAAAGGAGGCCCAATAGAGCCCCCTCCCCTAGGGAAGAAAAAGAACTAGCAGGCAAGCCACTAGAACACAAAAGAAACGATAGCAGGAACACGTGACACAATACCATAGCGTAGCAGCGAGGAGCGTAGATGTTGACAGGTACGTGTTCCGCGACAGAGTGGACGAGCGTCGGCCGTCCCAGAGCGGGGTCAATACCTCTACAGGCCACCACCAGGTGGCTCCACTATCAGTACAGCGCCAGATTTGAATTTTTTAATTTACTTCTGATGATCGTCACGGAATAGACCCTTCTAGCCCAGATTATGCCTATACGGGGCCTGGGCTGGAGAAGGGGTGTATTCTATAGCAATCCAGCTGTGCTGGTTCCACTATACCAATAAATGAGGAATTTGGCATCCTCTACCACACCCTGGCCTGAAACTTCAACGAGACCTGGATACAAATTTTGGATTGCGAGTGTACAATGCAGTCAGGTTTGTTTATATGTACAGTATATCGGTAGTTCTCTCTATCTCTCTCTCTCTCTCTATGTAGGCTATACAGTATTTATGTACTCATACAGTCGCAGCAAATAGTCCGTGACCAGGCAGTGAAGCATTGCCATGATCAGCACAGAAGCATCAGAAACTCAACAAATTATACCCATACTATTATCAGGTAGTTGACTGAAGCAACAAATCCACGTGTTCACAGTTCGAAACAACTGGCCACACTCTTCAATCACAGACTGATCAAGGACTATCTGCCATGATTTTACAATGTCTATGTCTTAATTTATTTATCTATCTATCTATCCATTTATTTATTTGTGTTTTGTTACTCCATTTATCCATGCATCTCCCCTTTCCCTCCCAGACTGTTGCCTCCCATGGTGCTGACTCTGATGCTGTTAGCCACATTATCAGAGCTGGTGGTGAGTGGTCCTTTGTCTGGCTACTTACAGCCCTTCCTCAGAGCCTGTAGACACAACTGGTGGATGGACCTCACCCTCACCACTAACCTCATACTGCCACACCTCCCTGATATGGGACCTCAGTATCAAGGAGGAACGGTAAGGCAGAAAGTTTGGTAGATCCTTGAAGCAAGGTTACTTCTACTACTAATAATAAAAATAGCAACAACAATAGCAGTGGTAATAATGATAATAATAATATAATTCAGTAAGCCCTTGAAGCTAGTTTACTACTATTATTACCAATAATAATAATAATGATAGAGTTGGTCATATTAATACAAATAATTATTGCGTGTGGGTCCCTTCTTCAGTGCCTAGGCCACACCTGGTATGTAGACGTGGACACCCAACTGTTTATCTTCATGCCCCTCGTGTTGCTTCCTCTCTACTTCTACCCCAGGAAAGGTCAGTAGGAGCCATACTTAGACTCTGTTTAATTATCTGTTTACTATAAGAATGCACAGTTCGGTAGGGTCAACTTTGGAACACACTTGCTGCGAAATTTGCTCCTTTACAAGCAATGGGTCGTATTATGAAACCTTTGCTCCTTTATTGTAAAATTCTTTTGTTGGTGAAATGGAAGGTTCCGATTCCTCTGAATTATGCCACGAAACAGATCCCCTATTAATACCATTGAAGGTGTTTGTTTTTTTGGGAGAGTTAGGAGGAATTGGTAACCTTCCAATTTACCAACAAGATAATCTCCCCTTAAATGTAATGGGTGGTAATATTAAACTACTTCTTTGAGGAAACCGCTCTTTGTCGCTCAATGCACAATAATATGAATTGAGTGACGAATAGATTTTTCATCACATAAGTTTAATAATACGATCCTATGTGTATTTGCATCTCGAATGGATTTGGATTTGGGTTTGTATCTTTCTCTTGCTATTATTTTTTACTTCACAGTTGAGGAGATTAAGCTGCATGGCATCTTGCCTTGATAGTATGGTTGGGAAGATGGATGAAGGCTGAGTGGTCCAGAGTTGACCAAAGGAGTGAGAAAGTTACATAATATGAGGAGGAGCCTTTGTTAACAATGCATCACGACAGCTTCTGCAGATCAGAGTTCAGGACAGTTGCACACAGAAATTAATTCTCAGTACGGCCCAGGTGGAATATGCTCGTTCATTTCCAGTAACAAGTAACTAACGCCCAGTACTTAATTAAGGACATAGTAGGCTATGTTTTTGGTTCATTGGAGTGCCTTAATTCCACCAGAGTATTGTAGTGAATTTCTTATCACTGATTGGGTATTCTACACTTCCTCAGGACACTTAACACTGTTTATTGATGTATGCAGGATACGTTGTTAACAGAGGCACAGAGTAAGTATTATACACTAATATAGACACATGGACACACAGGTAGCAATACAGTACACAGACAACAAGTGGGATGAGGGAACACAGACACGTGGTCTAAGGGAGCACAGGTAGCGAACAGCGAGTGGAGACACACATGGGAAGCAGAAGGCCCAGAGGAAGGCAGAGAGGCGGCCCTGGACGAGTGATGTGCATGGGGTGACTGACCGCTGAGGAGTGAGTGTGAGTGCGAAATTTGGGCTTTATGCCTATCGACTCTGTATGTAGGTTATTATGGCAGTCAGTCTATTACATAAACACATCTTCCCAACTCTGATTGCAATCCTCACTCTTACAGTTGGGTACCTACTTACTGCTAGGTGAACTCAGGATTAATAGATACCACTAATCCTGGGTGAACTGGGACATAGGGAGCTGGGAAAGTTGTCCAATAATTCCACAAACTCGAGAATCGAACCCAGGATCTCTCGCTTGTCAGGCGAACGTGCCAACCATTATACCATCAGCGCCCTATGTGTGAGTACTGCCAGCTGTGGCCTTTCATTACACTCTGAGCAAAGTGCATTACTGGGTAATATTGTGGTGCATGATGGGAGAACGTAGTGAGAAGTGCGATTAACAAATTGAGTATCGTGAAGCGCTGATGTGCTCGCCAGCTCACTATACAGTATGCCAAGAAACAGGACCACTGATTAAAAAAAATAATGGTGGCCTGTTGCTTGGATTAGTTTAGAGGAATCAGTTGCTCCAGATATACCACCAACAGTGTACTTCCCCCTCAATTACAACTGCCATCCTATAATATTATCTTCTATCCTTGATATCTCCTGCAGGATGCTAAGGAACTTGATACTGGTAGGAGGTGAGCATTTTCCACCACCAGGGCTGAATCAACAATTACGGGGAGATTTTTTTTTGTTGGTGAATTGGAAGGTTCCTCCAATTCCTTCAAACTATGCCACGAAATAGATTCCCTATTAGTGAACCATTGAGGGTGTCTGATATATTATGGTATAGTTAGGAGGAATCAGTAGCCTTCCAATTTACCAACAAGAGAATCTTTCCTTAACTTGACTGTGAGATGAAGAAGCAATAGTGAATCAACATGAAGAAAAAGGCTCATGTGATTTACAATCTGTTATACCCCGTAAGGGAAGTATTGCCTGCGGTAACGTGGGCAGTACTTCAAGGGTTTTGGCGTCCCTTCGGCCCCAGCCAATCCTTTTCATGTTGGCTCGGGGAATGTTGGCTTGGGGGTACATACCCGTGAACCAGCAGTCCCCTTGTCTGCTGCCTTCGAAGAAACTGATCTCACTATCACCCTGACTCCCATTTGGGGGTCCGAGCATCTGCACGGCTTCGGTCAACCAGACTCGGGACTGCTCAGCCAGACAGTCTGGGGAACTACAACAACAACAACAACAATAATCTGTTATATATATAATAGTGAATATGATCAAAATTTAAACAGTGTTGTGGAAATTATATGATACTCAATAATATCAAACATTATAGCATATCTTCTTGAGAGTACAGTATTTATGGTACTGAATTGCATCAAGCTTTATAGCATGTGTTATTGAAATTAACTGTTTATAATTACATACACACACTCCTCTACAGGGCGAGTGTGGCTTGGTGTGGTGACCTTCATTTCTTGCCTTATCCCTGCCATCATAGTTGGAGTTGAACACACCTGGCCCACCATTCTACTAAAAAATGAGTAAGTCACCACCTGTCCTATCATAGTCCTTGTAGAGTCAACTCTTAGGCACTGTTCACAGAATCAAGCAGTTCCCTGATGGACACTACCCCTTGGGCTCATTTCTCTCACTTTTTTAACAGTGTTACCAGATGGAAAAGTTCCTGGCCGGCATGTTATTGTGCCAACCACCCACCCACCTACCAAATGTGTTTATTGGACCGGGTTTTGGTAACAATGTTTGGCTGCCGTGGGCTGCTCGATTGAATGAAAGGGGGCTCAAGGGTAGGAAATACCTGCTGCATTTTGAATCAGGTACAATAATAATATTCAATACATTGATGCAAATAATAGTACCAGGCCATATGGGGCATTTTGTACTTTGATGGTTCATGACAATGGACCAATTAAAAGAAACAAGCATATGGAACAAATCATCATGATCATCAATACCCAATTTCCCATTTTTCAAGGGCTTCAGCACTAGGGATGGAAATTGAAAGTAGAATAAAGAAAGAGGAAGCAGAATACCCAGTGAAATGGATTACACTCGTATCCACTCCCCCTGTCAAGCCCAAGAAATTATCAGCTCCCCCTCCACAAGTCTTACACTTGAAACAAATGAAACTAACCAAAGGCATAATAAAGGAGTGAATACACATATGAGCAACTGGCATCATCAACAAGGTCAATAAGGGGTTCAGTTGTCAAAATGGACTGGATACAGTACACGCACGATCGCCCACAGGAATTCTAACACAGGCAATATGGAAAGAGAGGTCATTATTATGGAAGCACTGCAATGACTAGTCTACCAAGAGACACGGTGATTACAAAACAACAAACCTAATAATGTAATCTTGTAGTTATATAGTCTTACATTTTCTATATGAAGTAAACCCTCGAAAACACCAATGTGTATGAAGTATTGTGGACAGTAGTACTTACTCTACAAAACACACACATACTTGCACACGATCAGATACAGCCAACAACAAAAGCACATTTGTCTTATCTGCCAAGTCATGATTGACCACATAAAGTGGCACCATTAACTTCACAGGGTCATGAACTGAAGCACCAGATAAAATTTTTGCTTTGTTTGCTGGATATTAGATTATAATTATGTTTAGTGAAAGTACTAAGGAGAGAGCAGTGAGGGGTAGACAAGTCATAGGATCACTGGGGAGGATTATGAAGGGTAGAAGTGTGAGTATGGAAGTGAAAGGGGGACTAGGAAATAGTATAATCCTGCCAACACTGACATAAACATCAGAGACATGGACATGGAGTAGGACTCACAAATCTTGAATAGGTGCTGTGGAAATGAGTTACTTAAGAGGATCATGTGAACTTACTAGGTGGGATGGAGAAAGTAATGAAAGTGTGTATGAGAGATGTGGTGTGAGTGAGAAGGCAATTTGTGTCGAGTGTGGGGTGGTTGAGAGAGTGATGTGGTTTGGACATGAGTAGAGAATGTAAGGTGAGGAGTTTGTAAGGAAAGTGTATGGAAGTGAAGTTGTGGCACCTGGTGTGAGAGGCAGAACAGAGTGGAAGAGTATGTGAGGGAGAGAAACATGAGGGTTAGAGTAGGGTTTAACCAAGTAAGGAGGGAGTGTTGGAACAGGGAAAACTGGAGACACTTCTGCCGTGGCCACCCCTAATTGGAGGGAGTTCCTAGAGTGAACGAGGCATCAGAGCTATAGATAGGTAGATAGATAGAAAGTGCTAGTTTAATGATTACCATATCCTAAATGTTATCCTTCAATACAACAACCAGAAGTAGAAAGAAAGCAGAGGGTGGATGATGATATTTGACTACCAGTGTACAGTCACAGTCTTAAGTAAGTTCCGTCACTTCTGGTATGAGAGTGAACTTTGCGGATTGTGTTATGAATGAGATTTTCTCTTCTGTTTGACTGTAAACGAATGGTTCTCAAACTATGGGTTGCAACCCATTACATTTATATATAAAGAAAAAAAAAGTAATTGGAGCAATGATATTGTTACCAGGTTAAGATTTAAAGAAATATATATATACTTTTTTTAATGCCTATGTGTTTACACGTTCTCCCAGTCCATCCGCCAGCTACATGTACAAGGTGTATATGATGCCTTGGTGTCGCGCTGGGCCCTACCTGGTGGGGGCATGGTACGGGTACATCATCCACACTGCCTCACACAAGCCTTCCTTAGCTACACTCAAACCGGTAATCAAACTATTCTAAGATGAGGAACAACTCTGTATGAGGTGACTTTAGTGACGAGGTTTCACCAATTTTTTCTTCTGGTCAAAGACACATTCCTATCAACAATGACCTGAAGAAGCAGTTGTCGTACGGTGTTGTTCCTATTCCATCCTATCAAGTTAATACATATTGTAACTCAAAATTATTTTTAAAACCATATTTTTTTAGAACTACCTGCCAAGCTATTCAGACTCACTTATTTTCTGTCAAACTCCCATTTGCAAGAGTTAATCTGTACACGGGACAGTACTCACAATCTTTCACATACACAAGCAGATATCTCGGTCTGTGTCCTCATCTATCTTTCTGTTGCACATGAAGGACCTCCTAGCGACCATTTCTTGAGCATGCCAATGTAAGTGATAGTATTGTAGTGTAAGTGATATGGTGTTGATTGTAATATTGTTGTTAATGTTCCTAGTACACCATTTCACATACCAGTTAGGACAGTTTAACAAAATTAAATGACAGTTCACCTGTGGCTTTGACACTTGACATAAATCTTATGACAAAGTCATGTAAGGAACACTGTAACAAAACAGTTTGACATGATTTATCATGTGGTAAAATCATCTGTCAATCTATTTTGTTATAGTGTTAATTCCTTACATGACATTATCATATCATTTATGTCAATCATCAAGGCCACAGATAAACTGTTATCTAATTTTGTTAAACTGTCCTAATTGATATGTGAAATGATGTAGTGTAAATAATTGTGGAACTTATTATTATTGTCTGCACATCCTCTCAGTGGCAGGTGTTATGTGGTTGGGTGCTAGCGGTGGGGGCAGCACTCTCTGTCCTTTTGGGAATGGCCCCCTACAATTATGTCAATGTCCCCGACACCGTGCCTGACGTCCCACGTGCCCTGGCCGTCCTCTATGGTGGTTTTGCACGTGCCGTGTGGGCAGCAGCCGTGGGTTGGGTGGTGTTAGCGTGCCACTGGGGGTACGGAGGTGAGTCAAAGGGTAGTTGTATGTAGTGCCTTGGATGTATATACAGTAGAAGAGTCACAATGGTCACTGGAGGTATATAGGTGAATTGCAATGGTTAATGGAGGTATATGGGTGAGTCAGAGGGTATTTACATTGGGTGTATACAGGGTGTCTCGCGAGTTGTAGTGGAGCCGAAGTGAGATGAAAGATTATGCAATTTTAAGCAAAAAATACTATATAAATATATATTTTTTAAGAGCTGGTTTAGGAATAAATACAGTGGATGTGTTAGTGTGAAGTGAGTGGTAGTGGGTATGCTGTGCCAGCCATTGGCTGTGCAGTGTTGCTGCACTTGGCAACACTAGCCATTGGTGGAAACTGAGGGCCGAGTCACATAACACACTGGTCGTAGGTAAGCCATCATTGCCATACCTGTATTTATTGCTACATTAGATTTACTCTCATATTAAACCTACTCCACTTTAATGCACCAAATTTTCCTAGAAAAATCACTTAAAGGACGTTTATTGATAAAAGAACTTAATTCAGAACAAGAAAATGTAAATAGAAAAATAAAAAAAGGATCACTTGACGGCAACACTGGGCGGGAGTAGCCAGCCACAGCAATGGCTAGCACCACGACTCGCTTCTCACTAACACATCTGCTGTATTTATTCCTAAACCAGCTCTTAAAAATATATATCTATAGAGTATTTTTTGCTTAAAATTGCATAATCTTTCATCTCACTTCGGCTCTGCTACAACTCGCGAGACACCCTGTATAGGTGAGTCAGAGGGTAATTAGAGTATCATTGGGTATATATAAGAGAGTCGCAATAATTATTTTCATTGGGGGTATATATGTACGTCAGAGGGTAGTTAGACTATCATTGGGTATAAGAGTGACAATAATGATTTCACAGTGGGTATGTGGGTGAGTCAGAGGGCAGTTCAGGTGTCATGGAGTGTGTATACAGTATTGGTGAGACACAACAACAACAACAACAACCACCACCACCACCTATCCTATCATTCCATACACACACACAGGTCCGGTTGACTGGTTCCTCTCACATCCAATATGGCAGCCCTTCAGTCGTCTCACCTATACCATGTACCTGACATCTGTACCCATCCAGTTGGTTGTGTCAGTCTCCACGGTGCGACTCTCGTACTACTCTCACATTGTGAAGGTGAGGATAGTCAGAAACCACACACCACACACATAATTTTTGGCAACTGAATCATCCAATTTATGTCATGAAACAACAGTTCCCCTATTAGTAACATTAAGGTGATTTGTTTCTTGGAATAGTTTGGAGGAATCAGTATCCCTCCAATTTAACAAAAAGAGGTTTTCCCCTTAAATTGTTCCATTTCTCTATACTGCTGTAATTTTTCTATTCTTTCCCTCTCTTAGTAGTCAGTCAGCAGCTTAAACTCAACCAGTCTCATTAGGACAAGTAGGTCTGCTGCTGATTGATTTCCTCTGTACTGCTATCAATCCTCTCCCTTTCTTAGTCGCCAGTCAGTTGCTTTGACCCAAACAGCCTCAAAAGGACTAATAGGTCTGCTGATTTGCCTTCCTTTATACAGTATTTACTATATGGACATTATGCGAAAAAGAAAGATTACGGTCTTCATTCCAAATGTAAGTTCCTACGTATAGTATTTTAGACGTTGGGAACAAGTGAAAGGGAGCTATTTTGGCTAGAAACCCCGGACAGGGAGGGAGGAACTGGTTAGGGAGCCTGGCTAGCACGGGAAGTTTATCATAACTAGCCCAGAATGGAAGGGTTAATTCAACCATTCATCCCTCCACTCATTCACCCATCCATTCAGTGATCTTATCTGTCCATCCATTTATGCCAGATTCAATACTTTTTAACTCATCGATATATTTATTTACGGTATTAATTTTTAAGTCTATAAATTTTAATCCATCTTACTTTATACCGTGTTTTGCCAGGTACAAGAGACATGTGGAATTATATTCCTGACATTCTTCGCAGCCCTCTTTGTTAGTCTGGCTTCTGAGGCTCCAGTGCTACGCCTTGAAAAACTACTCCTACGCCCTACTGGTGAGAGAGAGAGATAGACAGAAAAATAGTAACTGACATGAGAGAGATTATGACTATGGTATTAACTCGTTGATCTGCCTTTTAAAGGGTCAGATGCTCATTAAACTTGTAGGTGTTTTACCTTTTCTTACCTAGCATAGAGGAGACTGGATATTATGTTAGGTGCAGTAAATTAGTTACATTGATCACATACTTTCCAAGCATTTATATAAATGGCTACCTTTTTATTCATATTTAACAAAACATTGCTTGATTACTTTGCATTGTGTGGGTTACTTGAAGAGCCTTATGTATATTTGAGCATCCTATTTATACAGTCAGGATCTAAAGTTTGGTCACCTCTCTGGTATAAAGATAATCTTTGAGAATAGCGATTTGTCGTGAATGAGATGTGACTGTCTTCTGACTGATATTTTCATGGTTTTCAATCACACAGAAGAAACAACCACATTTCATTCATGACAACATTGATTTTAAAATCACTATTAGATCAGACAGGAGACAAGTGACAGACCTTTAGGCCCCGTACACATGATCGAGCAGTGCTTGGTGTGCAAACATTATTACCAAAACCCATTCCAATACACATGTTTGGTAGGTGGGTAGTGGGAATGATAGTGTGAAGCCTGCTGTGCACTGCTTCATCTGCTAACACTACTATAGAAGTGAGAGAAATAAGCTCAGTGGGCAATGCTCAATCGTGTGGATTGGATTTTAGACAGCAACTTTTTATATTAGAGAAAATTAGGAGGTGAATCTTTGATCATTAACCCTAGGTTAAATACCGGGAGTTAACATTGTCTAATTTCTTAAGTTTAAGCAAAAAAAGCTATAATACTATCAAATTGGTCTACCCTCATGCTCCCTGCCCTATCCTGCCCTGCTTCAGCCCCATTACCAGTGAGGGAGGAGAGAGAGTCAGAAGAGTCGAGGCCATTACACGACCCAACCCAAGATGATGATAACACTTCACACGGTAGCCAAGGGGAAGCCAGCAGTGTCCACCACCGGGAGGACTCACAAGCTGGGAGCAGTGGTGTGGTCAAGTACCAGAGTTTAAGAAATGAAGTGTGAAGCTGGTATCGATGTTTGGATATGGACTATAGTGATTTGTTTTAATTATTTTTCATGAGGTTAGTTAGAGGATGCCAGAGAAAACCAAAGGAGCACATAAAATCTTATGGATAGAATGTCTGTATGGACCATGGCACAGTACATGTACAGGGTAGGATGGCTCTGTATAGTATCTAAGGAGTCATTGTACCGTTACCACACCATTGGCAACACCATGAATGTTCTTTTATGTGGCCCACGGTGCCATTGTGATAAACCCTTCATATGGCTAATACACACAGTCAGTATCAGAATCCATAATACAGTAAACATATTAAAGGGGATCATCTGTTCTCAAAGAATATATAAGAGGGCTCTTGATTCCTCCATGGTATGTAACAAAACAAAGACTGTATTAGTAATATTGAGGTCATAATAATATTTCCTGGCATTCTGTAGTTTGAAGAAATCCGTAGCCCCTGCCTCCTAATTCACCAATAAAAGGTTAATGGAGATCAGTTAGGGCAGGTAAAATGTGTCGTAAGTTTGGTTAGTTACAACCTTCCTGTAGTGTCCTAATGTGCCTCTTGATCAGTTTCTCTTTTATACTCGGATTTGTCCCTGGAGTCGTAGGGTCGTATGTAAGAACATTCATGGTGTTGATGATGGCGTGGTAATGGTATGACTCCCCCCTTGACAGAACACAGCAATCATATCAGTACAGTGCCACCATGAACACACCTCAAATATTCTTGCACACAGCTCATACAGTTGTACTATGGTTAAACTATTTATTCCAAATAGTGTATTAACTCAATTATACAGAATATAAATGCCTTACTTAAAGCAGAAGCTCTGAACCATAATAATGTTTAATAGGATGCCTTAATTGGTGGTACAAAAAAATAACCACCACAAGAGGGGAAAAAAAGGGGACTCTGGATGGGGTGTGGAAGAAAAAAGGGGTTTTAAATTCCAAAATCATTCTAACTTAATAACTCTGCAGATGCAATCTATCATGTTAGAGAAGGTCTGAGTGTATTGTTTTTAAGGACCCTGTGATCGTGTATGAGAATTGGAGGCTTCTGATTCCCCCTGATTTTGCCATGAAACAGGCTCCTTCTATATAAGTGGGGTTTTGTGGCAATATTTGAAGGATTCACTTACCTAAAATTTTCCAACTACATCACAGGGTCTCTTAAATTAAAGATGATGATAAGCGTTGAATATACAGGTTGCAACCAAGAGAAGAAATATTAAATTATGCAGTTTTGGCATTACAGAAAAAATAAAAAAGATAAGATATCACAGAAAAAATAGTCCATGATGTACATCACACCCTCCACATTCACTGTAATTGGCAGAGATTCATTAAAATAATCCATACATGCCGTACAGTAATTTATTTGTATTTCCAACCACACGAAGCCAGCCGGCCACTTTCCTTTACACTATGTCCCTGACTCCACCTCATTATTGTGGTAATTGTTCATGTGGTTAATCAGTAACATTTTCTGTGGTGTGAATGCTGTGAAATGATGTGTCCTAAGCTTCCAGTACATCATCTGGCAGAGAAAACAATTGCCAGCCAGAAGGTGGTAAATATAGCTGAGGATTACGTGTAAATGTTGAACATAGTGTGGAAGGGTAGGAGGTCATAATACAGTAACAATGCCTTGTTTTGCACTGGTGTTATTGTACTATTTGTAATGAATCTGTGTACAATAAACCTTTGTACATTACACACCCATATACAGTAACGATGCCTTGTTGAAGTTCCTCAAGCTCTCTGGCCAAGCAGCATCGCGATGTTTTGTTTTCTACTGGTGTTATGGGGCGTGTGTAGTGTTCTGTTTGTAATGAATCTGTGTACAGGAAACCTTCTTTGCACAGTTGCCTAAAGGTCCTTCTTTACCCCCTGCAGTGGCTGTGGTGTACATGTGGCAAAATGGACACATTCAGATCACATCTGATACAGTACAGGATAATTCAACAGGGAGATTGGTCTCATTCATAAGTGTAATTCTAATATTGTTACGCTGCCACATCTACACCAGACACATAACGGGGGCTAAAGAAGAACCTCTACATTACACACCCATATACTATACTGAGTGGATAATGAGGGTTTACTGTACACGGATTCATAGACAACAGTATAATACACACCCATAACAACAACAGTGCAATACAAGTGAGGCATTACTGAATATGCTGAGGTGGGTCAATCTTCTGGTGTTAAGAGGAGATTTTCTTTCTGGTGAATTGGAAGGTCTCTGATTCCTCCAAACTATGCCACGAAACAGATCCCCTATTAGTACCACTGAGAGCGTCCATTTTCTGTCATGCATAGGTTGGAGGAATCAGTAACCTTCCAATTTACCAAAAAGAGAATTTCCTCTTAATGACAACACTATATAAAGAAAACAGAGGCTGGGATCCGTGCTGCTGTTAAACGGGAGATTCTGTTGAGGGTAAATTGGTGGGCTACTGATTCCTCCAAACTATGCCACGAAACAGATCCCCCATTAAAGTAACATTAAGGTTGTCTGTTTCCTGGCATAGTTTGGAGGAATGACAACAGACCTTCCAATACACTAACAAGAGAATTTTCCCTTTAATTAAACCAGTTCAATATTCAACACTTGCATCCTTCTGGATCTGACCACCATCTCATATAGTATTCATTACTTTGATTGATGACCAATACCAATGATGAAAGACAGAGTAATGTGGTTGTAAAGGTGTTATGTAGGTTACAGTCCAATATATTCTACAATATGATTTGTAACAATCAGAGAGACATTGGAGAAAAATATTATTATATTTTTTACATTAATTAGTGTTTAATATATTTAATACTGTACACACACTTATCCTCCACAGATGATAATAGAGAGAGAAAGAGACTAATTGTTTTTCTCCAAGGTCTTGTTTAATAAATGCCATCATAATAAAGAAAAGGTCTCCGATTCCTCCAAACTATGCCACGAAATAGATAGGTGCCCTCTTGGTGTGACCGAGGGCTCCTGTTTCCCGGCATCGTTTGGAGGAATTGGAGACCTTCCTATTCGTCAACAAGAGAATCTACCCCTTCATTAGTACAGTGTTGTTTGGTAAATCTGGAGCAACTGATTATTCCTCCAAACTATTCCAAGTAACGACACACCAACATTATTTCTTTGTTCATCTATCCCGTTTGTTTCCTGGCATACTTTGGAGGATTCAAGGTGCTCCAACGTACCAAATGTATACAATTCTTTTTACATTAGAGTGACACAACCTAATGACATAAATACCATTTGTTATACTCTTCTATTGATACAGGTAGAGTACATGTATATATATTAATAACACAAGAGGTATAGTTGTGGACACATGGAACAGACACACTTCAAACAAATGGGGGCCCTTACCAAGCATTGAAGGGCCCCCTGTTTCAGGTGTCTGTTTCATATGTATGTAACCATAAATTTGGGTCTCACACACACACACACACACACACACTCTCTCTCTACATAATGACACCTTTATTAACACACACACACACACACAACATAATGACACCTTATTAACACATGCACACACACACACATGCTCTTCAGTACAGTACTTTGCTTATTGGTGTGTTGAGAGTGTATGTATGAGTGAACCTTTTTCCTTACCTGCTACTGTCACTACCAACAATTTAAAGCTTAGCATCACAGCAACATCTCAGAGAATTTCCAGGTCACAGTGTCTTATCTCTGGGTGGCTTTTCTGGAATGAAAGATGCAGTATGTTACAAGACAGGATTATATTTATTACAATCCCCTAAACCCAACTAATATCCCACAATTTGGTTTGACCCTGAGAGGACTGGAAGGGTGAAAACTGCCCTGAGAGGACTGGGACATTCAGAGGGCTGGAACAACACACACGGCTGACTCGGGAAATAGTAGATATTTACATTTCACTTAGAGATTGAGAAGGTAATTATGACCAGGGTTGTAGAGAGGGATCGTAAATTGCCTCAACCACTCGCATACATACTACTGTAGTGTACTCAGTTCAAATTGAGATTTAGTGGAGTTAACACCAGTTACAGATAGTAAGGAATGTCTACATCTAGCTGGTGGGAATACATAACACCTGGAATCTGCGAGTTGAAGCAGTGTTCTTTGACAATCATTCCAGCAAAGTGATTAATTAAAGTAAGCATTAATGATAATGTAGTGATCATATGGAAGACAGAACTAATTCAAAAGTTAGATATTATCAATGGTGACAGTTAAGTTGTCCTTTAACTGTACAGTACTGTACCTTCAAAGTGTCCCTTGTAGGAAGAAACATGTTTTAAGGAACCTGTGATCGTATATGAGAATTGGAGGCTTCAAGTTTATCCTAACCATGCCACGAAAGAAGCCCCTTCCACATAAGTAGTGTTTCATGGCAATATTTGAAGGACTCATTTACCTCCAATTTCCAGACTACATCATAGGGTCCCTTAACTATGGAGATAGATTGAGTAGATCACTTTAATTGACAGGTTTTAATACAACCTCACCTACCTTGCTGCCTGATGGTGGTGAAGGTGGTCAAACAACTGTACTGTACTCTGTTGACACCTTGCAATCACTGCCACTAAAGTCACCCACCAATTTACCCTAAAAAAAATCTCCCTTTAAGGGTAAATGTGCAGGAACCTAGCTGATGTCATATTGATGGATATACAAAACATTCTTGTGTTTTTTTCCAACTCTCACTGTTTTGTACTGAATTGTGGTCCTTATAGTGAGTCCCAGACTTCAGGCTACCCCTTAGACACTTACCACTAAGCCTGGAAACCAGAATCACCCAACAAAGCAAACCAGAGGGCAAGAGAAACAGTAAAGTAGTACTAAAAACAGTATAAAAAAAAACATTGAAAATCAACCTTAAGTATTGTTTCTATGCGGTCAACCTCAGCACCCAAACTGTCCACAATGTTTTCTCCATGCTTCAACATAAATGCCTCCAGTTCCTCCAAGGTCTTTATGTTCTCCATCTCCTGGAAAAAAAAAAAAAAAACAGCATCAACATGTGGATGACTTCTCAAACTTTCTCTGATCAACGCCATATAATTTTTCTTGGAGGGAAGCAATACTGTTGTCCATAAAATTTGAAACACTATTATTTAAATTATAAATACTGTATAAAACTAAAGGTGAATGTTAGTAAAAGTAAAATGATGGTCTTTGAGAGGCAGAGGTTGAGGTGATTGACTCTGCAACACTCTACAGGGTGAGGGTGACATCTGGGCCCAAGTGTGATACTGTATAACTTTGGGAGGTGAGAGGATGGAGGAAGTGAAATAGTTTAAATATTTAGGAACAGTGTTGTATAAATATGGGAGCATGGAAGGAGAAATTCTATTTCTATTCTATTTTGCATAATCTATCACCAGGTCAGGGCTGCCTTCCCGATTCCTCCCACCAGGTCCAGGAGATTTCTCCAAAATCGCTCTAATTCACTTACTCCCTACGTCTAAACTACAAGGCCTAGAAACTTAAATTTGGTTCTGTAATCACCAGCAACTCTTCCTCTTTCGAATGAGACTAACCCCAGCTTACTACGACTCCTGTGTACAAAGATAAGATGTGAGGAACAGAAATAACTTTTGGACCGAGAGCGTGGTGTGTCCATAAGTACGCTTGACTCAGTCCTGGCTTGGTGTGGTTGGTGGGGTGGCGGGTGGTGGAGGGTGTTGCCAGGCGGCAGAAGCAAATCAAATTGAACGCGACAAAATATTTGAAACATTATCAGCCAGCCAAATATTTGCACACTGACCGAGTATGGCTATTCCATTGACACACTGCTGGCTATAGCCCCAAGTCCCAAAAAATCCACCAAAAGTGGCTACATCTTCAAGGAATTGACAACAGCTAATACCTACGCCCGGACTGCTCTACAGAGTCGTCATATCCAGATCCCCAGGTAGCTCCGCAGGGTTGGCACATGCCAATCCCCGGATTGGAGGGGTTAAACTATTTCTTCAAGAATTAATTATCTTCGTCGCTCAGTTCCTATTACGTATTTTACATGTGAATTTAGTGAGGAAATGCCTTTTCCTTGAAGAACACCATGAATTAGTTCAATTACATGATGAAGTTCACTAACACCACATTCAGTATTGACATTTACCCTATACTATAAACAACACAACACACTGCTGTATAATTATCAAGTCTTACAAGAAGTAGAGCCTCTAGATCCTGTTTGTCCAAGTAGCCTCTTGTCAACTCCCGACCGTCAAAGTCCACCTCTGCCTTGTATCGTACTAGTCCGGTGCCCATGTCGATGCCCTTCACGTCATAGATGGCTCGGATCAACACGTCACGTTCCAGCTCCTCATTGATCTTCTCCAGACGGTATTGTGGGATGGACCTGTGGGGTGGGACTCGAGGCTAATATGGGGACCTGAAGGGTGGGACTCGAGGCTAATTTAAGGGACCTGTAGGGTGGGACTCGAGGCTAGTATTTGGGATCTGCAGGGTGGGACTCGAGGCTAGTATTTGGGATCTGCAGGGTGGGACTCGAGGCTAGTATTAGGGACCATAGGGTGGGACTCGAAGCTAATAGGGTGACCTGTAGGGTGGGACTCGAGGCTAATAGGGGGACCTGTATGGTGGGACTCGAGGCTAATAGGGTGACCTGTAGGGTGGGACTCGAGGCTAATAGGGTGACCTGTAGGGTGGGACTCGAGGCTAACGGGGTAATATTATACAATTTTTGGTACACTGGAGCACCTTAATTCCTCCATTAGTTTGTCTGGTTAGGTTTAAGGACCCTGTGATGAAATTGGAGGCTTCTGATTCCTCCTGACCATGCCATAAAACAAGCTCCCTCCCTATAGTTGGTATTTCATGGCAATATATTGAAGGACTCTTTTATCTCCAATTTTCCGACTACATCACTGGGTCCCTGATGGTAAATTGGAGGGTTGACAAATCCTCCAAACTGTGACACCAAACAACAGATCACCTACTACTAACATTGAGGTGATTTTTTCCTGGCATAGTTTGGAGAATTTAGTAGCCCTCCAATTTACTAAAAAGAGAATACACCCCCCCTAAATAAACAATCACTTATCAAATACAACATTTAAATGGTTTAAAAAAATAAAAAGACCTTAAATAATAAATGTAAATAAACCGTCATGATAAAAAAGTATACTTATAGCTTTTGCAAAATTTGTGTGTAAAAGCACATGAATTCTTCCCCTGACTGCCTCCCTCTTCACCTTCACCTCTTTAATTGATATACAGTATAATAAAAATAAAAGAATGAAAGAAAGTGTTACATAGAGTCAGGGTGAGACTTACCTAACTGTCCTAGGGTAAGGTAGGGTAGGGTAGATCTCTAAGTGGCTCTGTGGCCATAAAGAGTCAAGATGAGACTTACCTACCTATCCTAGGCTAGGGAAAGGTAGGGTAGATCTCTAAGGTGCCCTATTTACTTATACCAATACAATACACCACTAATGTCTTATATACTTGGAAAACAAGGCAGCAATTCAAACCTGATTAATTATATTATAATAGAGTACTACCACTTACTTCATAAGGCTTTTACAGACAATATGTTGATCATTATTCTTTCTTATTAAAGGCCCAAGGAATTAAGGACCCTGTGATCGTGTTTAAAATTTGGAGGCTTCTGATTCCTCCTGACCATGCCACAAAACAAGTTCCTTCCACATCATTTATCTCCAATTTTATGACTACATCACAGCATCACTTAATGATAAAAATTGTATCAACAAACAAACACCTCTGCTAAAATATTAACCTGAATAATATTGTCAATTGGGGGAGATTCTTTATTTTGGGGGGGACGGGGAATTATAGAGCTATCAATTCCTCCAATCTATGCCATGAAACAGATCCCCAACTGGTATACCACTGAGGACGTCTTAGTTTTCCGGCATAGTTTGGAGGAATCGGTAACTTTCAATTCATCAACAAGAGAATCTCCCCTTAAATAAATAGTGTTCACAACATGGTCCAGTAGATAGCATTAATATTGATTTATAAATCCTACTTTCAGTTCCATTTCTCCTCCTCAGACTCACTTGCCAACGAGGGAAGCCGAGTTGGTGTAGATGATGAAGCCTGAGACCCCCGCCAGTATACCCCCAATAAGACAAGAGCCAAGAGCATCGGGTATGTGTGAACCAGTGAATGAGGTGAGTCCCATACACCCCATAGCTACACCAACACCAACCACTGCTGCCATATCCTCCAGTAATACCACATTAACGCTGGGGTCCTGTCCACGCAACACTGTAACCACACACATGTATGTCATTGCATTAACACTCCAGTCCACGCAATACTGCAACACACACGTACAGCATTTCACTAACACTGGGGTACTGGCCATGCAACATTGTAAACACACACATGTACAACATTACATTAACATTCTTGTCCATGCAATACTGCAACACAAACATGTACGTTAAAGCATCCGACTTTAAGGGGAGATTCTCTTTTTGGTGAACCAGAGTGACTTAATTCTTCCAAAGTGTGCCAGGAAACAGCACCATATTAACAAAAATAATGGTGGCATGTTGCTTAAAATAGTTTGAAGGAATTAGTTGCTCCAGATTTACCAACACTGTACTACCCTCTTAAACAACTGATATTTATCTATAACTCTGATATACTGTACACACCATCAAAAGACTATCAGTGCATTTCTCGCATGAAACATACATTCTGACACCTGAGAAGATGGATACTGAAAAATAGCTTGTTTAATTAATCCTGGGCCATCATAAGCTGTGACCATCATTTCCAGACTCAGGAAAGTGATAAATTTATTCACCTTATACCGAGGGCCTACTGTATCGACCATCTTTCTTTAATATGGCACAAAAAGCCAAGAACAGATAATAAGGAGGTCAGTGCCTCTCCAACGAGTATAATAAAATAGTTATACTGTACTATATGCATCTCCTAGTGTTGTCTCTGAGTATGTGATGAGTTTTGGAAATGTATCTTAACTTTAAATAACATAATATAAATAACACAAAAATAACAAATAACATTAAAATAACATATATAAAATACATACGGTTAATAACATAATAACATAAAGAAAATACATAAATAACACTAAAATAACATTAATAACATAACACCTAAATAACATAAATAACACTACAATAACATAATAACATAACACCATAGTAACATAAATAACACTAAAATAACATTACACTAAGCACACAACTTCCTGGTCTTAGCAAAGAACTAGACCAAGAGTAAACAACAACCAAGGGCATTGACACTAATATTTATAATAATAAAAAAACTACAGTACAGTATACCCTTGATATACAATGAATAAATACTTGTATCCATCACACACTTCATTTTACATTCAGTCCCTCATTGATGATCACCATATAATGTTTTCCCAGGCTTGTGTTATTTATTACCATACACACTATGTGATTTACTGAGCCTGTGTTAAAAGGATATACAGTATGTGATAAATTCATGATCTTATAAGGAGGGCTGACTGCACTTAACTAAAATATAAGAATCTAACTCATGTACATAACTTCACTTTACCATATTCTGAGAAAGACATCTGCTGTTGTTTAGCACCTCTTCGTATCTCATGTACAGCCATCAACAGAGTCCCACCCTCACTGATCAATGAACCACCCAGGATGTAGAAGGCCCAGTACAGAGGTAACACCTACAAACAACATAATAATAATAATACATCTTATTACAACACAGTGCCGGAATATTTGTATTTATATATGGTCTGTTATGGTGAATTATACCAAAAATGCACATGGGTAATACACAATACCAACAACATAATTAGCATATGATGATGATAATAATAATAATAATAATAATAATAATAATAATAAAAACAAAAACAAAACAATCCCAACACTAATACTACTGACCTCAGCGGGGTGTATAAGTCCAGTGATGCCGTGCTGTATGGAGAGTCCAGACCCAACACAGAAGATCATAGCACCGGAGATGAGGGAAGATACATACCTCATACTAGTGTAGCCATAGGGGTGTACAACATCAGCACTCTGTTGGTACACACACACACATATATGGATATGTACACACAGGCATACACATACAAACAGTATACACATATATATATAGATACACACAGGAATACATACATACATACAGTATACACATATATACACACACATAAACACACACACTCATATCATAATTAACGGCACTCACATAAATATATGCTTACATACATACATACACACACACACAATCAGTAACAGCACTCACATATTATTTATACATACACCAGTAAACATGCACACAGACACGTACCATTAACACACACACACACATTTACCATTCATCAATACCATGTACACAAAGATCCGAATTAAAGGTGTGTAATTAAACAGTACAGGTATTTACAAACACATATAAATTTACACATATCTCAGCATTTATAACTATAATGAACAGACATTATTTTGGGATAAAAAAAAAGTGTTTACTGAACGAGAACATATGACTAAACCCCAAAGTGTATAATGAAAGTGTTTACTGAACGAGAAGGTGTGACTAAACCACCAAGTGTATACTGAATGTGTTTATTGAACGAGAAGGTGTGACTAAACCACCAAGTGTATATTGAATGTGTTTATTGAACGAGAAGGGATGACTGAACCCTCTAGTGTATAATGAAGGTGTTTACTGGATGAGAAGGGATGACTGAACCCTCTGGTGTATAATGAAGGTGTTTACTGGATGAGAAGGGATGACTGAACCCTCTGGTGTATAATGAAGGTGTTTACTGGATGAGAAGGGATGACTGAACCCTCTGGTGTATAATGAAGGTGTTTACTGGATGAGAAGGGATGGCTGAACCCTCTGGTGTATAATGAAGGTGTTTACTGGATGAGAATGTATGACTGAACCACCAAGTGTAAATTGAATGTGTTTACTGGATGAGAATGTATGACTGAACCTGTTTGGACTTGTGTATGCCGTATGCCAGGATGAGTTGGTTGGTGACGTCAGCCAGGGAGTGCAGAGCCTCGGCAAACAGGCTGTGTGAGCCGGTGTACGCCCACGCACCAAGCTTCATTATAAAATTGGCGCCATTGCTGGGGAAAATATCAACATCTTAGAACGTACTCATAAAACACGATATCAACATCTTACAACATACTCATAAACACCATATGAACATCTAACAATGTACACATAAAAAATGATATCATCATCTTACAACATACACATAAACAGGATATCAACATCTTACAACATATTACAACATACACATAAACAGGATATCAACATCTTACAACATACACATAAACAGGATATAAACATCTTAAACATGTAAACTGAGTAATAATACCAACACAATACTCACATAATGACTGCAGCCCACACCACCCTGCCAGAGGAGTCTAGTGGAGATACCAGTGGGTCAGGAGTGGTCCGCTGGTCTCGCCTCACTTCTCTCATTAGCTTCTTTATGTTGAAGATATCTATGACAGAAAGTACCTCTTTTAATAACTCACATTAATTAACTCTTTTTGGTAAACTGGAGGGCTACTGATTCCTCCAAACTATGCCCAGTAACAGATCCCCTATTAGTTACATTTAGGTGGTCTGTTTCCTGGCATAGTTTGGAGGAATCAGTAGCCCTCCAATTTACCAACAAAATAATCTCCTGTAAATTAACTCTTTGTATTAATTAAGGGGAGATTCTTTTGTTGTTGGTGAAATGGAAGGTCTGTGATTCCTCCAAATTAGGCCAGGAAACAGGCCACCCTAATTATTGTTGTTACCTTAATGAAAAGTCTGTTTGGTGGCATAGTTTGCAGGAACCAGTAGCTCGCCATTATACCAGCAAAAAAATCTCCCATTAAGGGGGTAGTAAAGTGTTGGCAAATCTGGAGCAGCTGATTACTCCAAGCTATTCCAATCAACAGGCCACCATTATTTTTGTTCATCTAGTCCTGTTTCCTGGTACAGTATATATACTGCACTTTGGAGGAATCAAGGTGCTCTAATGTAACAAATGAGGGTTTTAGACAGTGACATAAATAACTTCACAGACAGAAAGGCTATAAACTGTACAGAGGCCAATGATAGTGGAAGCCTAGGGAAGGTCTTGATGATATAACATTAGAAACACAAGTGAGAGCAAAGCAACTCATAGATATAGTGTAAAGCCAGGGTACATAATCAAGCACATTGATGGATCAAATACGACAATTGCTGGAATGAGTCTACAGTACACTCGTAATCCACAATCCTTAGCCCACCTGAGTCGAAGCCCGAGATCTGGAGCAGGGAGTTTCTGAAAGACAACCCACCCAAAGCCTCCATTGGTTTGATATGTGTGTGTGTGGCCTCGTGATGGTTTGGGTAGGCGGTCATCCAGATACCACCTGTTTCAGACCTTGGGCTTCGACTCAGGTGGGCAGGATTATTGATTGCTAGTGTACAAAATGAAAGGAGAATGTTGGAAAAGGTGTTTATTTTGCAGTGGTTGGTCACTTTAGTCAACCATTTAGAACAAGGGTGATAAATTCTGAGTGTAATAAATAATCAACATACTGTACTACAGTATTGAGCAGTTCTCCACATACATACATACTGTATACTAGTATAAGACTCTGATGTAATCTCATTCACTCATGCTGTTTTACCATTCACAAATAAAGTCAAACAAGATTAACATTTAATATAAAGTACAGGTAAGCTATATGTAGCAGTATTTCATTCACTAGTGAGGTCCCAAAAGACAATATAATATCTGGATATGATATGATAATTAGTCTTGAAAATAAAGGTTGAATGTATAAAAGGGAAAAAATATGTATGTATGGGGATCACCAAAATATAAATTCAGCACCAACATTGTTTACAAGCACGTGTGTCTGTTTTTAGTCAATAAATTTTTATAGTCAATATAAGATATGGTGGTACAGAGAAGTCCATCATTCAATATTGCTCATGACACCTTTGTTCACTCTTGGCAACTCCCCAACATGAAGAGAGCAAGACAGAACAGCCAACAGGTTACTTGTGGTCCTGACGTATTACAGTAGGCTGGTATTATTAAACTTTATCTTCAACACTCTTTGTCACTATATTTGCATTGCAAAGTAATAGGAACTGAGCGATGAAGAGATCTTTTCATCAAAGAAAAAGTTTAATAATACCAGCCATAGTGTTTTCAGAGTGGAGGTCTAATAACACAACAATATTCTGCCACCCTCCCACATCACTGGATACAGTTGGCCACAGGAATTCTTACACAGGCTATATGGAAAGCGAGGTCATTTATTATTCTGGAATTACTGCAATGAATGGTCTACCAAGTGACTCGGTGACTGCAAAACAACAAACCTAATGATAATGTTGCATTGCAGTTACGTTGTTTCACATCTATTCTGTATGTTGTTAACCCTCGAAAACAACAGTGTGTGTACGAATTCTTGTGGCCAATAGTACAAGGTCCTTCTAATGGGTTCAGCTGGTAAGGCCAGACCACACTCCTCTCCAAAACCAATGTATTTTGTCACCAAGAAAGTACTCTCTGGTCGGACACATCGATATAAAAGCTCGTACAAGTAAGTGTTGGCACGCTTTTCAGAATGCTTCAGACACACAGAATTCATATTTACTTTCATCATAACTATAATAGTTTTGTTATCCTTTTATAACAGCACATAAGTAAGGAATACTTTTTATATAAAATTTTGCACAATTTTATCCTTAATCTCCTTAATTATACAGTATAATAACTCAATATATCATACAGTTTTGTCCTGTACTGTATATGACTAAATCCTATATACAGTACTTTCAGTTTAGGGGATAGTATACTTTTGGTACAGTACATTGGAGCACCTTGATTTCTCCAAAGTATGCCAGAAAACAGGACCAGAGTAACAAAAATAATGATGGCCTGTTGTTATATGAAATAGTTTGGAGGAACCAGTTGCTCCAGATATACCAGAACTTTAAAATACCAACAGAGACAGATTTTTTTAACACCATCGAATAACAGAACTGTTAACCGAACTGTACAATATATACACCACAATTCTGTTCTTGAATACAGGTGGGTGAGGGGAGCGGAGGGGTAGGGGCAGGTGGGAAAGTGAGGTGAATGGGTAGGTGAGATAAAAGAAGCCAGACAAAGGTGAAATATTGAAATAGAAGCCAGACAAAGGTGAAATACTGTAATAGAAGCCAGACAGAGGTGAAATACTGAAATAGAAGCCAGACAGAGGTGAAATACTGTAATAGAAGCCAGACAGAGGTGAAATACTGAAATAGAAGCCAGACAAAGGTGAAATACTGTAATAGAAGCCAGACAAAGGTGAAATACTGTAATAGAAGCCAGACAAAGGTGAAATACTGTAATAGAAGCCAGACAAAGGTGAAATACTGTAATAGAAGCCAGAAAAAGGTGAGGAAGTGTGATACTATGGGGATAATTGCTGTGGCAGGGGAGAGGTAAGAAAGGTGTAGTACTGTAGTGTGGCAGGGGAGAGGTAAGAAAGGTGTAGTAGTGAAGCACCTTTGTTCAGAGAGGTGAGGTGAGGGGGTAAGATGTTAATGGCAAGGAAGACTCAGTATACCTTTGCTCTTTAAGCTCCTGAGAAGATTCCTGAGAGTGTAGAACCACCTCATCGCTCTTTTCACATTGAACACGTCCACTGAGGCCAACCCCACACACACACACACAATAACAAGAGGAAGAGGAAGAAAAAGACTAAAAGTTTATTGATGTGCAGTTGACCACAGGAATTTTGACACATGCTATATGGAGAGAGAGGTCATTATTCTGGAAGTACAGTACTGCAATAAATGGTCTACCAAGTGACTCGGTGATTGCAAAACAACAAACCTAATAATAATGTTGTATTGCAGTTACGTTGTCTTACATTTTCTTTATGTCGTAAGCCCTGGAAAAAAACAGCGTGTGTACGAATCCTTGTGGCCAAGGTTACAAATAACAAAGCACCAGAAATATTATCATAAATTTGTCCTGGAAAGCAAAATGAAAAATATTTGTATGGTATAAAATATTGTACCTTGCTATCCAGTGACTTATGGCATTAATTAAGGGGATAATACACGTTTTGGTATATTAGAGTGCCTTGATTCCTCCAAAGTATGCCAGGAAATTGGACCAGATTAACAAAAATAATGATGACCTGTTGCTTGGAATAGTTTGGCGGAATCTGTTGCTCCAGATTTACCAACACTGTACTACCCCCTTAAGGACCCTGTGATTGTGTATGAAAATTGGAGGCTTCTGATTCCTTCTGACCATGCCACGAAACAAGCTCCTTCCATATAGGTGATGTTTCGTGGCAATATTTGAAGGACTAGTTTATCTCCAATCTTCTGACGACCTACATCACAGGGTCCCTTAAACTATGATCATAATTGAAGATAATATTACAGCATATTAATTATATACCTTTGAGTCTGTCTACCTTCCCATTCACTCCATTAATTTCTATCAATATACTGTATATACACATGGGTATAATGCAGTACGGTACAGTTGTGGCAGATAGTCCTAGACCAGGCTGTGATGGAGGGGTGTATCCAGATGTTTTAAACTCTCAACACATGGATTCTTTGCTCTTTGCAGTCCACTGCCTGTTGATAGTTTGAGTATACAGTAAACCCTGGATATACAATGAATTAGTACACTACTTGTATCCACCATTTCATTTTACACTCAGTCCTTCATTGAAGACCACCAAATGTTTTCCCAGGCTTGTGTTATTTATTATCATACAGACGAAGTGAACTACTGAGCCTGTGTTAAAAGGACAGTGCTACTGTATGTATAAGTGATTTACTGTACCTGTGTTAAAAAGATAATGCAAAATTTACTCATTTCATATCAAGGGCCTACTGTATGTATAAGTGATTTACTGAGGAGGATGATATATGGTTATATACTGTAAATGTTTTGAGTTTTGGGATGCTCCTGTGTTGGTCACTGGTAATCAACAACTGTCTGCTCAATGACTATTTGCCGCCACTGTACTGTATCAGTATTAGTATTGTAGAAGTACAGTATTCCCACTGACATTTCTCTGTAATTTTCTTACATAAGCAACCATTTGAGGTTCTTATACAATAACCAAAACAAAGTTTATATCATGTGAATCCATCCCATGAACCTCACGCACAAACACACACCTTGTCACTGTTACCAGATCAAAAACATCTCTGGGGCAGAAGATGTCTTTATTAGCACAGAAAGAATTCCCCTAATATCATGACTGCCATTCACTGAATATGAAAACTGTGTTAGAAAACAGATGCCCTCAATGGTACTAATATAGGATCTGTTTCATAGCATTGGAGGAATCAAGGTGCTCCAATGTATAATACCAAATGTGTATTACCCCCTTTATGCACAATTAAGTCGTTTTGGCGCCGACGTTTAGGCGATAATCTATTTTGGCGCTCGTTATTTTGGCGTTGGCACATTTGGCTCCAGTTTGAAAAACAACTTAAACCAACAATTTAATGCATTTCATAGTTATATGCCAAACCACGTAAATATTCAAGTGGCTCCCGTGATTCAAACTGCTGTACTATACGTAAAATGCGTTCATCAATCCTCATGTATTTCAGACGTTTTCGAGCTGGAGCATTTCCAGCAATTAGTTGTTCATAATACGAATCACGTCCTTTCTGAATTCTCTTTATTCCATCAATGAATTTCCATATAACTGGATGATTCATTCCCAGTTCTGCATAGATTTTCCTGTGCGTAGCTTTGGCATGATTGTTTGTTCTGTCCCCACCAGATATGGTTCGACTATACATATTCCACATTTGTGTAGGAAAAAGTGGTGAACATCGCCCATTTCCTCTTCTCAGTGGTCTCCCTACATAATTATCTTCGACCCAGTTCATTAACGGCTGAAGTTCATCAGGTAAGTATTCCGACAAAGCATCGATGTAACCATCCATGTGTGAAACAGGTACAAAAGATAAAGCAACGATCATTTTAGCTTTTACAGCGGTCAGGATCATTATTATACAAATGTTGGAGCCCAAGATGTTTCAGATGCTTATGAATATTATGAGCAAAATGAAAGAAACAGCCTTTCAACTCCACTTCCGGAAAACATTCTTTCATTGCAGAAAAAGCAGCTTGTTCATAATCACAATAAATTCCCTTTGGTTGCATGTCTGCAGACAAATCTGTTATCATTTGAAACATTTTCACGTATGTCGCTCGACGCTTATTAGGTAATAAAGCGTACAGTACAGGAAGAACTCCTTCATGCTTTCTTGCCATAATAACGTAAACCTGAGAAAATAATATTTACTTCTTTTACTACCTTCTGGTTTTTAGTGTGAATACGCCCTTTACACTCGTTTTTTAATTCGCATCTCCAAAACTTGAGAGAATGGTCGTTTTTGCTACATTTATCAAACACGTATATATATCCTTCATGTGAAAACTTTGGCTTCTCTCTCTTACTTAAAATGTTTTCGGCCATTTCTTTTATGGGCTGTACAACAAAATAAAAAGAGAACCGTTTCCCAGTTGTGTAAAGAGTCAACTAAGATATTTCATTACTTAAATCTGACGAAGCCTTGGTAAAATGAGACAATCACTAAATGAAACACTTGAATATTGTAACAACACATCACTAAACGTGACACTTGAATATCGTAACAATCCGACGAAGCCTTGGTAAAATGAGACAATTACTAAATGAAACACTTGAATATTGTAACAACACATCACTAAACGAGACACTTGAATATCGTAACAATGTTTAAAATCTTTTTATTGTATTCTATTTCCATTTTTTTTATTATATTCTTTTGGCGCCAAATGTGCCAGCGCCAAAATAGATTATCGCCTAAACGGCGGCGCCAAAACGTTGGCGTCAAAACGACGGCGCCAAAACGTCCTGTTCCCACAGTACAGTACAGTACTTCATTAAGGGGGTATTACTGTACACTTTTGGTACGGTATGTTGTAGTGCCTTGATTTCTCCAAAGTATGTCAGGAAACAGGACCAGCTGAACAAACAATGGTGTACCATTGCTTGGAATTTGGAGGAATCAGTATCTAGAAGTCATCACTATTGGCTCATCCAAAAATTTATGATATATATGTAGTAATATACTACAGGTACCATTCTTAATTAATAACCTTCTTCAGATTACAGGATAAATATAAAAATTCATTGCTGTAAATATTAAGAGAGAGAAGAGAGTGAAAGTGTGAGAGAGTATGAGTGAAAGTGTGAAAGATTATATAAGAGTATGAGAGAATGTGAGAGAATGTGAGTGTGTGAGAGGGTATAAGAGAGTATGGATGGTGTACTGTACTTACTCTGTTGGTAGCGTCTAATTTCTTTCTCTCTCTTTTTCCTTTCCTTCTCTAATGCTTCGAGGCTTCCCCACACCTGAATGGCTCTGAAGAAAGGAACAGAGAGGAATCATGAATTCAGGGATTGATTGATTGATTGATATTAGGCGCCGCAACAGCGAGGTCATATGGCGCCACAGGAAGAAGGGGATTCAATGGTGAGACAGTAAGCACAAAAGGTAACAGATGAAAAAATGGGACAGTTGGAGAAGTGAAAGCCCCTTTTAGTGTCCTTTTATGACAAGTGGGATACTGGGGAGGTATTTGTAAATTAATCAAGGGGGTATAGTACACTTTTGGTACATTGAAGTGTATTGATTACCCCAAGGAGTAGGCCCTATGCCAAGTAATAGGACCAGCTGAACAAAAATAATGGTTGGTGTCCTGTGTGTTCCTTGGAATAGCTTGGAGGGGAATCAGTTGCTTCAGATTTACCAACACTGTGCCACCATCCCATTAATTACTAGTAGAGATACAGTACAATAAGTATATGACATTATTTTGTGAAGAAGGAAATATTTACATTGTTATACAAGTATAGATGCCTTCACTAGTAATACGCACAGTGTCCGATGGGTTCGGCGAAATGTGGCGCTGTGGTTTGTTTATTGGTAGTACAGTAATGGTAAATGAACGGACAGAACTCAACTTGGTCAATAATATATATACAGTATTAAGAAATGTGTCTGTAAGAGTCAAGTTGGACATATGAAACAATCCAATACAATGCCACAAAACAGATCCCCTATATTAGTACCATTGAGGTCGTCTGTTTCCTGGCATAGTTTGGAGTAATCAGTAGCCTTCCAATTTACCAACAAAAGAATATACTGTATAGGGGTCCTCCTCAAATGACATTAAAATGAATGAAGCCATGATTAACACTCACTTGGCTTCAACATCTCGTCTCCAATACACAGTGATGGGAGGTTCATTCTCAAAGGGAGAACGTCTCTTGGTCTTGCGTAGCTTCTCCAAGTCTACCGGCTTCAGAAGAAATTCAGACATGGAGCGTACTGCTGTGATGAAGTTCCTCTCTGTTGATGGGTGGGAGGTGTCAAACTTCACCCTCTCCTTTTTACGAGGCATTACTGAAAAACAAGAATGGAGAAAAAATGAGTACAGCATTAGTTACTTTGGCTATAACCATTTTAACCCTGCTGAAAAACAATGAGAGAAAATTAGAACATGTTTTGTAAAGGATGAGTTATTTTGACTTTAACATTTTAATTAACCTTGTCCTTTAATTAGCATTGCAAATACTACCAAGGAATAACAAGAAATGAATAGGGGAGATGCTGTGGAAGTCTTCAAAAGAGGATGACTCTCTGTGCTGGGAATTACAGAGACATGTATGAAAGAATGGGGCTAACAGAGTATGAGACTGAATGTAATAGTATGATGTTTGAAGGCAATGTGGAATGACAAGGCCAGTATGAATTGATATTAGGAGCCACAACAGCGAGGTCATATGGCGCCAGAGGAAGGTGGTAGACAGGCGAGATAGCAAGCATAAAAGAAATAGAAACGAAAGAGGGACAAATGAAGAACTGAAAGAGAGTGGCTGGGACCGAAGGGGCGCCAAAACCCTAAAAGTATTGCCCACATCACTACAGGCAATACCCCCCTACGAAGGGATGTAAAGGAAGGGGAAGGACAGGCTGTGTTTTCTAGTGTCCCTGAGAGCTGTATTAAGTATGCCCCCCCTCCCTCTCTGATTCCTCCTTTCCTCCTTCCAGCATTCATCCTACTTTCAATACAGATAATATCACAGGGGCAATGTCCTTAACAATACCTTTAGCAAGACCCTATTGAATAGCCTATTTAGCCATATATTGAACTTTGACTTCCCCACACTTCCCCTAGCAATTTCAAAGTAGTGTTATCAATTTAAACATTACACATATTATGCATAATACTATGCAACTGAGGGGAAGAGGGTGAAGTGGGGGCCTAAGTAAAAGGAATGAGTTATATATAAGTTCCACAAAGGCAAGAAACTGGCATAAGATGTCCCTCCAATAACCAGTGTGTATAAATATCCAATCAACACACTAACATGTCATTAAAGGGAGATTCTTTTTCCACACTATGCCAAGAAGCATATCCCCTATTAATACCATTGAGGGCATCTGTTTTCTGGCATAGGTAGGAGGAATCAGTAGCCTTCCAATTTGCCAACAAGAGACTCTCCCCTTAAATTTTGTTCATCATCTCAACTACTAAATAATGGAATGACTTACAGTTCTTTGTATTTCCCATGCCTTGTGACCTTCCAACCTTCAATAACTTGCGAGTTGATATTATTTGTATATGAACTACAGTAGTGAATCATTGTTCTTCATTTTTCCAGGCTCAGCCATGCATGACTGGGTAATTTTGCCCTTGCTTTTGCCTTAGGCCTACCCTTGATAAAAATACATCAATATTCAACACCCACTTTCTTCACAAATGGGCAAATGGGAACTGTACTAGATGCTGAAAAATAACCCATGGTATAATATGGACAGAGATTATAGACACTATATATCTCCGATCCATTTGCTGACAACAATACAATACACTGATATGAACCAAAAACCTTTAATGACAGCCTCTTTGAAGCGGGCAGTAGCTGAGACATGGACTGTAGTGGAGGTGTTGGTTGTGTCTGGGGTCACTACCACCTTCTTGTTGTCAGGTGATGGTGGTGATGATCCAGGGTCAGGTGGTTTATCAGCAGGTGTGGCCAACTTGTGACAAACCTGCACCAGACGTACTTGTTGGTATCTGCTGAACAACCATCTCTTTACACTCCCTTCTGTCCTTAGTCCTGACACACTCCCTGCAACAACAATACAAAAAGACTAATGTATACTTGCCAAAAAAAAGTATTGGAACTACCCTTACATTGAAATTAACTTTAATTATGCATAGGGGAGACCTAATATTCTTTTTGCTGACTGTACATATGAAAACACCAGGCCTCAGGAGAATGTGCATGTTTTGTATATTTACTCGTATATTCTAAGCTGAAAATGTTCAATGACAAGTTACTAGTTTTGTAAAGCATTATTTTTTTTAACATACATTTAGGAAGCTGACAACTAAAGGATGAAAGGTTACTTAATCATATCCAATTTAGTTTGAGATGCCAGGTCACATTGAGTTTGAAGAAGCATAAGTCATAGTAAAGGGAAATATGGATGGAGGTCCAGAATATAGTTATGTATTTGAAAGACTGAGAGTATCGGTTAACTCTTGCATTAGGAAGATGGTCGGAAAAGCAGTGTCCAGTGTCATAGCAATAGAAGAGAGATAGTGATGCAACTCTGTGGTAGAGAGAGAGAGAGGTTGTAGTAAATCAGTAAGAGAAAAAAAATCCAAGAATATTGACAGAAGAGGAAAGATCAAGTTGTGTGTCATTGAGGAAGAAGGGATTGTCATTTGGAAGATCAGTGCGAATTGAAAGGTGAAGGAACTGTGTTTAGTAAATACTGAAAGCCGTGAGGTTGTCTCTGGCCCAAACGGAGATAGATGGCCATGACAACCCCCTTGGCAGGAGTTTCCATTGGGAGCAAGACATCAGGGTCATAGATAGATTGATTGATACTGTAAATCCTTAATATACAATGAATAAATGCTTGTATCCACCACTTCATTTTACAGTCAGTCCCTCATTGAAAACCAACAAATGTTTTCCTAGGCTTTTGTTATTCATTACCATATACACACACTAAGGGATTTACTGACCCTATGTTAAAAGGATAGTGCTAAATTCATTTATCTTATATTGAGGGTTTACTGTATAAGAAATACAGTACATATACTTGTTACTTGTTACTTGTTGTTGGATATTCTATGCCCCGCTCCACCAGCAGATGGTGCTCCGCAGGGCCTCTCTCAATATTACTAAACACTATAATCACTTGTAATACTCATATCATCCGTGTTGTAACACAGCGAACAGATGTGTTTTCAGTCTTTTCTTAAAAATCGTGCAATTTTCACTACTCCGGACATCTAATGGCAATCCATTAAAGAGCCTTGGTGCACACCTTTCAAACGCTCTGAAACCCATTTTCAGATTACTCCTTGGCTTATTTAACCTGTATTGATCATCACTATGCCTGAGTTCCATTGAGGTATTTACTTGAAAACCTCTTAAGATTCATCAAGTACTCCGGTTTTCCAAATTTTAATGCTCGGAATGTTAGAAGACATATCTTGTAAACAATCCTCGCCTTTATTGGTAACCAATGTAAGTCAATGAGTGCTGGGGTTATCCTCTCACGAGATGGAAGACCTTTGATTAATCTTGCTGCTCTATTCATTACGTTTTGCAATTTTCTTAACCGATAGTCTGGCAAACCATAATATAGGGAATTGCAGTAATCCAGTCTGCTTATGACATAGTTATGAAGAAGCATCTTCACGGTATCCTTATCTAAATATTTTCTAACAAAAGCAATGTTCCTCAGGTGATAACCAGAAATTTTCACCACTTGATTAATTTGAGCTTCGAAAGAGAGATTTTCGTCTAGCAGACTTACCATTCCATGTCAAATTCTTAGCACCCAGATGAACTTGAGCCTTCACAGTGCAATGTAATAATCTTAGAGTCCTGTAATACATTGTCAAACCTGTGGAAGAGAAGAGTAAAAATAAATATTAGCCATGTCATACCTTCCGTGATAAAAGCCATCAAGAAAAGGGATCATCAACCCCTGGGAAGAATTAAATTACACTTAAGGGACCCTGTGATAAACAGTAGTTAGAAACTTGGAGGTAAATGAGTCCTTCAAATATTGCCATGAAACACCAAATATGGGGAAGGGGCTTGTTTCGTGACATAGTCAGGAGGAATCAGAAGCCTCCTATTCCCATACACAATCACAGGGTCCTTAAGAAATATACAGTATACAGAAAAACACATCAGTTGGGTAATAGAGAAGTTCCAAGATTCCTGTAGTACTGTATATATATCTCACATACAAAGAGGTTGTTGACATCCAGTAATAATGGAAATTTTGCATGAACTGCACTCACCACTTGACACACCAGAGTTAGTCTGAGAACGGCCAATCATATTTATCAAATGCTAACAAAACTAACGATACAATTTTGGCCCAAGATCATTCAACTATACTTATTGATATATCATTGATATATTGGGGGAGGCAGTGGCAGAGTGGAAACAGAAACAGACTATGAATGTCATGGACCCAGGTTCGAGTCCATGAGAAATGTCTGGGGTTTTTCTGAGGTGATCTGATGGTTCTTGCTGTCCGTCAAGTATCCTGGCTACGCCGACAAGTCAAGAAAATACCCCTTACATCGTCGTCAACTCATAACATAGAAGATGCCCAACCATATTCCAAGATGCTGTGAGTGACGTTTATAAATAAGGTGTCGTTATCTAGTGGAACAGAAGAGAAGCTACAAACACCATGAAGCTCCAATGTCACATCTAGTGTGACATTCAATAATCTCGGGGACTTGCAAGAGTCACGTGCTACTGACAGCCTACAGTCGTGAGGTTGAGGCATTAAAAAAAGCACGAAGGAAAAATAAAATAAAGAAGATCAGTGGAAGAAAGGAGAGGAGGGACAGTGGAAGAAAGGAGAGGAGGAACAGTGGAAGAGAGGAAAGAAGGGACAGTGGAAGAGATGAAAGGAGGGACAGTGGAAGAGAGGAAAAGAGGGACAGTAGTAGAAGAGAGGAATGGGATTGGAAGGGGTGCTCAAGTCCTTAAAGTATTAGCCACATGTTTACAGCTAATGGATGAGGGGGTTATCTCTAAAACAAGTATTGATATTAGTGAAGAAGAGCCACAGATATGGAAATACTTGTCAATTTCACTCATATGGTTATTATGTTTGTTTTATGAAGTCATTACCAGTGCGTTGTTCATATGCAAATTGGCCTAGAGGCAGGGAGAGGTGCCAGAGGATTGTAGGAGAGCCATAATTGTACCTTTGTATAAGGGGAAGGGGAGTAAGGATGAGTGTGGTAGCTATAGGGGAATAAGCCTTCTTAGTGTACCGGGGAAGGTGAATGGGAAGGTTGATTGAAGTAACAGGGAATAAAGTTAGTGAGGAGCAGGGAGGGTTCAGAAAGGGTAGAGGATGTGTGGACCAGATATTTGCATTAATCTCAATAGTGGAGAAATATACTGGGAAGGGTAGGAAGTTGTATGCTGCCTTCATGGACTTGGAGAAAGCATATGATAGGGTTGATAGGAGAGCTATGACAGGTGTTGAGAATTTATGGTGTTGGGGGGTGTTTGCTGAAAGGCATTGAGGCCTCTTATGCAGATGCAAAAGCATGTGTACAGGTAGAGGGTAATCTAAGTGAGAATTGAAAGAATTACCATTTTGTAGCAGTGTTGCCAGATCCGGCTAGGTCCCAGTATTTTGCCCCGGTCATTTCCTGTACATTACCATGGTTATTTCCCGGTAGTCTGCTGTGGTCTAGGTTAGGTTAGGTAAGGTCAGGCTAATTTCAAAATACCCCATTTGAATATGCCCTATCTTGGAAATGGGGCATTTGCAGAGGAAATACCATAGAAGAAAATAGTCTAAATAAGTGGGTAATGAAGGCAGAAAAAACGGTATGCAATAACGGTAATTCTGTCAATATTTACCCAAAACAGCAATAGAATAGATAATTACCACATACTATTAATGAAGGAGGTGTGTGAACTCCATAACGTAACATTACACAAGCAAATTATAAAGTAAACAACTGTATTAATGGTTATACTAGAGTACACATCATAATAAAAAAAACATACTTATTACCAAGATGGAAACAAGTAATTAATTCAACTTGCGAATTTGTGAAGTAACTCACGTAACCAATACCACTTGACGTCAACGAACCACAAGTTAACCTCAAGTTCCAAGTTCCAACAGACAACAGGCTACAGGCCGCCTACAGCACAAGCAGACAAACAAAACACACACAAACAAACAGACACCTTCCAAGTTTCACCTTTTCTACGGCACTCATTGTCTTGTAATACCACTGCATTAACAAATATATTTATTTTCATTACTAGATATTATTTTTCATAAAAACAAAAAAACAAAATATATATATATATAGCAAGTATGTGTTTTTAAGTATATGGATAAATGACTCTTGTTGTGCAAACCACACAGAGCTATACACATAGAGAGCGCAACCCCCCCTGGCATGTCGCCACCGGAAGTGGGTTGGCGGCCATGATAAGTTGCCCTTCCCCTCAACCCGCCAGCCTGTTATAGCTTATGCCAGGGTAAGATATTATTTCATTTATTCGGTCTTTCATTGATGATACGGTATATTAATTACATTATAGTGACTCACAATATATGAATAAGTATTTTTTTAACCGATATATCGGTGAATGGCTGATTAAATATAAATACATTTCGGTTAAATGGCGAAATGAGTTAGATAAACAAAAAACTATCGTTGGCACTCATCCACAGTCACCTTCTTATAATATATATATACAACGTACTTAATCTCTATTATGATAAGTATTTTATGTTCACATTGTTCAGTATGTATGTATGTATGTCACACTAGAGTAATATGTGTGTATATATGCATGTCACACTATAATATGTGTGTATGTATGTATATGTCACACTAGAGTAATGTGTATGTATGTATATATGTCACACTAGAATAATATGTATGTATGTATGTCACACTAGAGTAATATGTATGTATGTATGTACAGCCGTGGTCAAAAATAATAATCCATATAGGAGTAACTCACGTAAGATTTTGACAGCTTCCCTCTGTTCCTTAGCTGATAAACATTCCAATAAATAGGTATAGTGCCATCGTTTGATTTAATACAAACAGCTACACACTGCTTAAAACAATAAAATAATATGTGAAAATGAAAACATTACACAGTAAATTGTTAAAGTTACCCATATGTGGATGATTATTATTGACCACGACTGTATGTATGTATGTATGTTACACTAGAGTAATATGTATGTATATATGAATGTCACACTAGAGTAATATGTATGTATGTATGTAAGGTAAGTGGAGGGAGAGGGAGACAGATTACAGTTATATATATTTGTCTTGTTTAATAAACCAGTTTAAGTTTAATTTCTTTGCATAATTTTCCGTATGGACATTATCTTTGCCTTGTTAATTGATTTAACAAAACCTGCATAATTAGATAACAAGATACAATGCTTTACAAATCAGGGAAATGTCAATAACTGTGGATAGAAACATACTATACAAGTAAGTACGGGAGTTCAAAGCGCGCGCCAAAGGGCTATTCAAAATGGCCGCCGACTTGTGACACTCCTCCCCTATCTAATAACACAGGGTTAAGCGCTCTATGTGTATAGCTCTGTGGTGCAAACCCGTACTCAAGTGAAACTCAAGTGAAGCTCTTTGGGGAACTCGGTGGCGGAGTGGATAAAGAGACGGACTGCGAAAGGAAAAGAATCGGGTTTGAGTCCACGAGAAACGTCTGGGATTTTTCCGAGGTATACAGATATGGGTCCAGCTGTTCGTCAATTATGCTGGCTACGCCGACACGTCAAGAAAATACCCCCAACATCGTCGTCAACTCACAACATAGATATTGAGGTAAATTTACATGAGTAGGCCTACTGGGTTCACTATATTGTATATTTTAGTATCATTATACCACTATTGTGGACCATTCTATGACACTTTTCATCTATGGTGTTTCTCTCGGAGATGCCCCGCTTTAAAAACATAATTTGGAAATTAGTCTGACCTAACCTAGACCACAGCAGACTACCGGGACCTAACCTGGGCAAACTACCGGGATATAACCGGTGTAAACACTTGGAGCTCGTAGATGAAGTGTGGATGAGTTGTATGCGTGGATCGGAGCGTTGAGTAGATGTAGCACGTGGAGGTTGTTCTTGTATATGAAAAAAAAAAAAATGTATATAAAAAAAATGTATATAAAAAAAAAATATATAAAAAGAATTATATAAAAATTTGTTATATATAAAAAAATGTTTATATAAAAAAAATGTTTATATAAAAAAATGTTTATATAAAACAAAATTTTTATATAAAAAAAATTTATATAATTTTTTTTCATATATATAAAAATATTATATAAAAAAAATTATATAATTTTTTTTATATAAATAAAAAATTGTATATAAAAATTTTCTATATAAACAAACAAAATTATATAAACAAAAATTATATAAACAAAACAATTTTTATAAACAAATTTTTTTATAAAAACAAATTTTATATGAAAAAAAATTATATAAAAAAAATGATATATTTTTTTTTATATACAAAAAAAATTATATAATTTTTTTTTATAATAAAAAAATTATATAATTTTTTCTATATAATTTTTTTTTATATATTTTTTTTTTATAAAAAAAATTATATAAATTTTTGTTATATAATTTTATTTTTATAATTTTTTTAATAAACAAATTTTATGTAAAAAAAAATTTATATAATTTTTTTTATATAAAAAAAATTTATATAATTTTTTTTTATAATTTTTTTTATATAAAATTTTTTATATATAAATTTTTTTATAATATTTTTTATATAAAATTTTGTTTTGATATAATTTTTTTATATATAAATTTTTTCATATAATTTTTTTTATATAAATTTGTTTATATATTTTTTTTATTTTAAATTTTTTTATTTAAAAAAAATTATATAAAATTTTTTTCTTATGTAAAAAAAATTTGTATATAAAATTTCTTTTTATATAATATTTTTATATAAAATTTTTTTTATATAATTTTTTTATATAATTTTTGTTTATATAAAAATGTTTTTATATAATTTATTTTTTATATAATTTTTTTTTAAATAAAAAAATTTTATATATAAAAAAATTATATAAATTTTTTTATATAATTTTTTTATATAAAAATTGTTTATATATAAAAAAAATTATATAAATTTTTTTATAATTTTTTTATATAAAAAATTTTTATATAATTTTTTTTTTATAAATTTGTTTTTATATAATTTGTTTATATAATTTTTTTGTATATAATTTTTTTTATATAAATTTTCTTTTATATAATTTTTTTTATATATTTTTTTTTATATAAAAAATTTTCTTATATAAAAAATCATTTTATATAAAAAAAATTTATATAAATTTTTTTATATTTTTTTTATATAAAATTCTTTTTTTTATATAAAAAAATGATATAATTTTTTTATATAAATTTTTTATATAATTTTGTTTATATAATTTTTTTTTGTATAATTTTTTTTATATAATTTTTTTTTATATAAATTGTTTTATATAAATTTTTTATATAATTTTTTTTATATATTTTTTTATGTATAATATTTTTTATATATTTTTTTATATCAATTTTTTATATCAATTTTTTTATATCAATTTTTTTTATATAATTTTTTTTATCTAAAAAAAATTATATAAAATGTTTTTTTTTATAAAAAAAAAAATTTATATATATAATTTTTTTTTTATATATAAATTTTTATATATATATATATATATATATATTTTTTTTTATATAATTTTTTTTTTTATAAGGTTCGAACAACTGTGCGTCTCCCTACAACACACATTTGTTCGAATCATCAAAGCTTAGCTAGTTGCGATTCATCGAGTGACCGCGAGTGTACATACGTTATGGTTTGGTTAGTTTTGTACCCAATTATGCAACAATAAGTATAGTGTAGTACTGTACAATTGGCCACAGAAATTAGTACACAGGCTTTTTGGAAAGAGAGGTTATTATTCTGCAAGGACTACAATGAATGGGTCTATCTATACCAAGTGACTCGGTGCATGATTCCAATTAAAATAAACTTAATATTTTGTTGCATTGCAGTTCCATAGCGTTACATATATTCAGTTCGTTGTAAACCCTTGAAAACTATAATAGCGTGTGTACGTACGAATTCTTGTGGCCATGTAGTAGTACGTGTGTATATATATAGTGTATATGTTAGAGTACAGCAGTGTGTATGTGTGTATGTGTGTGTGTGTGTGTGTACGTCAGCTGTGGCATTGTTATATATATATGGCTTCCTGAGACATTTCTGCTGGTCGGTGGGAAAAGAGTTATAAGTGGTTGTTTGTGTCTTTATTTAACATATTTACAGTCACGGTCACCATAAATATGCTCTTTATTTTCACTTTATTATTGAGAAGTATTGATATTATTATTGATATTATTTACTGGTGTGAATGGCCTTAATTTATTGTTCTGTGATTAAATTGTAACTTATAATTAGTAGGACACTAGCACTAATTAGTACATTTCCTACGCAAAAATATATATTCCATGTATTATGAAGTAGGATACAGTATTATTCTTTATTGTCATTATAACAATAACTGAAGAATATATGTGTAGATAATTGTGTGGAGTTTAGAATGAACTATATAATTGGTACAAAGACAATTAGGGGGAGATTGTCTTAATTGTTGGTAAATTTGAAGGTTGATTCCTCCTATACTATACTAGAAAACAAACACCCTATTTTTTGTTCATTTGATCCTGTGTTTCCTGGCATATTTTGGAGGAAGCAATTAAGGAGTTCCAATTAATGTCCCAAAAGTGTATATATCGATCAGTTGCTGTATTTTTCTTTATCCATTCAAAGTTTATGTCTGAAACTGGAACATAAAAAAAAAGAAGAAACATATATTTACTATCCCAAGTAACTATACAAAGCAGAATGGTATAATATAATAACGAGACATAATTATAAAGTATTGTCATGATGGTTTTGCACTGGTGACATGGGTTATAATAATGAGTCTGTTTTATAATGAATCTGTTTTATAATGAATCTGTTTTATAATGAATCTGTTTTATAATGAGTCTGTTTTATAATGAGTCTGTTTTTATAATGAGTCTGTATTATAATGAGTCTGTTTTATAATGAGTCTGTTTTATAATGAGTCTGTTTTATAATGAGTCTGTTTTTATAATGAGTCTGTATTATAATGAGTCTGTTTTATAATGAGTCTGTTTTATAATTAGTCTGTTTTATAATTAGTCTGTTTTATAATTAGTCTGTTTTATAATGAGTCTGTTTTATAATGAGTCTGTTTTATAATGAGTCTGTTTTATAATTAGTCTGTTTTATAATGAGTCTGTTTTTATAATGAGTCTGTTTTATAATGAGTCTGTTTTATAATGAGTCTTTTATAATGAGTCTGTTTTATAATGAGTCTGTTTTATAATGAGTCTGTTTTATAATGAGTCTGTTTTATAATGAATCTGTTTTATAATGAATCTGTTTTATAATGAGTCTGTTTTATAATGAGTCTGTTTTATAATGAGTCTGTTTTATAATGAGTCTTTTATAATGAGTCTGTTTTATAATGAGTCTTTTATAATGAGTCTGTTTTATAATGAGTCTTTTATAATGAGTCTGTTTTATAATGAGTCTTTTATAATGAGTCTGTTGTTATAATGAGTCTGTTTTTATAATGAGTCTTTTATAATGAGTCTGTATTATAATGAGTCTGTTTTATAATGAATCTGTTTTATAATGAGTCTGTTTTTATATTGAGTCTGTTTTATAATGAGTCTGTTTTATAATGAGTCTGTTTTATAAGGATCGAGTCTGTATGTGTTACCTACAGTAAAACCCTCATTGTACATTACACACACATATATATATACATGCAGGAATGCCTCGTTTTACACTATTGTTATATGGGTGTGTATTGCATTGTTGGTATTGAATCTGTATACAGTGAACCCTCTTTGTACATTATACACACATAAACCCCCCAAGTGGATAATGAGGGGTTACTGTTCACGGATTGAAAGAAAGTGTGAATGTATGATAGGAGACTTCAACTTTAGGAATAATAATTAAGGGGCACTGTAATGTAGTAAAGAAATTGGAGATAGCTATACACGAGTCCTTCAAATATTGCCATGAAACACCAAATATATATATGATGGCAGGAGCTTGTTTTGTGTCAGTCAGGAGGAATAGGAAGCCTCAGATTCTCACACACGATCACAGGGTCCTTAACTGAATGGATGAGACAGGAGACCATGGATGAGTCAAATATGTTTCTAGAGACGATACAAGATAATTTCCTCCATCAGTTAGTTGAAGAGAAAACAATCTAAGGGAGATAACAAACCTTAGATCATGTTTTGAATAATACAAGAGTGTTTGGTACACAGTCTGAAGATAGGAGATACTTTACTAAGGAGAGATTATTTATATTATTGGTGAATTTGAGGGGTAGGCCTACTCATTCATTCATCCATAGTATGCCAGGAAACATGACCAGATTAACAGAAATAATAGTGGCCTGTTGCCGGGAATTATTTGGAAGAATCAATTTGTTCCAGATTTACCAACACGTACTGTTGTAATATACTTCCTTGAGGATAGCGAAAAAGTTTTACAAAAAATTCAGTAACTGTACCAAATTTCCGTCTATCAAACTTTGAGGCATTGATCTATGGGACATCTGAGGGACATTGAAGAGTTTACTGCAAAAATGGGTCCGGCCAGGCAGGTGAACAGGTGTTAGCAGAGAATTATAGTCAGGTATGAATAATCATGTGCAGCTTCCAGGTGATGCTGCCTCGGAAATGGATCATAGTGTTATAATAATCAATGTATCGAAATATTACACAGAGCAAAACGGTTGTATACACCAAACAGACAATTTAGGACAAATGGTTCAATAATAGAATAAGAAACTGTACCTTATTAGCCAGAAAAAAAGGGGTATTTATAAAAAGGATAAAAAGAGGAGAAGCACCTCTATGAATCTCAAGAGAAAGATTAAGTGAGAAATCAGAATGGTCAAGAGTAGCCTCAGATGACACAAAAATAGGTAGGCTAGAGGTATTAGGAATAGGAATAACTTGCCTTACTAAATTATCTATATACCTTACACGATTTGCCAGAAAAATGGCAGACGAAATTTAATATTGATAAATGTACAGTGTTAAGGTGAGATTATTTAGTCGTCCAAACTATATGCCACGAGACAAGCGACCTTAATGTTTCTAATAATTATATAGGAGATCTGTTTCGTGGCATAGTAATTAGAGGAATCAAAGACCTTCCAATTCACCATCAAGAGAAAATTCAGTAAACGTTACAGCATACAGTACAAACTACAGATATATTTAATAGATAACACGGATATAGGTCAATCGATATGTGAAAGGGATCTGCATGAGATCGAGTTATGATTAGTAAGGATTAGTAAGGACCTTCGAAATATTTAATAATTTTGAATATAGACTTTCAAGGCTGATGACCTGCCCTCACTTAAAAGACACATGCAGAGTTCATGAGGGCCCTATACATGTGATCGTGAGTAGGAATTGAAGGCTTTTGTCATTCCTCCTGACTATGCCACAAAACAAGCTCCTTCCAAATAGGCGGTGTTTCGTGGCAATATTTGAAGAACTCATTTACCTCCAATTTTCCGATTACATCACAGGGTTCCTTAATTAAATGGATGTATGACAGGGTGTTAATTAATTCCTGTGTTAATACAGGAAATGTATATAAGTAAGGTTTATATATATTTAGAATAAGTAACCAAGATAGAACATGCTCAAGTGGATTTAGAATTCATAGAAACTCCGGTTTATACACGAAATAGGAAGACATTATGGTGTGGACGAGTGGAACACACCTACAAGGGAGGTGTTAAAGGAACTCTGTGATGTAGTTGGAAAATTGAAGGTAAACGAGTCCTTCAAATACAACCTATATGGAAGGAACTTTGTTTCGTGACGTGCTGTATAATTATAGTCAGGAAAAATTAGAAGTCTCCAATTCTCGTACACAATCACAGGGTCCTTAAATAATGCAAAAACACTGAATTGCTTTAAAATAGGCTGGACAGATACATGATGTTAAGAGATGAGTCCATATTAGGAGCTGCAAGCCTAGAATTGGGCCAGCAACTATAGGCCTTCTGCAGTTTCTTAACTTCTAATGTTCTTATGTAAACCATGTAAACCTCTGTCTCCAACAGTCAAAGGAGAATCCATCACTTCTATAAGACCTTGATTAATTCCACACATTGAGGGATATACTCGTATATAAGCTTCATCAAGCCCGTTACCGTTGCCCAGGTCAACTGTTACTCACACACACACACACACACACACACGTCATGACTTCCGAACTGGTACCCAACCACAGAGGGAGGGACGTGAGGGTAATTCCCAAATACTGCAGCTGTTATGGCACCAGCGAGGGTGTTTTACGGCGTTCGGTGGAGTTATAGTTAGTGCCTGAACCTTGATTTGGAAGAGTAAATATTCTCAGCCCCTCATCTGAGAGGATTCGATCTCTCGACCTATAGGTTACGAGTCCAGCACACTAAGCACTCAGCCACCTGCCCTGCAAATGTCTATATAAATGTCTATTTTATATCTACATAAATGTATAATATTGTTTGTGCCATGCAGTCTCAGTAACCTACTATTCATGTAGTCCTGTTCTGCATATGTCTGTAGTATACTGTAGTAAGCATAATAAATATACGAATATAAGTCCTAGTTTACATCTCCCCGGTGATATATTCCCCTTCTTTAACTAAGCTCGTGTCAGTCTGGGCGAAAATGCAAAAAAAGTTGAAAAAAGACATTTGGTACCTGTCATCAGTTTTCCCCTGTCATTCAAGGAAGGAGGCACACACTGATCTTCATGCCTGAAAAAGTCATCTATATCACCGTCTGGTCGTCCTTGGAGGGACAGAAACAACCATGTGATGAGTGTTGCATTTGCCTTTGCTGATCCCAACTTGTCAGCTCCCTGCTTCAAGTCCACAGGTGGCCGATTGCTGAAGGTGTAAAAATTGGCCCTTGGGATAACATCAGACAAGGGTTTGGAGCAGGTTTCAATTCTGTCCTCGGCTGCACAAACTCTGCAAACATGGCCTTACCTATGTTGGGAGCTTCCTTCAAGCTGTTGGCAATCATCGGGTCCATGACTTCACCAGTGTTCAGTGTGACAAACTCTGGGCCTGTCTCTTTAAATGGGTTGACAACAGTTTCCTCTTTGACGAGATAGAGTAGAGCCTTGAGATATGTCAAGAATTTGTTCTGTTCAGCAGCAGAAGGCTCTGGATGTTCCAAGTTGATATACTTGTTTGAAGCAGAGAGACTGGCGTTCTCAAATTTATCAATGACCCTCAGCACCTCAGATTTTGAAAGCTCAATTATCTCCATCTCCTCTGGCTGTCCATAGAGTCCTTTTGGTCCGCTGTCCTCTTTGAGGAACTTGATGCTGTGCTCCTGGCTCTGGTCCAGTGCCATCAGGGAGAACTTCCTTTCACTGCATTGCACAACAAACTTTCCTTCCATGAAGCCTTCATGGACACTTGGGTCCATGGCAGACATGCCATATCTTTCAAGAAGACAGGCATCCAGCAGACTTCCTTGATTGATTCATTCCAGAGTTATAAAATATTTCTACCGAAATGACCTTGAAAATAATATTTTCCCTTGAAAATGACCTCGAAATGCTAAATCAATGTCAAATATGGATTCCTTACCCCCAATACAATATAAATAAGGGTATTTGATAAGGTTCTAGTAGTAACGAAAGCTACATTTTGAGAGTCACTTTTCCAGGTGACGGCCATATTGGATTTTGTGAAAACAGGCCAAAGTAGGTCGAGCTCATTATGTTTGCGATGATTTCTGAAATCCTCGTACCCATATCTAACATCATGCCAAATTAAAAAAAACTTGTCATCTAGTGCACGATCATCTGAAATTCCCTCCAAGCTAATAGGTCATCTGGATGGGTCGTTAACAGAGGGTCGAGGCCTTGCATGGGGAGTATATGGACCCATCCCTGCAGGGGTCTCTGAGGCAGGTGTTATGTTGGCCACTATTTTTATATTTGAATTTTGTTTGGTAAATATTGAAAGAATTACCGTTATTGCGTACGGTTTTTCAACCTTTATTACCCTTGCACTTATTTAGAGTTTAGACCATTCTTTTGTTTAAGGTCTGTTATGTGTAACGTGCTTGTTAATTAATATGATGTAAATAGAAGGAGTGTTGTGACTGTTTCTCTGATCGATAGTATAATGTTGGACTACTCTCAGTGTAGGCGAGACAAGAAAATGATCAGCAAAAGTGGATAAACTGGTGAAACGAGATCCAATTACAACCTTTCCTGTCACCACTAGTCCAACATATTCCACCCCTAGTAGGAGTACTACCCTGTTCAGCTTGTGTTTTCAGCCTCTTCCAGTGGTTGACACATTGACAAGCGAATAGAATGCAGCTATAATAGGATAATATGAAATATATATGTGGGACTTAAGGGCTGACCGTAAGGCCACTAAACGCTCTTAAAACACGGTCATCAGACTCCTCTCTAGTACGGTAGTACCATGACATCCACAATGATTGGGATTTCCCCTCACAGCCTTCTCTTTGTGGCTAGGTGCCTTTTCGGAAGTCGTGGCGAAAATATCAGAATCACACATCAAAAAAAGTTGATCCTCAACACGCCTCTCATTTTAGCTGGCAACAACGGAGAATAGTACCATGTACTTCCAGAAGAAAATAAATAGTTTCCTAACCATATATTTCGTAATTATTAATAATTAATAAAGCACAAACAATTCTCTTGCAGTTTTCATCACCCTCAGTTCTTTGTTTAACACACAGTAATACACAACAGTTGTGAAGTGTCTTAATAAAAAGTGACCCTGTTGATGTGTGTACAGTACATTGGATAATTCTTGGTAAACTTGTGACGTAATATCAGGTTCACACTCGGCCCTAAGGGGAGGAGTTTCAATTACACTATTAAACTAATGCGAGTGTCCATTTAAAGTGCAAAATTAGTTTTCCTATTTTACAACGTTTATGGCAGCTGAGAATATGAATATATATGACCATGACTTTGCAATAACAATTTGGACTCAAATGTCAAAACTTGGTCGTCACAAGGAAGTCGCAAATGAATGAAATTGTTTTATTATCATATCCTTGTGTTCAAAAGGGATTATTTTCCATATAATAATTCTGGCTACAACATAACATTATTCACCTTTGACTAGAGAAGTGTTAAAAGTGCTCTACAGTAATATAGTCACGTGAGAAGGAGTGTGTGTGTGTGTGTGAGGGAGTGAGTGAAGGAGAATAACACAAAGTAGTTCCTTCAGGAGGTGAGACAAAACCCCCCTATCCTACCTATTAGTAACCATTTTAACACTAGGACGACATGAATTAAAACGAATGTGACCAACGTGAGGGGAGAATGAATAAGGGAGATGTAAGGGTAAAGGAGGTGAGACATAAAATAGGGGCGGGCGGAGGAGGAAATGGAACCTGTGTATGGATGGAGGCAGTTGTGAGGCTGAAAGGGGGAGGAACACTCACTCGATATATTGTGCGTTTTTTTCCCTAATTTTCTGGGGTTATTAGGTGGACATTACCCGGCTACTGAACAGGTAAGCGGCCCCTCGTCCTCCCCAGTGTAATTAAGTGCCCCATGGTGTGTCTTAAGCTGAGTAATTAAAGACGTGTGAAGCCAAAACCTGAGGTAAATATTTTGTTGTGTTCCACCCAGACCCGTCACTCACATACACACACAGCTGATTCACACACACACACACACACACCCTTACATTAGTACCTTATTATACACATCTCGTCCTCTATTTCACACAGCAACATCAACAACGATTTACACCCATGAAAATAATAATAATAATAATAATATATCTTTTAACAATAAGTGTTATGGCGGGGTTGGGAAGGGGTGTGTGTGTGTGTACAGGGCCACATTCAAGAACATTTGTGGTGCATACGATGGTGTGGTACCGGTACGATGGCTCCATAGACAAACAACAGAGCCGTCGAACAGTACCACACGGCCCTGTGTGTGTTAGTTAAGGAGGTGGAATGGGGATACATTTTGCTAACGTTACACTATCACTCGTGTCGATTATAATATATATATATATATATACTTTAAAGGGGTTCCTAGTGGAGGCAAACACCACCATTATTATATATATACACCTAACAACCTACAAAATATATTTATTGGTGTGGTGGTGACGTGGGTTGGTGATCTAGTTTGTCTCGGGATATTAACTAGCTTAGGGTCATCAAGAACATTTGTGGTGCAATACGATGGTGTGGTACTGGTACGGTGTCTTCATAGAAAAATAATTGAGCTATCTTACCGGTACCACACCATCGTATGCACCATGAATGTTCTTGAATACGTTCCTTAGGATTATTGTAACGTTAGGTAATGTTGCATACATAATTATATTTCCCTGTTTGTTTGTGTCCAGTATAGACAAACAGACAGACAATGTACACTAAGTGAAGGGAAGCAATCTTTTGTGGTCAATTTGGAGTCAATGTAGGCCTACCTAGGCCTCCAAACTCAGCTGTAAATCACATCCCCTGTATTATTCCATATGAAGGGGTTCTGTTTCTTGCCATAGTTTAGAGGAATTAGTAGCCTTCCGATTTCCCATAATAGGTTACTCCCCTTAGCTGAATAATCCCTTGTTTTACCACTTGTTGTTATAGGTGTGTATTATTATTATGCCGTGGACAGTAAACCCTAACGTTAATTAGTCATTATTCTCCACTGTGTTTATGGGTTTGGAATGTACAATTGGCGACAAATGTTCTGTCGCAACACCTGCCAAATCATGATGTACAGTATAGAACTATAAACTTCACAGGCTCGTATACTGAAGAACCGAAAAAGTTTATTATTATGCCCCCTGGATTTTATGATTTAGTATGGTGAATTTGTTTGTTTGATTAGGCCTATTATTGGTATTATTACAGAAGTACTGTGTTTTTGGCTAGGGCCGCGCGGTGTTACCACATCTGGCTAGATCCCAGGAATTTGCCCCGGTCACTTTATGATAGTTTACACTGGTTATATCCCGGTAGTTTGCCCAGGTTAGGTCACAGTAGTTTGCCCAGATTAGGTCCCGATAGTCTGCTGTGGTCTAGGTTAGGTTAGGTCAGACTAATTTCCAAATTATGTTTGTAAAACGGGGCATCTCCGAGAGAAATACCATAGATTAAGTGTCTTAGAATGGTCCAAAATAGTGGGTAATGAAACTAAAATATACAATATAGTGAACCCAGTACTTCTGTAAATTTACCTTATTATCCTTTGTGTTATCCTTCAAGAAGTGCTGAGTGAAGCAACACAACTTTTGCCACTGAATGAACAATGAGGGTTTACAGTACACAGATTCATTACCCACCACCCATAACAACAGTGCAAAACAAGGTTATTAGTTAAGAAGAGCCACAGAAAATTAAGTTACTTATCAATTTCCTTCATATCTTTGCTGTTGGTTATTTTTTTTTTGCTTTATGAAGTGTGACACTGTGCATTCTGACCATATTTGATTTGGCCCAGGTTAGGTCATGGGTAGTCTGCCATGGTCCAGATTAGGTTAGGTCAGGTCAGGTAGAGTCGGACTAATGCTAGAACATACAAATATTACAGTAACTATTTTATGCATTATTTACTTGTTTTATTTCTTGATGCAGCCTCTTGAGGGGAATCAATCATTTTAACAAATAAAGACAGGGAATGATGGATTATCCAAAAAAAGTTAAAGAAAAAATGTGTTTTCCTTTTCTGTGATTTTTCTTAAACTTACCAAACTTCTCCCTTAACATTAAGTAGCCTAAAGTAGGGGGTCTGCCACTGAAATAGTATCCCTGATGATGTTCTGTTATCGTATAATATTATATCTTCTTGTCCTCCCATAATTGTTCTACATCTTCAGTACATTGTGACAGTTCTTGTTATTTCTGCCATTTCCTATCTAGTTTTTTGTGTCCCACTTCTTTATTTCTTTAATAATCTTTTCAACTTTTTACATTTTTAGTATTTCATACCGTATTTCTACTTCTCTCACATATTCTTCTGTCTCCTTTATCCATATGTATATATCCTTTTTATTATATTTTTCATCTTTTCCTTGTCAATAGGCCATTTCCCTTATCCTTCAATATGTACTGATGATTAATGAATCTCTATGATGTGAGACTTGCTTTCATTGATGATGGTGCTATCTCTCCTCTTATTAATATGGTTTCCTGTGTATATCTCGGCGCTTCCGTTATCTGTCGGTACACTTGATTTTCTTTTCTTTGTAGTATTTGTTTCTCTTGTTTTGTTTGTGTTATAGGACTATATTATGGAATTGGCATACGGTATAGATGGTAGAGCTATGTTATTTCAAAATGCTTTTCCTACAATTATTCTTGAGCAGCTTCTCCCTGTGAGTAATGATGGCAGTGTAAAAGTCCACAACAACACTGATAATACTTGCCAAGACTTTGATTGAAAATCTGGTTAAGTAATCATACTTTGCTGAAGTCACATGATCAATAGAAAGCACTCTATTTGTAATTACGGTATATAATTGTATTAGTGAGGCCTGCACACACCCCATGCGTCATTACCTACTCAAGACATACAGTATATGACTAAAGTTAGTCATGCAATATTACAGTAAGCAGATATATGAAATAATTCTCTAACTTTTTAATGTCAAGAATGCAAATGATGTCCAGTAATCTTAGAGTAGACTTCCACCATTCACAGGTTCTCATACTTGTGGTAGGGGGAAAATTTATATAAAAAACTCGTACGGGGATATGCATGTTAAGGTATGGTAACTTTTTGCAAAGTTGCCACAGCAAATATTTCACAGCAACTTTATATATGTTGTAATTTATGTTGTGTTGCTTGTGTTAGTGATTTGGACCATTGTTACTTTAGGAAATTCTTTGATTTGGAGAAAGTCCCCACCCAATTATCCAGCAGTCTTGAGGAGAACCTAGAAAAATCAGGGATTTTGAATGGGGAGGAAAATGCACAATTTAGCATACCGGTACCATATTTGGCTTTGATATTACTGTATATTGATAACTTACCATTATACTGCATTAATAGATATTTTATATATAGTTATGTACCCACTGTATTGGTGCTTATTTATTATCCTCGCCAACTTGTCTCAGTGACGATTACTGTAAATGGTAAGAAGTTGAAACCCCAAGCCAAGTCTTAGCAAAACGTAACTTGGGTGTTCCAGTTTTCAAGAAGCATTAACAAAAAAATAATGTTTTCAATGCAGAAGCATGGACAAAAATATCGCACCCCCATCCTGACTGAGAGACTTGATTTAGAGTTGGTAACATTGTTGATCTCACCTCTCTCTCTCCCTCAAGTCCCGCACTATTTAAATTTACAAAGTTGTGTGTCAACAATATTCTCGCCAAATTGGAGGATGTGCTGTGTTAATTTTTCTCTTATCAAAAATTTACCTCACCGTGGTTTTACCCCCCCCCCCCCCTCGTCCCCCCAAAAAAAGAGAGAGAGGAAATCCTGTATGTTTAGAATTGTCAGTAAATTAATGAAAATTATGTTACATGTTTGCTATGTAGCTTTTGTGTGGTGATCCATGTACAGTTTAAAGGCTTATATCTGGGAGAAAATAGTGTTTTAAAAGTAAAATTGCCATCTTGTGTAAGTGAAATGCCGCCTTGTGAATAACAAGGAAGATGCTGATCATGAAATATCTTTCTACACGATATATTTATCAATAGATGTAGTTTTGATACCTCATTCCCTCCAGAAACTCCTCCTAAGGGTAAGGGGTGACCATTATAGAACTCTCCAGTTAGCAACAGGCCATCCACACACAATTAAACCCTCTCTTGTCTTTCAATCATTCATCCACTATTCACATATCTAACTGGTAGGGTCTCTCACTTTCCTACATCGTCCTTGTAAACTCCCCATCTTGCATTTTCTCCTTGTACCAAAGCCACCTTAATGAATTATGCATCATAGCTCTCACCCTCCCTCCTTGTTATGCCACAGTCTCTTCAAAGGTAGATAATTTCCACTAGCGATTTTCACAATTGTCATATCTTGTTGTTTATTTGTATTTCACACGTTTATGTCAGTGTTTGCACTGTACAGTATTATCTGTATGATTATTCTGATCCTTGGTCCCATGTTTACCTCACATTCTTACCCTTTGTAATTTTTCCCAAAGATCCCTTAACCTGTCTCTCTTATACTGCTCCATATCTGATTCCCCTTACCTTCCATGCTTCATGCTTATCTCGCATCCTGTTGCATGTGGGTGATGCACTCTCATTCTGTATGGTGTTGCAAGGATGATCACTATTACTTCAGGTGTCTAATTCTATCAAACTATCACATTACTTTTGCTAGCCTTTACTGTGTTTTCTTCTTTCTTATACTCAACCACTACCCTCTCCAGTTTCCTTTTTATTGTACTTTGTGCCCAAAACAGCCAATCATCTGCATATAAACTTTCCACCAGGGACAATTCTACTCCATCAATGTCAGGCATCACATACTGTAGAAGTTGCTGTTAATTTTCATGTCCCTCATACAGCCATACATGTACACAATGAATAAAAATTCTGGCTACAACATAACATTATTCACCTTTGACTAGAGAAGTGTTAAAAGTGCTCTACAGTAATATAGTCATGTGAGAAGGAGTGTGTGTGAGGGAGTAAGTGAAGGAGAATAACACAAAGTAGTTCCTTCAGGAGGTGAGACAAAACCCCACTATCCTACCTATTAGTAACCATTTTAACACTACAGACCCCTGTCACAGCCTTACCTTGATGCCATATGTCTCACTAGATAACTATTTACTTAGTCGTATGAAGTGTGTGTCTCAGTTGTTTGGAATAAAAAGAGCCCGATTCCCTCCAGCAAGCCCCAACCCACACCATAGATCATGAGAACATCCCTCAAAGCCCTCATATAGACCTCATCTTTAGTTTTCTCCAGGTCCATTGATGCAATTCCCGGTATACAACTTCTTGCCCTCACCTAACTTCATCTGCACTCTCTTTTTCATTATAAAGATGTAGCCCATACATCCTCTTTCACTCCATGTTCTATCTATCTATTGCTAGATGCCTCAATCCTCAAAGGGGATGGCCACAAATGAATCGCCTCTATGCACCTCAGTCCCCCGCCAACTGACGTCCGTCCTTCCAGCCAACGCCACTCTCACTCATATACCTCTCAACTCCATCCTTCCACCTCACTCTCGGTCTGCCTCGTCCCCTCCGTCCATCCACCTCACTCTTGTACACTTTCTTAACCAACCTCTCGCTCCCCATATGCTCCACATGATCGAACCACCTCAAGGTGCTCTTTTTCACACACTCCAACACATCCACATCACATCACTCATGTATTTCTTCATTTGTCAGTCTATCTCTCCATGTTACTCCACACACTCGGGTAACTCATATCCACCCCTCTAATTCTTGATTTATATCTCTCCGTCATTGTCCACGCTTCGCTCCCGTATATCAGTGTTGGGATTACCACACTATCATGTAAAGTCTTCTTAACTTCCATTCTCATCGACCTATTCCTTGTCACTGCTTTCAGCTTTCCTACAACCCTCTTCCCCTGTTGTACCCTCTCCCACACCTCATCCTCTAAACTCCCATCTTTACTCATTACACTGCCCAAATACTTAAATGAGCTGATATTCTCCAAAACCTGACCATTCAACCTCATCTTACAGCCTGTGGTTGCACCCCTTTCAAAGACCATAACTTTGCTCTTTGCCACATTTACCTTTATGTTCCGTTTCTCACACACGTCTCCAAACATTGGCTATTCACCAAACCCTGCAACTCCCACTCATTGTCAGCAGACAGCAACACAGGCAACTTCCACTCACTCCCCTCCCTTTTCAGAGGTACACCAACATCCACTGCTCTTCCCTGTATTTCCTTCATGTCTCCATCCATATATCCACTGAACAACCATGGGGACATCACACACCCATGTTCCTTGCTTAAATTTTATTACAGTAAGCCCTAACTTTTATCAGTCCCTCAGTCAAATAACTTTTCCTGGCACCCTCAAATTGGCCTATCCCTCTAAAGCTACCGGTACCACATTCATCACCAAATACTGTACCGTACTCCATTTACCCTTGAGCAATAGCACACAAATGGCTCATCTCCGGTCTTTGTATAGGTGCATATTTAATTAAGGCGTTTCAATATTTAAGGACCCTGTGATCGTGTATGAGATATGGAGGCTTCTGATTCCTCCTGACCATGCCACAAAACAAACTCTTTCCATATAGGTGGTGTTTCGTAGCAATATTTGAAGGACTCGTTTACCTCCAATTTCCATATTACATCACAGGGTCCCTTATGGCACGTTTTCTTGTTTCCATGATGGTTACATAATAGTGGAAACAATTTTGAGTAATTAATTCATTTTCATACTTCAGCATTTCCAGTGTTCTATATGCACCTGGAGTCTTTCTCATAATTATTTAAGTTTATCACCTATCTATCTATCTATAGCTCTGACGCCTCGTATGTTCCCTCCTGGAACTCCCCCCAAGGAGGTGGCCACTGCAGAAGTGTCTCCAGTTTTCCCTGTTCCAACACTCCCTCCTTACTTGGTTAAGCCCTCCTCTGCCCCTCACGTTTCTTTCCTTTACATACTTTTTCACTTTGTTCCAACACTCCCTCCGTACTTGGTCAAGTCCTTCTCTGCCCCTCATGTTTCTCTTCCTTACATACTCTTCCACTCTGTTCTACCATCTAACCAGAGGTCTGCCTCTCACACCAGGTGCCACAACTTCACTTCCATACACCTTTACAGACTCCTCACCTTGCATTCTCTCCACATGTCCAAACCACCTCAATGTATTACGCTTCACTCTCTCAACCACTCCACACTCAATACCATTCACAGTTTACTGTGATTCCTCTTTCATACCTTTTTCTGAATCCATCCTTGAAAATATTTTTTTACTAGAGGAAAGTAACGATGATAATATTAATGTAAATGGCAAGGTGAGCCTTAGTTTTAGTAGAGATTACCTTGTTGTAATTGTAGATGTGATGAGTAGGGTAATGTGGCTAAGTACAGATTGGCTTACTATGAGCTTACTCCATAGTGCTGTACCAGTACCACACTCTGTAAAATGCAGTCACCCACAGTTATCTTCTTAGTTTTCTTCCCAGCATTATCTTAATGTGTGATTATGTGTTTCTGGTATTGTATTTACCCTGATTTTCACTCCAGTGTTTGTGATACAGTATATTTGGTCTTCCTGGAAATCAAGTATTTGGTGGAGGGGAAAGTCTGGCACATCTACTCTTGTAACCCATTTCCCAAGACTAAATTTAGGTGAACTTCAAAGTATGGGTCTGGTACCAGAAAGCATTGACTTTTTACAGTGGCCCGGTCTTAAAATTTACATGCAATCAATCCTTAACTCTCCCTATTTTCCTGCCAGGAGGATTCAGTGCCACACACAATAGGATTACTGTTGGCATGGCATTGTCAGTGAGTGGAAGAATTTCATGACTGAAGAGTGTTAGCCATGTAGTAATAAATTTTTTATGCACAGAACTTAGATATATTCTCATGGTATTTCAATATAGGCTACTGTACTTACAATACTCTATTTTCCTGAGCAGTATTTATGTTACCTGTATCTATAGTCTCTTTGTAGCTGATGATAATTACTGTAATATAAATACTGTACAAGTGTAATTGATGGAAACATTCCACGTTGGTATGGTTTTCAGCTTTGTGCAGTTTTTATCAGCTATAGGAAAACAGGCTACAGTATCTAGATGTTTACCTTCAAGATGACTGTTGTTGTTTTACTGTTTGCAGGTGAAAGAGGATGGCACAGCGGGGTGGTGCTCAGCGTCCCAGTGGAGGAGGTCAGGGCAAAATATGTCAGTTTAAGTTGGTGCTGCTGGGAGAGTCCGCCGTTGGAAAGTCATCCCTGGTATTAAGATTCGTCAAGGGTCAATTTCATGAATACCAAGAATCAACCATTGGTGGTAAGTAGCTGGTGGCCTTGGACAGGTCAGGGAAATTATATATTACACTGGTAGGATTTTTAGACAACCCCAACTGACCTTAGATGTGGCAGCCAAGAGGTGAATTAGAAAATCACAGTGAATGACCTCATTTATAGCACTCAGGCATTTCACTCTAATTATTACTTCTCAGTTTTCTGGTACTACTAGATATTAATTCTTCATTATTCATCATTTCTACAACACTTAAGTAAATAGAAAGATAATGGGGAATTTTTGGTGAGTGGAATGCCATTTCATTCCACCACCCAATAAAGATCAGAGCTACATGCCGCTCTGGATCTGTAATTTTGTGAATCAGGTAAATGGAATTATAAAAGTACCGGAAAAAATGTGAGTAATTTGTTTCCCATAAGTATAGATCTGTTAGGCCTATACATAACCCTTAACACTGCTCATGATAAAAGTACATGTACTGTACCTTTATGTTCAATATTGAGAAAATGGGACCTGTAGTAGGAATAAAAAATGTTGGTGATGTGGATTGTGATGTTGTTAACTTCAATAAGCACTTCTTATCCACATAACACAATGAACTATATCCCCATATTCCCTTCCTAACTTTGATTCTCAGGTTTGATTCAGTTGTCCAAATTCTTAGTAATGAGCCTGAGAGTGTTCTGGAAAACTATATGTCAATTTCCAATGACACTAACTGGAAACCTACTGTAGTTCAAAATAGAGGTCAGGTTACCCTGGCATTGACCAGAAGTTCCATACATTCTAAAATCTCCAGTGATAGTTAATGATACACTGTACCATATATAAACTTTTCATGATATTATTCTTCAGTTGTTTTGTTAATTTATAGATATGTATTAGTGTGATAAATGGAGTAAAGCAGTTACTAGAAGCTATAAAAGCATTCACATGGGTATGGCAGTGTTTAAATTTCTAGCTGCACCGTTTTTTCTAAAAGAACAATGCTTCATCTAGAATATGCTGAAGAAAATCTGCAAAGTTTTTCATATGAAAATTGTACACTGTGTTGTGACCCCGAAATGGTGTGTTGTGACGAGGTTTAGTTGACCGAATTTGATGTTGAAGATTAAATAATTAAATCTGATGGAGTGGCATATTTCCCCACATCAGTGATGCCGGGAATTAATGGGTTAATATAGAGATATAACTTTGTCCTATGCTATCCACAAGTTTTGATTGTGTGACATAATAACCAGTGCTCTAAACACTAACTAGTTTTTGCACGCATTTCACTTATGTTATCACACCACTTTTCAAAATAACACTGTCATTGAGGTGTTTTACCTTGTTGTATGGATGAGTAAGAGGACAATAACGAACCCATCCCAATACTCTTCCCCCATATCATTCCTGCAATTGAATCTTTGTCCAGCACTGTCACCAAAGATATAGGTGTACATCATTACAATATACTGATGCCTGTCTTTTAGGGGTTGTTTTAACCATATGAGTTAGCGTAGTGAGAGAAACTTTTATACCAACGAGCAATTTCAGATGCTGTGTAATTGTTGAACAATATCTCGGATAACCCTTTTGCAAGCAATATTTTCTCCTAACTTGTTTGGTTGCAGCTAATTAACGCAGTGGTTTAAAAGCCAACTTTGTGCTTGGTTCCACAGACCACCAACCACTTTTTCATGTTCATTTTAATAATCTCATTCATTACCTTCATACCATTTTATGTAACAAAAAACAATATTGAACTGATTCCCCTTAATGACCATACCAATACCTGCTATACATCTACCCAGGAATACTGTACCTTTACAACACAGCACAGATCACTGCTATACAAACCCCCTAAAGGGGTTCTGGAGGCAAGAAGTGAATAGCCCTTTAGTGATGGATAGGCAAGCCCTCGGTAAAACCTTGCCAAATGAGGTGGGAAAACTTTTATTTTTGCCTTGACCAGCCCTTATAGATAGTTTCCAAGAGAAAACCAGGTGCCGTTCATACGAATGAATGAATCACCATAAGTGTCATAGTTTCAGGTTCATAAAATATTTGGTCATTGTACTGTACCTACTGCATAGAGATTTTAATTTCTTGTGGATATTTTTCAGCGGCATTCCTGACACAGACAGTCTGCTTGGACGACACTACGGTAAAATTTGAGATTTGGGACACAGCCGGCCAGGAACGATACCACAGTCTAGCCCCCATGTACTACCGTGGAGCACAGGCTGCCATTGTTGTCTACGATATCACTAATCAAGTAAGTTTAGCATTTGTTAAATTATTTTTCTATACTGGACAACTATGAAACATGTTTACCAAAGAGAAGTTGTACCAGGAAAGATCTCTCCCTCCTTTCACTTTCCTTCTAGGAGGACCTCATCCATCCACAAAACCCTCTGTTTTTTTACTGTCAGGGCCACCACTCCACTAATGAATAACTCTTTCCCTGTGCCATAGGTATTGAACCAATTAATCCACAACCTAGAAAGTAGTGTATGGTGTTATGTGATATTTTAATATGACCTGTCTATCTATCTATCTGTCTATAGCTCCGACTCCTCGTTCCCTCCGGGAACTCCCGTCAAAGGGGTGGCCACGGCAGAAGAGTCTCCAGTTTTCTCTGTTCCAGCACTCCCTCACTTGCCCCATCCCCCCTCCCCAACTCACACTTCTCTCTCTCACATACTCTTCCACTCAGTTCTGCCATCTAACCGGAGGTCTTCCTCTCACACCAGGTCCCACAACTTCACTATCGTACACCTTCTTTACAAACTCCACACCTTGCATTCTCTCCACATGTCCAAACCACCTCAATGTATTATGCTTTACCCTCTCAACCACTCCACACTCAATACCACTTGCCTTCTCACTCATACCACATCTCTAATACACACTCTCATTACTTTCTCCATCCCACCTAGTAAGTCCACATGCTCCTCTCAAGTAACTCATTTCCACAGCACCTATTCTAGACTGATGAGCCCTACTCGATGTCCACGTCTCTGATGTATATGTCAGTGTTGGCAGGATTATACTACTACTTATTCCCTTTTTCTCTTCCATACTCACACTTCTACCCTTCATTATCCTCCCCAGTGATCCTATGACCTGCCTGCCCCTCACTGCTCTCTCCCTGATTTCTCCTTCCATATTTACACAAAACTGTTCCCAGATACTTGAATTCCTTCACCTCCTCCATCCTCTCACCCCTTAAAATTATCTCGCATTCCATCCCAGTTGGCACAGCCACTCTATAGGGTGTAGCAAAGTCAATTACTTCTGTTTTGGTCCTCTCAAATACCATCACCTTACTCTTACCAACATTCACCTTCAGTTTTCTTCGCTTACACACGGACTGAAACTCATCCACCACTCTCTGTAACTGCCTTTCACTCTCGGCCAGCAACACAGTGTCATTCGCAAATAAGCTTGCAACGAAGGACCAATCTACTCCATTTGACCTCAGTTTCGCACCCAGGCTCTCCACCTTTGCCTTCATCTCTCTCTTGCAACCATCCATAAAGATATCGAATAACCATGGTGACATGACACACCCCTGCCTCAATCCTACACTGATATCAAAGTTTTCACTCAAATCACCCTCGACCCTCATGCAAGTTTTTTGCCTCTCTATAGAAAGCCTCAATCCCCTCCACCTAATATCAATCAATCAACAATCCCTCCAGCAAGTGCCCACTAAAACCGTAAATCCTTAATACATCTGTCATAGCTCTCCTGTCGACCCTATCGTATGCTTTCTCCAAATCCATGAAGGCAGCATACAACTTTCTACCCTTCCCAATATATTTCTCCATTGTTGATTTTATTGCAGAGATCTGGTCCACACATCCTCTACCATTTCTGAACCCTCCCTGCTCCTCACTGACTTGATTCCCTGTTACTTCTATCAGTTTCTCAGTAAGGACCTTCCCATACACCTTCCCTGGTATACTAAGATGTTGAGAGAGCTGATAAAGGTCATTATTTTCATAAATATATAATTTTTGTATATTCCCTGTTACTTCTATCAGTTTCTCAGTAAGGACCTTCCCTTGTATACTAAGATGTTGAGAGAGCTGATAAAGGTCATTATTATCATAAATATATAATTTTTGTATATTTGTATTAATTATTGTATATTGCTATTTGCTGCAGCAGTGGATTATGAGGTTATCTCCACAATGTGGCTAAATTTGTGAAATGTTGACCTCGTGCCTGCCACCTATGTATTGCGGGCCCTATTTTTGCAAAACGTAAACACACATTTGACGTCTAATAGCATATAAGCCACTAAATCCACATGAATAAATGATACATGATTTTGAATTACAAGCCTTTAGCTATCTCCTGATATACTATTGGCCATAAGTATTCATACCCACCTCAAATATGCCTCGACCAAATTTCATCTGGTAACATTGACCCGCATGTCCAGATGTACAATATCCTCCTGTTCCCCCTCTTCACTTTTCCTTCACATGACTATAGCTATTTAATTGCATTGAGGCGATGTATAACTGTAGCTAATTACTTAACTTCTTGCGATATTCTGTAATTAGTGTGATTTATCCCTTCATTCAGTCAAACTATTTACTCTGATGTCACTTTTATGCATTAAATATTAAGAGAACTGGTCACTCTTTGTCTCTTCTTCCCTCCTCTAGCTCCCCTACTTCATCCCTCCTCCCTCTTTCTCTCCACTGCTCCCTCCCTCCCCCCGCTTTCTCTCCAATGCTCCCTCCTTTCCCTCTCTTTCTCTCCACTGCTCCCTCCCTCCCCTCGCTTTCTCTCCAATGCTCCATTCCCTCCCCTCTCTACCTGCCATGTGCCCTCCATTCTCCTTTCTCTCTCTTGTTCCATTCCTCCTTCTCTACCTCTCTTCCCTCAACTTATCCTCCAACTACTGTAGGCCTATCTGTCTTTCTCCCTTCCACTTTCCCCTTATGCACACACTCTTCTATCCCATTCACTCTCATACTTCAAGCTTTTTACCTTGCTTGAGTTCGAATTTCTTTTATGCTTTTATTTATGAGTAGCGTTTCTTAATCTCTTTCATATATCTAATGGTTTATTAAAGGTATTTGTTTTTTGTCTGACTTATATTTCTTATTGATATTTAAGGCTAATGTGTCATGAAATCAAAGAGTTTGTTTGTAGGGTGGACTCCACATTCCTCCAAGTCCTTATACTCTCCATCATTCCAGTCCAACGAGGGGTTGAAATCTGTTTAGCCTTGCCCATTAATATTTTGAAATAATAGTGTAAAATAAAATAAAACTCATTTCTCTCTCTGCTTTTTGTGGTCAGTGCCCCTACCTTTACAATAGTGCTAAAATTCATCTATTATAGTTCCTGAATCAGCAAGAAAGTGATAATGGAGAAAAGAAGCTTCTTCAGAAATATAGTTATTCATGTTGGATTATGTATACTGATGTCAAAACTATGAATTTATTTTATCCGTATACTGTAGGGAACCTGGTATTAGTTTATTACAGATGCAGTGAAACACAGTGGTATGAATATAGTGTTAGGCACTGCCATGATATGTTTTTTGTTTTCTTGAATGTATAAATACTATGTTACTCCTCATAAGGGAAGTATGTGGGCAGTACTTTAAGGTTTGGGAGTCCCTTTGTCCCCAGCCAATCCTTTTCAGTTCTTCAACTGTCTCACCGTTTCTTCTCTTTCCTTCGTGCTTGCTGTCCCTCCTCTGTAACACCTTTTTCCAGGTGAATTTTAGTGGCCATGTCACTAAACAAAACTAGTCGCGCACGTTATTCTATATAAGTCTCGGAATTTTAAAAAAGTTACTGCTTTATTTACCTCACGGTAACCACTAACTGCGGGCCTTATCTATTGCGGTAGCTCCCTCGCTCGGGCCTTTCTCCTGCACTCGCGGTCACTATGTAAACAACACATTTGATGGCTAATAGCTTGTAAACCACTCACGCTACATAAATAATGATACAGAATATTGATGTACTTGTGAAGACTAAATTGACATCTTTTGGATGGGTAGCCAGCTCAGAATGACCACAACTCAAAATTCACTTTTACACTCTATTTACATATCTAAGAACGTTTTCACACTATGATTTCATAATAAAACATGTCAGAATCACATTTTTCAACAAAACAATATTAAATGTAATGTCACTGTCGTTTTTACCTACATACAGCTAACGCAGAAGAAATCGTCGCACACAACAAATCGCGACAGTCTCTAATACCTTGTCTTTATTCTGGATTATCAACCTTACAAGCTATTAATACAACAAAAAATACCTATTAGGTAACTCTTGGCTTCATTTTCTATGCTTGAGTTTTAATTTGTGTAATCAGTAACGGTCAGCCAGGCCTACAGTGAGGGTGTTGGGGACGCGCTATTCCTCCCTCCCGCTCCTGATATCAGTTGGCCAATTTTGCTCAGCAGTTATTTTTTTATTAGGCTGCAAAATGGGCCCTACTAAGCTGACCATGGAGGAAAAGAGCAAGGCGATGGCATTAGCTAGGCAAGATCCCAATATCCAATGTTGACTGTTTGGTAGTGAAGATAAGGAAGCTGTGGGCTGAGGTTAACGATTATTGTAAAAAATTGGCTGACGGTATGCCAAAGCGTATCAAAGCTGTGTTAAAAGTTAATGGAGAAATGACTAAATACTAATAATCCTTCATGACACAAAAAATATGTTTCATTCATCCTAAATAATATTATAAGGTTAGTAAATCATCCGTAGCTACGGATTTCAGCTGGCGCGACGATTTCTTCCGCGTTAGCTGTATATGGTAATTACAGGAAAAGAGGATTGATGAAAATATGTCCTTCCACTCTCACTGCTCTAGTCAAACTGAGTGGAGATGGCTGGGCCAGGCTGGCTGGGCTGGTAGTAGTCCCTTGGCTCTCACCCTTAGTGTTGCCAGCCCAAAACTAACTTGTTAGGAATCGCATGAATTTAAAAACTGTTTTGACGGTCCTCCACACTTGTTGCTGGTGACGAGAATTTTTGTCATCCGCTGTGTAAGGATTAATCCCAAAATGCATATTAAAACTAGTGTAAATCGAGAAATACCTGTTACCATATTCATGTCAGTCTGGTTTATTGTTGTTGGTGGTGGTGTGAAAGTGAAACTGGTGGTGAAGAAACAGGAGCGAAATATAATTGATAAAGGCTCCTTATATGGTATACGGTGTTGTTCATTATCCATTCTGTCAAGCTAATGCATATTATAACTCACTATGGGATAGATATTTAAAATAGAGACTCGTGCATACATATTCAGGTGTGTGAATTGAAGCTTTTTAAAAGCTTTTTAAATCTACCGTAGTCTCGTAAAACTTGCTTTGGTGAGAAGTTGATAAAAATGGGGCATAAGGATTGCAGTCTTTAGGAGATAAGATGGTGATGACTTGACTTATTATTATTATTAGTCATTTTTTATAAGCATTATGATAGTAATATAACACCCTTTCTCTTCTCTAGGACACATTTGGACGGGCAAAGACCTGGGTGAAGGAATTACAGCGGCAAGCTTCCCCAAATATCGTCATTGCTCTGGCTGGTAATAAGGCAGACTTGGCTAACAAGAGAATGGTGGAGTATGAGGAAGCACAGACTTACGCAGAAGAAAACTCTCTTCTTTTTATGGAAACCTCGGCCAAAACAGCCATGAATGTCAATGACATCTTCCTGGCAATAGGTCAGTCTTCCTCTTATACAGTGTTCATCAATATATTTCTTTTCCAGGAGGATTGAAGACTGGCAAGTAAACCATAGATATGTGTGACAAACTGCCATGAGTGTTGGTAATGTACTCTTGTTATTAGGTGATGGAAATACTGTTCTGTACTACACATGCTTCTAGTGTAAGGGAATATCAGAAATGATCTCTTTATATAATGTTTAACTTTTCTCTACATCGAGCCCCTACACTTACAATTTTATTTCTGTGTACAGTACTCCTGTCCTGTCATGCCTGTAAGACCTTTGATCCCTCCCAGGAGGCATTTGTGTCATTACAGTACCACCAAGTGGAAGGATTGTAAAAAATTATGCAGTACTTTCATGATATTCCATGGAATGATTTTTGCTTCTCCATTAATTAATATTGGTCTTTTATTCATATTGATGCCCACACCTAATCTTTGTTCTGTTTTGACGCTTCCATGTCATACTTCCTATTCTGTCCTCCATCCTCATTGTTGTTTTAATAGAGCAAATTCGATGTTATTAATTTCCTTGCCTGCCCTTATCCTTTTCCTTTGTTAAGGACATTTTCTTCTACCAGTTGGTTTAGGTCCTTGGTGTTGGCCTACCCACACACCTCACCTATTTATTTTGAAATGTGTTCCATGTTGAAACCTGGCTTCCCCTGCCACTGCCATTTCCCTTCCAAATGTAATGGAAGAAAAACAGTGTAACTGGGTCTCGTGCATCCATCCATCACTTTGCTTGCCTCTGGTAATCCAGCCTCTGTTCTGATGTAACTGGAAATATTTGGTCAAGGGCCTTCCTTCCCTCCCACCTGTTCCCCAGATTGATGGTGTGCTCATTGCTGATGTCTTTGTTGTAACACTACCTCGGTGGTTTTATCCATCAGATTAGCTCTGTCTCTCATCTTGGCACTGATTTCCATTCCATTAAGGTAGAGGCTGAGTACACATTGCCCAGTCTCCTTCACTTCCTCCTCTGAGGACTTGTATAATGATCCATTCGGATGTGAGGTTTGGCATCAAATCTACACTACTACTAAATGCAATTTAAGTAATCGGTATAGATTCAATTCTGTAAAAAATTAAAAGTATATAGTTTTATGAATTATTTGCATTTTGAGGATCAAAACATCAACATTTTATAAATTCTATAAGACCTAGCAACTTGCTTTTTCTTCATTGCCAAGTAATGTGGAACTTCAGCAAAGTCACTGTTTTGGTTACTATTTACTTTTTTTTGTAGATTGGAGTTGTACAGAAAATTAAAGATATATTTTGAAGTATTGATAATAGCTAAAAATTTGAAATTTGTTGAATAGAAGTAATGATTTGGTATTTATGCATTTATTCATGAGCCGACAACACTCTTAGTGACTTGGTGTAATATATGGATAGAATATATGAATACAGTTAGTCATCTTGGTCCAGTGACCAGTCATAATTTTGCAGATATTTAACCCTCTAAGTGCGAGCCTTCTCAAGGGTGGCCACTCTCTCATCCGGGCCTTTTTCATGCCTCGCGCTCACAACGTAAACAACACATTTGACGGCTAATAGCGTGTAAACCAATTAAGCTACATGAAAAAATTATACATGATATTGAAGTACAAACCTTTAGCTGTCTGCTGATGTACTTGTGAAGACTAAATGGACATATATAGAATGTGTTGCCAGCTCAGAATGACCACAACTCAAAATTCACTTTTACACTCTCCTTACATATCTCTGTACTTTTTCACACTTTGATTTCATTATAAAACGTGTAGGAATCACATTTTTCAACACAACACTATGAAATATAACATCACTGTTGTTTTTACGTACATATATGGTAATTCGCGTAAAAGCAGAGTGCTGAAAATACATCCTCACACTCTCATAGCTATTCCTACAATGGTAAAACATGGCTGGTGTGACTCAGGGGAGTGCTTAAGAACACACCCTCTGTTGTGAGCCTAATCAGGTATGTCAGGGGGCGTACAAATTTAAAAACTGCACTGTTGACTTATGTCATTTAAGAGTTAAGGAAAGATCCTACCTCCCACCTGTTCTCATACACAGTTTTTCAAGTCAATAAGGTATTTTGGTTAACATTTTACCGAAAATAACCCCACACAATGAATCCACACTTTGGCAGTCATAAAAATTCTGATACAGCCTTGTACTTGGGAGCACTGACTGACTGAACTGGTGTAAGGTTCGCATTTCATGCCTGACTTATCTGACAAACATATACTTAAGGGCATAATACACTGTTGGTAAATCTGGAGCAAGTGATTCCTCCAAACTATTCCAAGCAACAGGCCACCATTATTTTTATCAATCTGATTCTGTTTCATGGCATACTTGGAGGAATCGAGGCACTCCCAATGCACTAAATGTATACTATCCCCTCAAGACTAATATTTTCCCCTGAAGTTTTGGGGACATCTATGATTTTATACACCAACATAATGGCAGGTGAAATAAAACAACAACAGTTTACTATCCTGCACATTGATATCTTCACCACAGCATTGGTGAGGTTAATGAAGAATATTTATTTATGATAAATTTTTACTAAATCATTACTTCTGCCGATGTTTGTCTGATGAAAGATACATAAAGATAAGATTAAAGTGACAGTATCAACATTTAACCATATGCAACCATAATTATATAACCATGTCATATCTGTACCTTATAATCTGTTTAATTAAAAGGAACTCCATATGATTCTCCTAAAATCTGTTTTTATATCTTTACCAATTGGTTAATAAAATTAATGTATCTATTAGAGTACAGTACACCCATTCATATTTGTAAAGCATCAGATTTATCAATACTGTATTGCCAACTGTCCCACTTTTTCATTGCTGCAGCATAGCTCAGTTAGTGGTGGGTGTCCTAAAAGTAATATTTTCATTGTATACAGTACTTGGCCTCTGACTTAGTGCAGTGAAGGGTCAGATACTGGTGTTAGATATCATGTATATTAATCATGATCTTGTCCTGTAGCCAAGAAATTGCCAAAGAGTGACAACAATGCGAGTGGATCTCCAAGGGGGGATGTGAGCCTGTCTAGTAACCAGCCAGCACAGGGAGCTGCTGGATGTTGCAAGTGATCACCTTTAAAACAGGTAAGAAAAATATACTTTACCTCATAACATGTAATACGTTATTATCAAAGTCAATTTCCCAAACTGAAATTTGTTTTCCTTTTTTGAATAATATTCAGAAAATAGGTAACCATGAGCAATTGCAGTCTTTAAGGGTTAATTTATTTACCATTATATTTAACATATTATTTTATTACTTTGGAAGGTTTACTATTTAATGTGATGATTATTTTGTTTCAGGTGAAACAATGTGATGCTAGTGTAAGTTCTGATACCCGGCTGCTGATAGCTCACTTTTCCCCATTGGACATTGAGATTTCAACATTCCTTGGTTTCAATTTGTGCATGGGTATAAAATTATCGAAAGGTAATAGTTAATTGTGAAAACTGGCCTCTTCAGTTTCTTCACCATTATATACCAGGTTTTGAGATTCAAAGCCGGTAATTATTATAATTATTGTACTCATTCTTAACTGTGTGATTTTTTAAGATCATTTATTTATCCATCTTTGAATCACATGAGGCTCCATTTCAACTTGATAATTTTTAATAAAAGATTCTGTTTAAATGGTCCTCCTGTTGTAAGCTCATAAATATGTGAAATATATATATTGTAATTTTCTTCAACTTGATTTCCATTTCTTAATTGGCATTTGCATGTTGTATTGTCATTCCCATTATTTATCAATTGAAGTAGTCTGTACCTTTCCCCCCACCTAACCATCCCCTCCTCTCTCTTCTCCCAACTTGCAAGCATAAGTGTTAGAAGAAATTTATATAAGAAAATTGTAAGAAATCTATTTATTTTTTTTTTATTTTTTATTTTTTTTATTCTTGTAGCTGATGGTAGATTTCCAAAGGTGTGAGCATGATTAAACAAAGCTTCACCACCACCACCAACCAGGAAGTTCCCTAAAAGTAGCCAATCAAATGATTATAATTATCTCCTTTGGATGTTTTACCTTCAGCTACAACTAAAAACCAAACCAACAAACTTGACAATGACGAGTGAACGATGGAGTTAGAGAAGTGTTTCTGTCTTCAGTGTTGGGAAGGAATGTTGATGCTCTAAAATGAGTTATGAATCTGCTTTCCAAAGTAGAGGAGGGAGAGAACTGATAGAGAAAATAAATAAATAAATAAATAGAGCATTTAAGAGTATCAGTTAAAAAAAATATATAAGGAACTGGTAGTATATGTGTTGTACAGTATATTGACTGGATGTGCTCTGACCTCTCACCATCCCAGTATGCTTGAAGTGTGTGTGTGTGTGTGTGCGTGTGTGTGTGTGTACAACTTGGTCAGCAAGAGTCGACAACATCTAGCTAACATGGTCATACATGGAAGTCAGCATTTTTCCTTCCTGAAGTTATTTTTTTTTATTTATTTTTTTATTTTTTTTATTTTTTTTTGTCAAGAAATCACATATATAAAGTCCAGTCACATCTTATGCTTGACCATGGTTGGCCATGTGATAATAATGTATATTATCTAATTATATTTCTTTTTATAAAGTAGTGAAGAATTTCTATGTCACTTGTAAATTTTTTCATTGACTGTCATTAAAAGGCAATATGTATTAGATTTGGGTATAAAGACATTGGTAGCTCATTGATTGCATTCAGCTACACAGTTCAGTGTGTCTTGCAACATCTTAAGACCGCCTCAATGCTGTTGTAAATCAAGCTTTAAATATATTACATTATAAGATGAAAGTTATTGTGTTTAAGCTTTCTATCTACTGAATTCAACCTTGTCTTGGTGCCCTGATCTAATTGAGAAGCCACTGTCTTGTCCAGAGATGTCTGAGCCATGTGAGAATGCTTACTTTAAGTTGTGGGTGAAAATACCGTAGCTTGTTTTGGAATACAGTTCTTACCCATACCTCACAATGAGTAGACTCTGGAATAACAGGTTGGTGACCTCTTTGCGCTCCAGTACTGACAGATTTATCTTGAAAACACAATGTTGACTGGAATGCCGATACCTTTAATGAAAACATCAATACATACATTTACATTCTTGGGAGCAATGGACTGTAGTGTAAAACCAAAACAAAAATAATGGATGTATCGGGTCACTCTCTGTTTCTCCAGCGTCTCTCTTACTTGACACTCTGGACTTGATGACGCTTGGATGCATTAGGAAGGCAGTGCTTCAGTTTGTCTGCCAGTTTATACCCCCTTTTATGCATCTTGGTACTTGATGCCAATGGCCAATAAAAGATATGCTGTACTGTAAAGAAAAAATTGTGAAGATGCCTCTTTGTGGTGTGCCGATCAAATTCAGACTAAGGAGTGAGTGTGTTCTCTCAAGTTTTTACTTTACCAACAAAAATATTTCAAAATGTTGTAGTCAAGTAATTTTTAGTAATAATTTGTCATTATATTCAGTGCTAATTGAGGTATTTACTTTCAATATTGAAGAAACAATAAATTTAGACTAATCCCATTCCTTCTGGCACAACCATTGCAAGGCATTGAAGCCAAGTAATAAGTTATATATACAGTATACATAGATGTATATTATACTGTATGAAATATGGCACCATCAACAGTCATAAACCTTACCAGTTAAGTTTGAAGTTTAGTAACCTGTAATGTAACTTGTTATTGATACAGTTATAAGGGTCAAACTTAATTGGCACATCTTTTGGGTGCTCAGTTGTGCTTGGGGTTGCTCAGTCCACATCTTACTGTACTGTGTTAACATCTTAAGATCACAAAATTATCAAGTCAGGCACAACTGATCACCATATGTGTGTACACAGAACTGCAAAGTCAGATTGCAATCTTGTACAGTTAAAAGTACCTATTATAAATAATAAATATATAAATTAACAGTGTATTGCAATAGTAACATCTTAGAGCCATCAGCAGTCTAATGTAAAGCATTTGTCATAGCCAGTTCAAAGGGTAATATCATACAACTTTTGAAAATAAAATACTTAATTTATTGACACATCATACAGTACCAGGTACTATAAATTCCAAGTCACAAGTGACTATATATCTTTCCTAGATAAGTATTCCAAAGTCTCAGTACCTTCCTTGCAATGGCAGGGCAATTAATACAGTTTAATGTAAGGCTGACAATTGAGGATTCATTACTGCAAGAATTTTATAATGTGGCAATGTTAGTAGGGCTCATGGTATTATCAAACAATTGATATGTGTGGTTCTCCTTTCAGTGGAGGTACCAAAACTTTGGATTGTGATTGTACTGTTGTACAATTGGATACTCATACTGAGGAATTTGTGTCCCAGTGAACCAAACTATAGCTCTGATGCCTTGTTCCTTTTGGGAATTCCTTCCAAGGAGGTGGGTACAGCAGAAGCTTCAGTTCTTCCTGTTTCTACAGCCTTGCTCAGTCAAAATCTCCCCTTCCACTCAATTCTCCCTCGCATACTCCTCCACCATGTTCACTCATCTGACTGGTAGGCTCCCTCACACCAGAACCCTCGGTTTCACTCTTTTTCACCTTTGTAAATTCCTCCATCTTGCATCTAATGATTTTGGTGAATCAAGCCTGTTGTATGAATATGGCTGTACTGCTGTACCCCATCTTTCAGGGGTTAATGCCCACACTTATATTGTGAATGCGAGATTTAGGTGATGCATGAATGAGAAATCAAGAGAGAGAGCAATGGATATTAATACGCTGAAAACTGTAGTTTGAGTAAATCATTTAATTAAAGTGGAGAGAAAAGTGTTCTGAAATGGTATGGGAGTGTGGAAAGAACTGAAATGTAGCTAAGAAAGTGTGTGAGATTGATTATGAGTAAGACCAAAGAGATAATGATGGCTCAATAAGGTGGGTGATTGTGCAACAAAGTGTGAAGTAGGAATTGCTGTGGTCAAAGTTCTTGCAGTAGGCAAAAGCAGAAGAGGTTCATAATGAGTATGTTTGAGGTGGCAACCCACATTTAACTTTATATTCCATGGAGGCTTTAATTGTGAAGTTGTTGTTGTGAAGCAGAGATGATTTTCTTGGGTTTGAAAGGGGGATTGAATGTGTGTAACCCATTTTACTGGTTATTTCTGGCTCTCTTATTTTGATTTCATTTTTCCATTCTTGGATCTGGAATCTCCACTTCTAGAGAGAAGAGAAATGGGGGAATTGATGATGATTTAGATATGTTTTAGTGCAAAGTGCAGTAGAGACCAGCAGTCCAGATCATTGTTTGCTAAAGTGTTGTAGACAGCCTCACATACATGACTTATTGTGCATCACTTTTGGTTCTCTTGTGGAGTTTAGGTAGTCTTATCCATCCGTTGAAAACACTCAGATATCGTAGGGTCCAGCAGCCAACAACACATTCCGTCTGGTGAAGTGTGTTGTGAGGACTGGGGTGTTCTTTGTAGGGAAGGTACCCAGCAATAGACTCTCACTGGTGCGCTTGATGTCTGGGTTGTTGTTTACATTAATATCTTCTTCATGATTATCCTCCATCACACGGCTGAAGTCCCACAACTTGACACAGTTGTCCATACCACCTGTTGTGAAGTAGTTATATGTACAGTCATAAATACAATACTGTACAAGTAAACATTGCCTGAGTAACCAACCGGTGACTTTCCCTAGCAGACAACCAATACTTGTTTGGGGACTTTCTCCACTTTCACTCAGCATTAAAGTAACTGCAGCAGTAAGTTATATCTAAAATCATGCACACACCTGTACTTTCTAAAGATTAATCCCAGAAGGTAGGATAAGGTGAATTGTTGAACCGTTTAACAGCCTATGGTTATGAAATCAACACTTCCTAACCGACTCTAATACTGTATACATATGCAGTTTTGTGAAGAAAATGTTAGATTTTAGCAGACTAAAGCAGTAGCAATATTTTATTATCTGACTTCTAGCTAAGATACTGTATTGCATAAGGATGGAGACACTCCCCATTCTAAGGTATTACTAAAGAGTGTACAAGGTCACTCCACACATGGGTTAATTACTCGGCACTGCTGCTTTTACTGACTCCCCAAATTCTGTGTAGTCTGGCACTACTGTATGCTGTGGTTTTTTTTATTTAATCAAACTAATAATACCATCATAATCACTGAGTGGGATAAAGACAAAGGTGACTGCAATGTTGTTGAATCAACCAAGCAATTCCTACAGAGAATTTATTAAATTTCATATGTTTAAATTTCCAAACACCAAAGTTGCAGGGCCTCATCCAGCCACGTCTAAGAGGCCTCCACACCCACCCTCACTCACTAAATACCTCCCACACCTGCCCACTCAGCTGGCTTGCTTTCACTGCCACTAGTCACACCAGCACTGTAGCAAGACTGTATGTCTAATAAAGCTCATTCTAGCACAGTTATGGAATAACATATTTAAAATTAGTCAAAATCTGTTATTTTGTCTGCCACAACTGATGTGCAGGTTTTGCCAGAAGTGTAGCTTAAATAGTTGAAATTGGATATTTCATTATTCCTGACCTGATCAGCTGATCTTATCACTAAATGCAAAGTTTACTTGGGAATGTTAATACTCTATACTGAACCTGAAAATATGGAATGATTGGGGTCCACACCAAAAAACTATCAATACCGTTTGCATTAATGAATTAATAAAAAAAAGTTTAAAATTTTCCATTCTAAAGGTATTTTTTTATATTATCCCAAGTCAAACTGCTCATAATTCCATAAACCTCAAATTCTTCTATGTCAATGAAACACACAAGCTGAAATATTGAAACCTGAGGCCAGTAGGTTGCAGTCTCTTGAAAAGCAGATGGTGTAGATTGTCGATGTGTGGGAGGCCATTTCTGCAATTAAATTTCCGTGAGCCATGTCCCAAATTAACACTCTCTTGTCCCCGCCAGCAGATGCCAAGAAACGTCCACAAGGGGAAAAGGCCAAGGCATCAATCACATCCTGGGAAAAAAAATTTAACATAATTTTCATCTCATAAGACACAACTTTGTTCTTGAATGTATGTCCCAAAAAGCAACCTGTATCTTACTATGAGATGATAATATTTATTGCTGCAACAAAATAATTTTATAGCTCTAAAATGAATCAAGGCTTTAGAGTCGAAGTAGAAGTTGGTAAATTTCCCACAAGTCTAACTATTATAAAGTACAGTAGAGTGCTGTATACATATAGTAATAACATTTGTGGTAATACATGAATATGATACAGAATAGATAATTGTATAACTGGATTTGACAAAGGCCAAGGAAGCCACCTGACTGCTGTAATATTGACCACAAACCTGTAGGCAAAGTACACCACAACTTCTCACCCTACACACTTTTCTCTCTTCTGCTCCTCCCAACTCTCTCTTATACAAGGTTCATTCAGCTAACCTACTTACACACACATATATGTGTGAATATGTGTGTGAAAGTTATTGTGATTATATAGATGGATTTCATAATACAGTATCTATAGCTCCAACGTCTCGTATGCACAGATGCATACACTGGAAATTATCCCGAAATTCATAAAATCAGTTGACCATCAGTCACGGAAAAGTACTAGTAACATTCTACAGTACTTCCAACAATCGTTAATGCTTCATAAAAAAGAAACTGCATATAGTCATGTCAATTTACACCACATAGTGGTGTGTGTATATAATAAATCTGTTCACACGTCCTGGTTGCATTCAGATGAGGTCTGGTCCTGTACTTACAAAAGTAAAGTTTGCACTTAAGCTAAAGTTTTATTCGTAAGCGTTTATTCACGGCAAGGACTATGATCCGGCACTGCTTAGAAATCATAATATAGACTCATGTGTCAAGGGGAGGAAAATCATCCATGGCTTCAAAATTAGTCTGAAACATAATGTAAACAAACAAACAAGTCCATATTCTGAGATGTGTTGTGCATACAAACCCTGGTGCCCAGTCCATAGAACTAGAATATGCACTAGGACGTTAATTTCCATTCACTCAGTACATATGGTGTCACCACTCCCACGAGCCAGCAGTGCTAATCAATATGGCAGTGTAAGTATGAAATGAGCCATTTCAGGTTTTCAAGTTCATAAAGTTAGTTGGTGCACATGCAGTTATAAAAACTTAATTGTAAATTTCAAAGAAAACCAGGATATTTGTTCAATATAAGCATTCTGAGAAAACAAACAATAAAATTGGGTATGAAATGGCAAAAATGAGCAAATTATGCTTCCCAACTCTCCAAAGTTTCTCCATCCATCCAACTGTATTTAATGACCCATATCAAAAACCTATGCACAAAAAAAATTTAAGCAAAATTCATTCAATATGGTGTGCAGGGCATTTTTTGGGTAACTGATCATACATAAGTTAGAGCATTGACAATATGCATCATACTGTACTACTCAACACTACACCAAACATAACCTTAACACCCCCTACATCGTCGCCAACTCATAACATAGAAGATCCCCAACCACATTCCAAGATGCTGTGAGTGACGATGTAGCTTCCCTCTCCTGATAGTGACATGTATAAATAAGGTGTTGTCATCTAGTGGGGAAGAAGAGAAGCTACCAACACCATGAAGTTCCACTGTCTCATCAAGTGTGACATTCAATAATCTCGGGGCTTTACAAGAGTCACAGGCTACTGACAGCCTACAGTCCCGAGGTCGAGGTTAAAAAAAAAAAAAAAGGCATTTAAGTGAATATTATACTTAACAATTAGCAATGAATGTGGCTATATAAAACTGACCTGTGAAGTCTTTCCACACACATTTCTTGATCTATTGAACAGTTTACTGCTGCACAAAATGGCATGAAAACAAAAAATGATAACAAAGCGTAATTATAGTAGCTGCCAGCATACTGTGGCAACAAATACTGGTATCAGTGAGGATTCTGTGGCCCAGCCAAAATTTCTATGCCAATGTGTAGGGTGCCACACACAGTCATTACATCCAGCCAGATTGGGACAGTCATATCACTTGCACCACAATGTTTGAGTAAGTTTAAAGTATAAGTAATTCTCAAACTACTATTTTTTCACCAAGCTCATTTACATTTGAATCAACAGTACTGTATTATGATTCAAATACACAAGGTAAAATAAGTATTGTGCAGGTGGGGAAAAATGGTATCCTAAATGAACACTGTGGCTTGAGTTGTCCTAGCCGTTTCCACCAGCAATCGTCAGAGGTGTCAAATGGTTCACATGAAAAGTGCTCAATACTTCTTTTACCCTATGTACATACTCACCTGAACAACAGTTGATGTCAGCTGCCTCATATGACATTTTTCCAGAGATAAATAACAGATAGGTTACAGTACTGGCTCTAAAAAAATATCCTGGCACCCCATGCTCTGATTCTCTTCGCAATAACTACTGTTACAGACAATGTGAATACATGGTTCAGAATGCCTCATGAGGTGGGTGTTGAAAAAATTTGTTATAGCCCGTACACGGAAGACTAACCTTATGTCCAGTTAAAACCCGGACACAGTTGCCATTGAGGGTGTCCCAGACTCTGATGGAACGGTCACTGGAGCCTGTTGCAATGTAGTTACTGTTTGGGTGAAACTGAACGACCTGTTGAAAGTAAGAGCAAATTAGTATACATTAGTACACTGATTAACAATGGATCAAGACTTTATTTCATTTGTTGTACAGTCATGAGGTATAATATGTAACCAGGTAGGGGAGGTGGCTGAGTGGCTTGTGTTCTGAACTCGTAACCTATAGGTCGGGAGATTGAATCCTCTCAGATGAGGGGCTAAATATATTTATCTATCTATCCATCTATAGCTCTGATGCCTCATTCTCTCCGGGAACTCCCCCCAAGGGGGTGGCCACGGCAAAATATCTCCAGTTTTCCCTGTTCCAACACTTCCTCCTCACTTGGTCAAGCCCTCCTCTTTCTCTCCTTTACATACTCTTCCACTCTGTTCCAACACTCCCTCCTTACTTGGTCAAGCCCTACTCTGCCCCTCACATACTCTTCCACTCTGTTCTACCATCTAACCGGAGGTCTGCCTCTCACACCAGGTGCCACAACTTCACTTCCATACACCTTCTTTACAAACTCCTCACCTTGCATTCTCTCCACATGTCCAAACCACTTCAATGTATTACACTTCACTCTCTCAACCACTCCACACTCAATACCAATTGCCTTCTCACTCATACCACATCTCTCATACACACTCATTACTTTCTCCATCCCACCTAGTAACTCTTCCAAATCAAGTTTCAGGCACAAACTATAACTCCACCGAACATCGTAAAACACCCTCGCCGGTACCATAACATTACCATAACATTGGGAATTACCCTCACTTCCCTCCCTCTGTGACTGGGTGCCAGTTCGGAAGTCATGACGTGTGTTTGTGTGTGTGAGTAGCAATTGACATGGACCACGTCCAGTGTCAGAACATTAAAAAAAAAGAGGGGGTCTTGCTGAAGTTTGAAATCATCTGACATACCAATAAACGAATTACAAAAAAAACTCTTGGATAGCGGTTTTTTGGATATCGGTTTCACGGATAGCGACAGGATAGAAACATTTCCAGGCACGGCGGATAGCAATTAATGCACCGGGGACAGGGAGGCTAAGCTAACAGACTATATATATATATATATATATATTAAGTGTAGTGATTGTATTGAACAGACAAGTGCAGCTAGTGATGGAACAGAAACCCTGCAAGAACCACATACCCCTACCTCTGTGACACAAGAATCAAGAGCTAAACTACACTTTTATATAGTTACATACAGGTATGTGTGTGTATGTGTGTATGTGTGTCGAGGAGGGTCCCACCTATAAGGGGGTTGGTTTCCACCTATATGAGGTGAGGGGGTCATAGGGGGTTCCGCCTAGTACCAGCAAAAGCAAAGGGGTTCCATTAGTTGGAAAAGTTAGAGAACCACTGGTCTAAGGTATCACACCTACTCTTGTTCATCCCCAACTTACATCAATATCAGAAAAATGTCCAGCAAATATTCTGAGAGGCTGATGATGGTCTGTGGCCCAAAGCCTGGCGGTGCGGTCGTGGCCACCTGAAGCAAAGTAGTAACCATACGGGGAGAACTTGACGTCCCACACAGCATAGATGTGACCCTTGTACACCACCAGGCAAGTCCAGGTCTGGAGGCTCCACAACCGAACTACACACAATAAACAGGCGAGTTCAGATTTTTTGATCAATTACATTAATCCCTCGTTTTCACTGTTGTTATGGATGTGTACTGCACCAATTGTAATAAATCAATGTACAGTAAACTCTCATTATCCACTGGGGGTATGGGTATGTAATGTACAGAAAAGGTTTACAGTACACAGATTCATTACAAACAATGCAATACACATCTATAACAACAGTAGAAATAAGGCATTACCGAATACAGTTTATAATGGTCTATCTATCTATCTATCTATCTATAGCTCTGACGCCTCGTTCCCTCCGGGAACTCCCCCCAAGGGGATGGCCACGGCAGAAGTGCCTCCAGTTCTCCCTGTTCCAACACTCCCTCCTTACTTGTTCAAGCCCTCCTCTGCCCCTCACGTTTCTCTCCTTTACATACTCTTCCACTCTGTTCTGCCATCTAACCGGAGGTCTGCCTCTCACACCAGGTCCCACAACTTCACTTCCATACACCTTCTTTACAAACTCCTCACCTTGCATTCTCTCTACATGTCCAAACCATCTCAATGTATCACGCTTCACTCTCTCAACCACTCCACATTCAATACCAATTGCTTTCTCACTCATACCACACCTCTCATATACACTCTCATTACTTTCTCCATCCCATCTAGTAAGTCCACATGCTCCTCTCAAGTAACTCATTTCCACAGCACCTATTCTAGACTGATGCGCCCTACTCCATGTCCATGTCTGCGACGCATATGTCAGTGTTGGCAGGATTATACTGTTTCGTAGTCCCATTTTCACTTCCATACTCACACTTCTACCCTTCATAATCCTCCCCAGTGATCCTATGACCTGTCTACCCCTCATTGCTCTCTCCCTAATTTCTCCTTCCATACTCCCATGTTTACACATAACTGTACCCAGGTACTTAAACTCCTTCACTTCCTCCATCCTCTCACCCCTCAGAGTTATCTCACACTTCGTCCCAGTTGGTACTCCCACTCTGTAAGGTGTAGCAAAGTCAATCACTTCAGTTTCTGCTCTCTCAAATACCATCACTTTACTTTTACCAACATTCACCTTCAGTTTCCTTCGTTTACACACAGACTGAAATTCGTCCACCACTCTCTGTAACTCCCTTTCACTCTCAGCCATCAACACAGTGTCATCCGCAAATAAACTTGCTGCCAAGGACCAATTTGCTTCATTCAGCCTCAGCTTCACCCCCAGACCATTCGCTTTGGCTTTCATCTCTCTCATACAACCATCCATATATATATTGAACAGCCACGGTGACATAACACATCCCTGTCTCAGCACTACACCAATATTAAAACTCTCACTTAGATCACCCTCTACCCGTACACATGCTTTTGCACCTGCATAGAAGGCCTCAATACCCTTCAGCAAAGACCCCCCAACACCATAAATTCTTAACACCTCTGACATAGCTTTTCTATCAACCCTATCGTATGCCTTCTCCAAGTCCATGAAGGCAGCATACAACTTCCTACCCTTCCCAATATATTTCTCCACTATTGATTTTAATGCAAATATCTGGTCCACACATCCTCTACCCTTTCTGAACCCTCCCTGCTCCTCACTAACTTTATTCCCTGTTACATCAATCAGTCTCTCAGTAAGAACCTTCCCATACACCTTCCCTGGTACACTAAGAAGGCTTATTCCCCTATAGCTACCACACTCCTCCTTACTTCCCTTCCCCTTATACAACGGTACAATTATGGCTCTCCTCCAATCCTCTGGCACCTCTCCCTGCCTCCAAGCCAATGTGCATATAAGCAACATCCACTCCACCACTACCTCCCCCCCACACTTTAACATTTCAGAAGTTATCCCATCCACCCCCGGTGCCTTTCCCATCTTCAGCTTTCCTAACCTCTTCTCTTCCTAAATCTCCCTGTACACCCTGTCGTCTACCACCTGCCTCCATCCCCATGCATGTCACCACCGCCTCCCCTCCTGTCCCCCCATTCATCAGACCATCAAAATGCCTCTTCCACACTTCTTTCACTTCCTCCCTTCCACTCACAGTAACTCCATCTTCTCTCTTCATTCTCACACTACCAGACTTTCCTTCTCCTCTTTCTCTTTTAACCTCCTTCCAGAATAATTTCTTGTTTTCTTTAAACTTTTCACTCAGTTTCATGCTAAACTCCTCATCCACTCTCCTTTTACTCTCACTCACCATCCTCTTCACTTGTCTCTTACATACATTGTATTCTCTCTTCCACCTCTCTTTCACTTCCTCTGACACATTCCTCTGTAATGTTCTCCTATAAGCCTTCCTTTTCTTCTCTACAGCATCTTTCACTTCATCTGACCACCAAGCACTCCCTTTCTTGCCCCTCTTCTGTGCCTTATATCCGACTACCTCTTCTGCTGTTCTCATTACTATTGCCTTAAACACTTCATATACCTCATTCACTCCCACTCCCTCCCTCATACTCAGCCTAGCATCCTCCAGCACCTCACCCACCCTCCTCTTATATACCTCTCTGTACTCACTGTCATTCAATCTTCCACTTGCCACCTCCCTCTTGTTCCCCCCTCTATCCTTCCTACCATACTCCCAATTTGCTCTGACTCTAATCCTTGCCAACACTGCATAGTGGTCAGAGCACTGAAACATTCCTCTCACCTCATAATGGTCTAAATGTGGTTTTATTTAGCTGCTTCAGAAACATGGGTACAGATATACAGTTTCAATAGCATTTGTCAACAGATACAGTCTTGTATCATTTAAAGCATACTATAGGCTACAGTTTCAAAAAATAGTATTGACTACCTTGGCACTCAAACAATTTTGAATCACGGACAAAATTGGAGATTATTTATATTCATGAGCTTATATTGGTATTGGTATACCAGTGACACCCATTGTTGCCATACATTGTGTTCTCTGATGATAGTGATATCATAAATGCCAATTACTATATTATGATATGATATTACTGTATTTGCTAAACCAATTGGAGAGTGTGTATCAACTATTGTATAGCCAGGGGTACAGTAGTAACTAAGTCAATACATCACCCCTTAAAGAGTCGTGTAGAGAGATAATGGTACTGACTTGTGCCATCTTCGCCTCCAGTGATGAGAAGGTTACGGTCAGGACTGAAGCAGCAGGAATACACCGGACCAGAGTGACCGAGTAGAGTTCGTACTGGTTCGGCTGTCCTCTCATCCATCATGCGTACCAACACGTCATCTGTGAAAGGATGATTTTTGTTGTTGTCATTACTGTATTTGAAGTGAGATCCAAAGTGCCGAGAGGAGATTATTTCTTTTTCGGGGAGGATCTAGTAGGATATAATGTTCAAAACAGTCTACACGTAACATATACCGATATAATCTCATGAAATTTGACTTGGAGAACTTTGATCAATATCAAAATTTATGCTTGATATTTTCTTGATAAAATTCCATAATTATATTTTAACTGGGTAGATGTACAGTCGGCAAAAATAATTTCGTTACCACCCCTACGTTAATTTTAATATCGTTAAGCGCAGCAGGATTGGTACTCCACTAGATTGGGCAGCCGTGCCTCGTGTCATCCGAGACGGCTATCGTCTTTGCCCCTCTGATAATATGCGGGTTGCTGCAGTGACAGCTTTTTTATATCAAAAGTTTAGCTGATTTTAAACTAAATTTTGAGTGTTCAACAACTATTACTATTTAACTATTCATTATTAAACATAAGGAAATACGTTTGAGTATTTTAGAACAAGAATAACTGTGAAATACCCAGAAAAAGTAGCACTGGCTGAAAGTATGTCATTCCTACTTGCCTGCCCATTAGACACTGACGGACACTGAGGGTGACGGAGGTATATAAAGACACTCGCATCATGCCTGACTCACCAGTCAGGTGTACCAACTTTACATCACACTGTTAAAAGGATGGTAACGAAACTTTTTTTGCCGACTGTACATATTCACAGTGCTTGGATACACAGGGTCAATGGACTCAGAAACACATAAAATATGAAATGATGGTAACGAAACTTTTTTTGCCGACTGTACATATTCACAGTGCTTGGATACACAGGGTCAATGGACTCAGAAACACATAAAATATGAAATGAACAAACATTTCTAACCCTCTACTTAACAAGGTCCATTTATTAGTTCACAGCAGTGATCCCAGCATTAAGGTCTCATTAGATTATTCATTTCAATATTTCAAACTGTCAAGTATAACAACAAGCTGTTGGGATGGACAGTTGTCAAACTGGGTGGTGTACTGCAGAGTGAAATAATCAGCATAGAAGTGGATAGGGGAGGAAGTACAGGTAAGAAGGTCATTGATGAAAAGGAGAAAGAAAGTACAGGCGATAGAATAGAATCCTGAGGAACACCACTGTTGATTATCTGAAGAGGAAGAACAGTGACCGTATACAACAACAGCTATAGACCAACCAGAAAGGAAATCAAAGAAAAAGGTGCAAAGGGAAGGATAGAAACCAAAAGAGAGTAGTTTGGACATTAAGGCTTTGTGCCAGACTCTATCACAAGTTTCTGTCTATAACAGCACTAACAGCTTCACCAAAATTCTGAGGAGATGATGACCATGACTCAGAATAAGAGATATAGATCAACCCTCCCAAGACAGAGGGTCGTATCTCGATTTTTACTATTTTTCAGGAGAGCGATTTGAAGTTTTTGCTCAAACTATTTTGTTCGCAGTGGCCATTGTTTTATAAGTAAAAGGTTGTAGCTTTTCCTGCACTTGAGTATTTTTTAATGAATAATGTTTTTACTGGGTTTTAGGCGTCCTTTAACCACCTAGCCGTGGGCATTATCTATCGCAGCAGCTCCCTAGCCCAGGCCTCTCTCCTGCTAACAGCTTGCAAACCACTCATGCTACATAAATAAATGATACAGGGTATTGAAGTACAAACCTTTAGCTGTCTCCTGATGTACTTGTGAAAACTAAAGTGACATCTGTAGGATGGGTAACCACCTCACAATGACATTGACTCAAAATTCACTTTACACTCTATTTACACTATTTACATATCTAAGTAAGTTTTCACACTCAAATTTCATTATAAAACATGTCAGAAATACATTTTTCAACCCAACAATAGAAATATAAGGTCACTGTCGTTTTTACGTACATATATGGTAATTACAGGAAAAGAGGAGTGATGACAATATGTCCTTCTTTCTACTCTCACAGTTCAAGCAGCACTGATTGGTGGTGGCTGAGATGGCTGTGGCAAGTTCCTGACTGCCACCAGCAGTGTTGCCACCCCGAAACTAGCTTGTTAGGGACCACGCAAGTTTAAAAACTGTCTTGTCGAATTAATGCTACATCCACAGTGCTGCAGATTTGTTGCTAGTGTCGAAATTTTACTACACCCGCGAATAAAGGGTTAAGAGAAAAACTGAGAGAAGTAACGCTGCATTACATTGATGAAATTCCGACCATCAATCACATATATGCATGATATCACTACTTACAAACTGGCACACACCTACAGAAAGAAACATAATGAGAATAACATATACTTTGGGGGACTGATTGATTGATCGATATTAGGCGCCACAACAGCGAGGTCATGTGGCGCCCATGGAAGATGGTGACTGAGTGGTGGGACGTTAAGAAAAAAAGGAAACAGATGAAAAAAAGGGACAGTTGGATTTGTTAAGAGGAGATTCTTTTGTTAGTGAAATGGAATATCTTCGATTCCTCCAGACTATCCAACGAAACTGTTCCCCTATTAGAAACATTAAGGTCGTCTGTTTCCCGGCATAGTTTGGAGGAATCAGTTGCCCTCCAATTTACCAACAAGAGAATCTCCCCTTAACTACTTAGCTGCAGGTCTTATCTACCGTGGTAGCTATGTCTTGCAGGCCTTTCTGCCGCACTCGTGGTCACTATTTAAACAACACATTTGAAGGCTAATAGCTTGCAAACCACTCACGCTAGATAATTGATACAGAATATTGAAGTACAAACCTTTAGCTGTTTCCTGATGTACTTGTGAAGACTAAATGGACATCTGTAGGATGGGTAGCCACCTGACAATGACCACAACTCAAAATTCACTTTTACACTCTACAGTTAAACCTCGATCTAACGGACTAATAGGGGGGAGAGGGTGTCCGTTAAAGCCGATAGTCCGTTACAGAGAAGAATTTTTAGGGGGGGGGTACGAAAAAAAAAAAAAAAAAAAAAAAAGTGTATGTACAAAAATTAACACAAAATACAGATATATATATATATATATATACATAAATAGGTATGTAATGATGTGTAAATAATGTACCTACTGTATAATGTAAAAAATATAATGGAGAAAAAATAAAGAGAAAACCAGCTTCTAACTTCTTAATAAGTTCTAATTTATCAGCAATACTCAGATTCACACGCTTTCTTTTCTCTATAGGTGCCATAGTGATAATGTAGAACACAGAGGACCAAACAAATAATGGAACACTGCAAAATATAATGAAAACAAGAGAGATGTAGCGAAACACAACCAGTCGAACCCAAGCTTGTAAACAAAACAAAACACCCGCACCGCCAAGCGGACAAAAACTCAAGTAGCGGTCTCGGTACGTTTCACCCGGGCGGGAGTTTTAAACATTCGGACCCAAAATTCAGACAAATTTTTAAAAATGTTCTCCAGCGGATTGTGTCCGTTGCATCGGGGTCCGTTAGATCGAGGTTTAACTGTATTTACATATCTAAGTACGTTTTCACACTTTGATAAAACATGTCAGAATCACATTTTTCAACATAATAATATGAAATATAATGACACTGTCATTTTTACTTACATATATAGTAATTACAGGAAAAATGGAGTTCTCGAAATACATCCTTCCACCCTCACTGCTAGTTCAACACTGGCAGCAGGTGGGTGGCTTAACTATGGCTACTCCCTACCAGCCCAAAATCAGTGTTGCCACCCGAGACAACCATATTATGGGGCGCGCAATTTAAAAAACTACCTTATCGAGAATTCTCATCACCCGCGGTTCTCCACACTTGTTGCTGGTGACGAGAATTCTTGTCACCTGCGGTTTAAGTGTTAATGCTCTAGTTTCCATGAACCCAATCTCCAATAAATACAGTTGGTTTGTTCTGAATGATAATAAACTCAGACAATATGTAAAGAGTTGAGGGGGTTAATACAGTACTGTATTGGTAAATCTGGAACAACTGATTCCTTCAAACTATACCAAGCAACAATCAAGGCACTCTAATGTACCAAAAGTATACCATCTCCTTAACCAGGGCTGGATTTGTGATGGGAATAATTTGTAACCAAATAGTAGCCTTAATGACAATGGCTTTTAACATGCATTATCAATCAGGAAATCAGACAATATTCCTTACCTGCATCTTTGTCAATATCATTCAACTGTTCAGCAGACTTCATACAGCGGAGTTTACTTGGTGTTATACTTTGTACACGAACTTGGGATTCAGCTGTACCATACGCCAACAGGCTGGAGTCATCAGATATGTCCACTGCTGTGATGCTGAAATATTATTACAACTTAAAATAACTTTAAGACCATATAATACAGAATAGCAAGTACAGAAATCCATGAAAAGTATATTTAGTGTAAGTAAATTATTTGATCACAGAGTAGAGGATAGCCTAGTGTTCTGAGTTGAAATACAAACTGTAGAGCCTGAATAATATAATGAATAAATACTTGTATCCACCACTTCATTTTACACCAAGTCCCTCATTGAAGACCACTAAAATTATTACCCAGACTTGTGTTATTCATTACCATACAGACCAAGGGATTTACTAGGCCTATGTAAAAGGATAGTGATAAATCTAATCATCTTATATCAAGGGCCTACTGTAAATGGAAATTATACTGTACAACTGAGCCTGGTATTCACTCACCTTCCAGCAGCATTTAAAAATGTATAGAAACATATTGAAGGAAGGGTATCTTTACCCAACGTTACTCTCTTCAGAGCATCTCGAAATGCTTTGGCCTTCTCCATTTTGTCAATATCTCTCCTGAAAACAGATAACAATACAAAGTCAGACACAAAACCGTCTTCATTAATTTTTCTCGATTTCACCGTAAAATGGAACGTAAATATACAGAGGTGCATGATAAGTGAGATGAGATGTGAGAATAGCTTGATTAAGTTCTTGTAGAGAGAACATTTTTGAAATACTCACGCAATATGAGTGGTGGTTTTTCTGGCCACATGATTGAGTTTAGATAGAAGGTGTAAGACATGAGGAATGCAACAACTGCAGTGAAAGGGGAAAGAAAGTAAAGGTGGAGAAACTATGAAACATTTGAACAGTGGCGGATGAATATACGCACATGGCGGAGAAAGAATCTACAATGAAAGTGATGAAAGAAAGGGACCATAAGGGCTTACAGAAAACAACGAAGAAGAATGTAGTCTGGCAAGGAATGTCAAGGAAGTGTGTAGAGGGGCCAAGGTGGGAGGTGGTTTGAGGAAGACTAGTGAATGGTGGTGTGAGGAAGTACAGTAAGTGTGGCTAGAGCAGAAAAGAGAAGAGCTTTTAAAGTTTTGTTACAGAAGGAGGATCAGGCGTCTTACGTGAGTTATTAGGAGAAAAGAAGTCTAGTTAAGAGAGCTGTGAGGGATGCTAAAATGAGAACAGATGAGAGATGGGTTGGGTATGTAGTTTATATTTATTGTTGTGGAAAGAGGTGCTTCTGTTTAGAAGGGTATAATATTTATTAATCTTTGTACAGTACAGTACTTTGGGAGTGCTTCATTACCACAAGAAAAATTGCCTGATTTTGTGACAGAAAAATGTAGAAGCTGCTATACATCGCCTTAATGGGAGATTACAGGGTTGTTAAATTTGAAGCAACTTATTTCTCCAAACTACAGTAGGTTAGCCTACTGCACGCGGCAGCGGCGCTTGTGTAAAGAGAAATCGCGTAGTATGAATACATCTTTATATGGCGAAAATTACTTATGGGCTGCTACTGCCTCAAACTGACAATTTACAGAGACGATATATGCCAATATGCAGGGTACAGTATAGTATTTAGTAATTGTTATTTGATTATGAGTCACAGTAGTAATGAATATAAGTTGTTACCAAAGAAATAACAGTACAAAAGCACACTAGAAATGAGAGATGGGGTTCCGAGGCTGGCCGTGACACTGTGCTGGCCTCCCCGCTGCCCTCCCATGGTTGCGCCACTACCCTCACCTGCCACCACACCAGTACTCCCACTAGCATTACATTCAATGTTGATCTCATTCACTTCTTCTATAGACCCTTCAAAGCCAAGGGTGGAAACAACTGAACACATAATGAAGATAGCGAGATACCGTTCCATCAAATTGATTGCTGGGTTACTGGGTTTGCGTAGCTTAGACCACTACATACTCCAGCCACCCCAACCCTCTCCTACTAAAAAAAAAATATATATATATAAAAAGCCCTGTTTTGCGGCTGGGGTGAGGGGGGGTAGCTCTCGATAAATATTTGCAGTCTTTAGTTAACCGCCTGAAACTTCAGAGCAACAGGAATTTCTTCCTACGCTCAACCTTTGGCATGGTGAAGGCAGGTGTTGGTTGGTAGGGTGTAGGGTTGGGGCCCTTGGAGGCAACAATGGAGAGGGGGGTACACAGGACAGGAGGGAGCGGGAGACTGACTGATTGACAGGGAGAAGCCAGCTGGGGGGAGTCGCTGGTTGTAGCGTGGATTTGGGGGAGCGGCTAGTTTCACACGGAAACTGAATTTAGACGCGCTCTGGGAAAGGTTGCGGATTCGGGCCACTCTTGGCCATAAAAACCCATGCTGTGGAAGCATTGCACCAAATAAAATAAAATTGTGCCGATTTAGGGTTCATCGCACAATAGGTGAATCTCACGTTGAGAATACACGCAATAAGTGAACCTACTTATTCCATGCAATAGGGTCCTTTAATGAGCTCGAGATGCCACCTGGTGGCCGTCCTGGAACTAGTATAAAAATTAAACATGCAGACTTTCAAATATATATTTCTTATATATTTTTCATTGCTATTTATAATTCACATATTTTTCTCATAGCTATGGTATAAAAATTATTTACTGAGACTAGGTATTTAAGAAACAGAGAAACAAAAGGAGAAGATTTTTTTCTTTTGTTTTTTCTCTATAGAAACAATCGTCATATGGTATATGTCTTTTTTTTTTCAAGTTCATTATAGTGAAAATAATATCATAAGATATTAAGAATGCAAGTATCATTATATATGTAAAAAAAAAAAAGAAGCTTGCTGCCGGATGCTGTACGATATCGTTTCGACAGTCCACACAAACAGACCATCCTCCCGAGTCTGTGATAGGCCTCCATAGACTATCAATCATGCCTGTGCAAACTGGGTGGTTGTGCAGGCATAACCGTGGTGTGTGGTTGTGATTGACGGTTTGAGTAAATGAATGAACAATATCTAACAAGCTTCTGGTCAATCACACCCACCCCTGTACAGTGATGCATGATAATGGGTTGATTCCACAGTGGTATTGGTTTGTTAGCTTCCCAACCAACCACACCTGTAAGGCTTCATTATTTTCCAAGAGTTGAGTATCCACATTCACAAAATCTATCCAACAGTTAGATAATGATGATATCACTGAATAGTTTACTCACCAAATTAATTAAATAATTCACCCATATGTCATTTACACGGCTAACATTCTTTCGTTTGCGTGCTTACAAACCACTACCAACCACTGTGGAATCGACCCAATGTGTGGTGAATGCTCAGTCTTCTTGCTAGTGTGTGGCAAATTTAAATGATTGCACAGTCAACTAGTTTGCACAGGCATGAATGGTAGTCTATGGAGGCCTTAAATTTAGTCAAACAAGATTGAATGCATCGTATGTCAGGCAGGGAAGTACCAGCTGAAGGAAATGTTGAATGGCAAATTTACAAACACTCTTAACCACTGCTTGTAAGAAACTACGATCATAACACCATTGTTAGACTTTTTGCCTTATATTTCCTTGCGAGAGGGTATATTTTATCCATAAATCAGCATCGATGCAGTACTATGAATTACTTGTTGGAGCTCGGGGCTGCTCGGCCAGACAGCTTGAGGAACTTCAACAACAACAACTTGTTGGAGTGTTGTAAGATATTTTGTATTGTTTTTTTATTTAGCAGACAATTTTCTTTTATAACGTCATGATTAATGTACAACCCTTAGATATATTGCTGTAAACCTAATAGTGACCATCACAACTCTGACAAGTAGCTAGTTTGGTAAAGAAAAATGTCAATTAAGTTTAGCTGGACTCGGGGAAGTCCGCAGATTTTTGGCTGATTGTAGTACCAGGCTGGCCACCAGGTGGCATCGCGTGCTCACTAAAGGACCCTATTGGCCACCATTATTATTGTTAATCTGATCCTGTTTCCTGGCACACTCGGGAGGAATCAAGGAGCTCTAATCTACCAAAAGTGTATTACCCCCTCTAGGAGAAAGTAAGTAACTAAGTAAGGATATCAATACATTCTCACAGTTCAGGTAGTGGTATCCTGTTACTGGGAGGGGCGTTGGGGTCATTCTTCTTGTTTTTCTGTAATGCATCTTTCTTAGGCTTCTTCTTCTTGGGTTTGTCTCCCTCCTCTTCCCCTTCCTCTTCCTCCATGGCAAGGGTGGGCAGCTCGGGTTCCTTCAGTAGCCCATAGTAGATCTTTGCCTTGTTAACTGAAAGTAATAAAAGAAGTAATGATATCCTGTGTGCAGTATGTCCACAATTAATAAACACATTATATATATTTTACCCCTTACTGTCAGGGTTAGGATTCAGTTGCTTTGTTATGCATGTGGGCTTCTTTACCTTCAGCCAATGTATGTAAAACTGGTCAAGGGGAGAGACTCTTGATGGTAAATTGGAGGGCTACTTATTCCTCCAAACAACAGTAAGCCAGGAAACAGACGGTCTCAATGTTGTTTCAAAAAGGGATCTGTTTCGTAGCATAGTTTGGAGGAATCAGCACCCCTCGCCAGTTTGTCAAGAAAGTATATATCCACTTAATACAGCACTCAATTCATACAAAATAACCACTAAAGCCACTAAAGATATATAACAACTTGTACAGTATAATAAGTATCACCTTTCCTTCTACAGTATGTGCATTATATAATAAACCCGTGGCTTAAAAACGCTCTGGTTCCATTAGGAAAATGAAAAATTAAAGTGACTACTCAAGGGTGAAGTGTACCAATAAATGGGAGCCAGTCTACATACAAATGGTGTATGTATTCCTGACTTAGTTACCCTGATGTGTACAGTACAGTATTTACATTCCATTTTGCACTTAGGCAATCAGTGCGAGATGTTGTATCTCCCATGTGAGTTGCAATTTAAATTTCTACCTTAGAAGTTGACTGAAATATACTGTAGCAGGAAGTTCAGTTATATACAACAGTACTATGGAACATGGAATACAAATCCAGCAAATCAATTGTATTCCCAGTCCATACAATGGGCTTCAAAGTTACGAGGGCAAAGAAATTAGCAGTAAACTGAAGGCTTCAGTCTATTCCAGGATATTATGTAATCTAGAGCGTATTGTCTCTCATTACTTCATAGATGGCCCAGCATAGCCACAACTATGAAGGAGAGTAAATTATAAATAAGTGAGCAATACATATGCACAATCCACAACACTAAAAAAAGGAAAACAGGGTCTTCATATTAATGAATGTATACTGTGTATATCAAACACAGAAAACACACAACACAGTATTGATAAACAGACCTTGTTTGGGAGCTTCTCCTTCCTGAGCACCAGCAGTGGCTATGACTTGACTCCTGGTCCTTGGAACACCTTCATAGACATCCAAGTAGAGTCTCTCATGTATAATGCGTGGTACTGGTCCTCTCCCACAATCTGTCAGGTAACGCTTCAGGTGTGCGTAGGAATCCCGGGACATTCTCACAGAAAACTGGCTCGACCTGTAACAAAGATGCTTCATACTGTAGTATATTTCATTTAAAATCCTCACCATCTCAATGGCAAGGTCCGGTATTACCAAATTTTTTCTTGTGACCATTGCATTAAATTCTTTTTACGTTTTCTGTTTTAACATTCGTTGTCTGCCTCTATCGCACAAAAGACAGGCTCACTTCGTTAGTGCTACCAAATATTTTCTGGTAACTCCATTGTATTAAAATCTTTGTACACATTCATTTTGCCTCATTTTGAGTATTAATTGTGCACCTGTTTGGATGTCTGCTGCCAACTGCCATCTAAAAATGTTTGATTGAGTTTTAAATATGATTAAGTTAATTTCCTTAAATCTATCTCTTGACTTTTATCACTGGCACCAAGTTGGTATTCTTAGTTTTTTATAAATTTTTTAACAATAATTGGTTTCCCTTACATGGTGCTTAGTCTGAACCATTCAATCCTACCCGAGTTACTAGGTTTACCGTACTTTTAATCTTAATAATCTTGCTTCAATGGCTATTTACTGTAGTAGTTTTTTATATAATGTTTTTAACAATAATTGGTATCCCTTACATGGTGCTTTGTCAGAACCATTCAATCCTACCCGAGTTACTAGGTTTAATGATCTTGCTATGAATCCTATTAATGCTCGTAGCCTCGTACGACGCAGTTTTATCCCTTCGTTTGTCAAAATATGGTATCAATTACCCAATGAGATTGTCCAGTCTGTGGATATGTGTGTATTTAAATCTCGTGTCAATGGCTATTTACTGCAGAAGTTTTTTTCCTTACTCTTCCTGGCTTCCTTGTAGCCAGTTTCCTTAACTTCGTTGCCTTTTCTTCCCTCCAGTGCGTTTTGGACACAACAGTCTATAGCACACAACAGTTTACAATAAGTGAAGTGGAGATGAGTTACTTGACAGTAACTTGTGTTTTGACAAGGTAATAACAATGTATACGAAAGGTGTAAATGAGTTACCTGTGAGCAACATGTGTTCTGACAAGGTGGGATGGGAAAAGTAATGACAATGTATATGAGAGGTGTAGTGTGAGTGAGTAAGAAGGCAGTTGGTGGTCAATATGTGGTGACAGGGTGTAAAGTGAGATAATCTGAATATTTGAAGAAATTACAGATGGAGAGTTTAAAAGGTGTATGAGAGTGAAGTGGAGGGACCTGGAATGAAAGGCATACCACCAGTCAGAGTCGAGGAGTATATGAAGGAGAGAAATGTGTATGGTAGAGGAAGGATTTACCAAGCAAGGAGAGAGTGTTGGAACAGAGTGGAGGAGTATATGAAATGTGTATGAAAGGGCATGCGTTAATCAAGCAAGGAAGGAGTGTTGGAACAGAGTGAAGTATAAGAGGGAGAGAAATGTGAATGGAAGGGGAGGGATTGACCAAGCAAGGAGAGAGTGTTGGAACAGGGAAAACTGGAGACTCTCCAGCCACGGCTACACCCTTGGGGAGTTGAAGGAGGGAGCAAAGCATCAGAGCTATGGATAGATAGACTTTACTACCCACCTGAAGTTGTCCATGATCTGGTATCCTGTCATGTGGTCCCGAGAAGTGACAAGGGAAAGTTTGTGTATGTCTTCAAGGTAACAATCCTCCTGGGTGTGTCCAAGCTTCTCTATGAAGGATCGGGCCATCTCCTCATGTCCATTGTACACCAATTCAAGATACATGTGTACAAAGACTGGGAACAGCACCAGGGCAACCTCATGCTAAGATAAAATACATCATTACATTAGTTGGTTGGTTGATTTATGTCTATTGAATACCGAGTGTCTCATTTGTTCTAACATAATGTTCAGGAATCAACCATTCAGCTCATTTGGAGTTCAGTACATTACTATTATAATTTTTACTATTACAATTACAAATACTGTAAACCAGTACACCCTTGTTAGTTTGATACAATAAGAGCTGCAAATATGCTAATCTGCTGATTTGTACAGTTTTCCCCTATAAGATGGTGGGTGCCACCTCTAAAAATTACATTACTGAATTTGCAGACATAAAGGTGTAATCCAAGCATAGAAAGCCTTGTGGATAGATAGAGGATAGACAGTAATTGTGTCAGTGGGCTCATGATGACACTTACACATTGCTAAAGTGAAAGAGATCGGTATAAAAAAAGAAAAAGAAAAAAAAAACTTTCAGATAGTGTTTTTTTTTGGATAGCGACAGGATTGAAACATTTCCAGGCACGGTGGATAGGGATTAATACATTGGAGATAGCGACTAGCGAGGCTAAGAAAACAGACTACGGGTGGTGGTGTTGCCAATATCGGATATTTGCAACTCTGACGCCGCTCACATAGTGATAGTCTGCTTCCACTGTTGTTACCATTGTTTTAAACTTTAAAATAATTTGTTGTTGGCTCTTGTTGCTGAAGTGGAGTCCACGTGTTAAGGTCTGTCCACACTAGGAAACAAATTTGTTTGCGAACATTCGGGAAACATTTTTCCCAATGTTTGCAAACATTGTTTCCTCTCCAGTCTTCAGTTGTTCTCACGATGTCGAGTGAGGCAGTTGCTGCAGCAGCCTCTGCATTTTACGTATCAATTTCATTGGCCACACACAGTACACACACAAACTCCCTTTGTTTCCCATTCTGAATGGGAAACAAATTCACCCTGAAATTTGCTTTGCAAACATTTAGGAAACAGTTTCCCGAATGTTTGCAAACTATTTGGAAACAATTTGCAAACTGCTTCCAAAAAATGCTTCCTGAAAGTTTCCTAGTGTGGATAGGCCTTTAAGGCTACTAGATTCTGTACTCTAGGCTAATAACTAATAGTGTAAATGAGAGAGACAGAAGAGACGTCAGAGAGAGTGAGGGTGCAGGCGCCCAGTAGACTGACGCTAAACTTGACTCCTCATGTCACCTCAACAAATGCACTCTAAACCAGAAAAAGGTAATTTTATATACTTTCTGGTATGTCAAATATGTTTACTTTTAAGTTTGTAAATGTGTGCTTGGTTATATACAGGTAAAAATTGAAAGTTGAGGGTAATTTGAAGAAATGTCCAGACAACTTTATTTTATTTACACTTAAACTTTGCCCAGCGGATAGCGGATTCACGGATAGTGACTTCAATGACAAGGGAGGGAGGCGAGAGATTGGAACAGATTGTGATTATACTAAGAAAGGCTGATTGACGGAATGGAAGGAGGTGCAATCTCTCTACAAACCATCACCACTCTAGTAGTGTGGCCAGGAAGGGAGGGAGGGAGGTAGGTAGGGAAGAGGGGATTATCATTATTGGAGTAGGCATCCTCCCCTCAAGGCAAACAGTTTGACAAATAGAACAATGAGAGATACAATACTTGGTTACAGTAAATAACTATTAGTATCATCAATATAGTGGCTCGAAATATTCCTGCGCGCTTTCTGTGAACACTTCCTGACAAATGTTTATTATAGGGTGTAATGGCAAGGTTACCAACAGGCATTTAACAGAATATTTCTTACTAAGAACAATACTCGACCCTCCATTTCCCGGAAAATTAGGGGGGAGCATCAGTCCAGAAATTGTAAATGTCCTGGAAACGCAAATGTCAGAGGTCATTGACCATTGCCGGACATTCATGCTACTCAGTCCGTGAATGACCACTTGCCCCGGACTCTTACAAATATTCCCTGTGAATACAAGCCATCCCCCACAGGGCAGAAAAAAGATTGTTGTAGGATCTGGTCACTTTCTAGTGGATTTGACGAGATCTGCCCACATGGATTAAAAATCCATGTGAGATGTACTGCAACCGGATGCTCATTTTTTTCTCACTGCTGTGTGGATCGCCAGCACACAGGGGTGCATTATCCCTTTGCATGCAGCAGTCTAAACTCCCTCCCCACTTATGGTCCCTTCAGGAATGGTCTCATGGAAGGTGGGGCCCCACTTGTAGCTCTTGTGGTAACGTGGACTTGGGCCCATAGCACTGGCTGTGGGATCAAAGGCCTTCCCCCCAATCTCCCTGGCGGTCGGAGGCCCCCAGACTCCCTGGTCCAGTGAGCTCTAGTCCCATTTCCCTGGAATGTGCTTTGGTAGCCCAGGCATATAGGGCCAGCCCCTCCTTTATTTTAATTTGTTTTTCATTGCGACCAGAGCGTACCAGGGGTCTATGGGGCAGGAGGCCATACTGCCCCGGGAGAACATCAACAACAACAACTGCAATTACCTTACTGTAGTGTAGTTATGCCGTGATCATGGTGGTAGTCAGCCCGAATAGTTAGAACTATTCAGAGTCAGACACGACTTCGTCTGAGACGAAGAGATGGCTGTCAGTGTTGCCAGGTGCATGGAAATTTCTCTCTTTTAGGGAATTTTGAAGTCCACACAGGGAAATCATATAAAGATTGTTCAAGAGTAAACAGGGAAATTTCTACTGTACCAGACAAAATACCAAAATGTTCCAGAGTAATAAGGGAATTATTGAGTCAAAAAGGGAAATTTTCATGTTGAAGTTGGGTAAATTTTGTCAAGCAGACCTGGCAACACTGTCGGCGGTAGCTGTGCGTGATGCTTGTGAGGTGGTGGAAGGATGACTTACCGTATACTGTGGACAAATGCACTGGTTTCCTATTTTTTTTGTTGGTAGAGCCATCTTGGTCCTTAAAGCACAATTAGTTATTTTTTTAATTACGCATCTAAGCTGATTCCCCTAAATATCTGATATATAAGATGAAATAATTTATCACTAACCTTAACACAGGCTCAGTAAATCACTTAGTCTATATGGTAATGAATAATAGAAGCCTGGAAATACATTTAGTGGTATTCAATAAGGCAATAAGTGTTGTTGTTGTAGTTCCCCAGACTGTCTGGCTGAGCAGTCCCGAGTCTGGTTGACCGAAGCCACGCAGATGCTCGGACCCCCAAATGGGAGCCAGGGAGATAGTGAGATCTGTTTCTTCGAAGGCAACGGAAGAAGGAACTGCTGGCTCACGGGCATGTAGTACCCCTCGAGCCAACAAACCGAACATCTGTAGTCTTCCTTGTTGTGCCACCCAATCGGGTGATCTCGTCAGCTACCCATAAGGAATGAGAAATAGTAAGAGAGACAGACAGAACAGGCCAGGTTCTGGATAGAACCAGCCCTCACCAAGGCAATGAGTGTCAAGTGAAGCGGTGGATACAAGTAACATTTATTGTATATCAAGGGTTTACGGTGTGGTATTAAGACATTATAGTCACGGGATGCCTACAGTCCCGAGGTTTAGGTATATAAAATAATAGAAGGCACAGTATAGTTACCTTATATGCGTCTAAGCTTCTCTCGATGAATGCCAAGAGAGCCTTATAGGACTCTTCATACTCTGCTGGATCTCCCTCACTCTTGTACACAGCCAATACATTGGACACCTCAGTATCACCTCCCACACCTTGCTTCGAATCTTCTACGTTTTCAAAGAAATGGGCCTCTTCTCTCAGCAGGTCTTCAGTTTTCTGAGAGGAAAAACTAAATTACCATATGAAGAAAATGAGAATTATTACTTTATAATATATTTAGTATGGATGCCTGCTTTATAACATTTCAGTGAAAATATATACATACTGTATATCTCTTCTTAATTAAGCCATAGTTATTTTTCTTAGGTCAGTACAATGTATAAAATCTTACTACAGTATTTAAAAATCTAATACAGTATAGGTTCGCATATTTGGGCGACAGAGGCACTCGCTTATAAGGAAAACACTTTATCTGAATGCATATTTATATGGGGAAAATTACTTAAGAGCGGCCACTGCCTCAAACTGACAATTTATCTACGTATGACACTGTGCTGATGGCTGAGAGTGAAAGGGAGTTACAGAAGGTGGTAGACGAGTTTCAGTCCGTGTGAAAACGAAGGAAACTAAAGGTGAATGTGGGTAAAAGTAAGGTGATGGTATTTGAGAGGGCAGAAACTGAAGTGATCGACTTACCACACCTTACAGAGTGGGAGTACCAACTGGGCCTAACTGTGAGATAACTCTAGGGGGTGAGATGATGGAGTAAGTGAAGGAGTTTAAGTACTTCGGAATAGTTCTGTGAAAACATGGAAGTATGGAAGGAGAATTGGGAGAGAGCAATGAAGGGTAGACAGGTCATAGGATTACTGGGGAAGGGTAGAAGTGTGAGTATGGAAGTGAAAAGGGGACTATAGTATAATCCTGCCAACACTGACATATGCGTCAGAGACATGGACACGGAGTAGGGCTCATCAGTCTAGAATAAGTGCAGTGGAAATGAGTTACTTGAGAGGAGCATGTGGACTTACTAAGTGGGATGGAGAAAGTAATGAGAATGTGTATGAGAGATGTGGTATGAGTGAGAAGGCAATTGATATTGAGTGCTGAGTGGTTGAGAGAGTGAAGCGTAATACATTGAGGTGGTTTGGACATGTGGAGAGAATGCCAGATGACGAGTTTGTAAAGAAGGTGTATGGTAGTGAAGTTGTGGCACCTGGTGTGAGAGGCAGATCTCCGGTTAGATGGTAGAGCAGAGTGGAAGTGTATGTAAGGGAGAGAAACGTGAGGGGCAGAGTATGGTTTAACCAAGTATGGAGGGAGTGTTGGAACAGAGAAAACTGGAAACACCTGCTGTGGCCACCCCCTTGGAGGGAGGTCCCTGAGGGAATGAGGCATCAGAGCTATAGATAGATAGATACAGTACTCCAAGTCAGAGACTACAAATCATTTAAAGGTACTGATACTGACCTTTAAATGATTTTTCTTCAAGAACTGCAATACGGCAACAAGTGTACTCTTGTCCACAGAGGCAGAATCATCTGTTACAGCCGTGGTGGGGTCGGGGAGATGCTGCTGCTGCTGCTGCTGCTGCTGTTGTTGCTGCTGCTGCTGTTGTTGCTGCTGCTGCTGTTGTTGTTGCTGCTGCTGCTGCTGCTGCTGCAGTTGTTGTTGTTGTTGTTGGTGTTGTTGTTGTTGAAGCTGTTGTTGCTGTTGTTGATGTGAGAGCACTGCTGCCACCCCTAAACAAAGCATAATGTCATTTCAGTTCAATCTAATATAATTATAACCATCCAGCAGAACACAGAACAGAAGGCACTAACCACTGTTTGTGAAATGAGGTCAAACAGGGCCATGGGGGATAAGCCAGCCTGGTTAGGGAGGAAAGACGACAATCCTGACCAAGAAACAGCTTTTTTGAGGGAAAACTGTGGAGAAACTGGCAATGCAACAGGAACAACTACAGAAAATGATGGCCTTCATGATGGACAAGACAAGTGATAGAGGGGGTGCTGGAGCTCCCTCAAATAAACCTAATACAGTATCAGGAAACATTAGAGGCCCGTACCCCAAGGTGCAACCAAAATAAAGTCCCTCCCTACTGCAAGAAATAGCAACCACAGACAAAATATCCCTTATTGCACTAACGAAAACTCATCTGCACTAGGATATCCTGGATGCAGAGGGCTGAATCCAAAATTATGAGACCTTCTGCTCAGACAGAAGGGTGTAGCAGGCAACCTTTATGTATATAGTTGAACATATTCCAGGTTGACTATAAAATATAGTCACATGATCATATTCCAGGTTAGCTTCCAGGTTAGCTATAAAACCTGAAGAAATAGACTAGACTAGACCAACACAAACTTATTTATCATTAACCCCAAGTGAAGATAACATCTTCACTACATCGTAACTACGCTTTACAATTGGTGACCCCGGAGTGACAATGGCAAATAACGACGAGAATGTAGCCTCAGTGGCCTTCAAAGCCCCTATATTCTGTACTCACGACCCTATGTGGTTCTCAATACCAGAAGTGCAACTTCAAAGCAAGTGGCATCAAACCTAGTCTCACAAAATCTAGCCACACAACTGCCCTCCTGCCACTGGAGCTGAATCAAAGTGGTACCAGCACAGGCATGCCACAAGTCATTGCCAAAGAATCATCGGTACCCTCTCTTCCATTAACTGCATAACCTCTCTCACCCTGGAATACGAGCTTCACAAGAAATGACACGTTCAAGATTCATTTGGTCGGGCATCAACAAAGACGTCAGGAATTGGACTCACACCTGTGTCAAGTGCCAGGCTTCAAAAGCACACGCGCACACCCACGCGCACACAAGTGCAAGCCATTTTGGGCGCCGATTTTTTGACAAATTTCGACCTTGTTGTCGACATCAAAAATCGTAAGCCCATGGGTCATTGACTGCCATTGGCACAGCAGCCACATGCATGCGCGCACACACACGCTCACACACCTGCGGACACACACGCACACGCATGTGCACACACACGCACGAGCACAGGCATGCACACACACACACACGCAAGCACAAGCCATTTTGGGCACCGATTTTTTGACAAACTTCGACCTTGCTGTCGACATTAAAAATCGTAAGCTCATGGACTCATTGAGTTCGATTGGCACTGCAGCAACACGCTCACACAAGCACGTGCACATGCACCAGCTTTCCTGCTACACTACACTCTATGACCTCGACAACAACAACAACTACGCCTATAACTCCACGCTACTGATACGTTCTACAACTTCTCCACAGCGCGAGCGGACGCCGTAAGAAGACTGTATCATTCCTCCTTCCTCGTCACTAAGGGGGGGAGTATTGTAGCAGGCAACCTTTATGTATATAGTTGAACATATTCCAGGTTGACTATAAAATATAGTCACATGATCATATTCCAGGTTAGCTTCCATGTTAGCTATAAAACCTTATATGCAATGTAAAACCTGAAGAAATAGACTAGACTAGACCAACACAAACAAGAAATCACGGTGAAGTAGCCATATACATTGTGAGTAACCTAGCAGCAAACACAGAAACCCTGGAAAGCTTCTCATAAGGTATGGAAATCGGTACTTTGGAGTGATGAAGCTACCTTTTCTGTTACCGTACTGGGTGTAGCTATGATATAGTGTACCGCAAACGTGGTAGTGATCCGTATGACTGCCGCTACACAGTCAAAACAGTGAAACACCCTGATTATGTAATGGTATGGGGGTGTTTTATTTATCATGGGGTAGGAAAACTTGTACTATTGCTAAATAACATAAAAATCAATCAGGATGCATACTATGAATTATTGAATGAAGTGTTAGCCGACTCCTTTGAAAAAACACAAGCCACATTTTTTATGCAAGACAGGGCACCAGCTCATACTGCCAGTAGTGTTAAAAATTGGCTCCAGGACTGTTGTATTAATTACTTTAATGACTGGCCAGCAAACAGTCCAGACTTAAATCCCATTGAGAATTTGTGGGGAATAATAAAAATTAATACCAAAAATCCAGAAATGGGTCTTTGAAATGTCCATATCGGAAAATAGTGTACAAGGATGCCAATGTAAATACTTGAACCAGTGGGGAGGTCGGTACAATGACTATCTTGCCACTCGACACTGTACTGGATCGAGGAACAATATTCAAGAACATTCGTGGTGCATACGATGGTGTGGTATCGGTACGATGGCTCCATAGAAAAACAATAAAGTCGTCGCACTAGTACCACGCTATCGTCAACACCACAGATGTCCTTGCATACGAGTGATACGACCCTGGCCTCCAGTGAATCCCTTACCTGCCCCTGGTACTCCTACAGTATTGACAACATTAACCATGGCTGAATGGTCAGTGTTATTCATTACTCCCATCTGCTGACCCGTCTGTAGGTCCACACTGGCCAGCCCATTGATGATAGTTGGGTTGGCTGGTGTTAAACTAGCGTATGTTGGGCCTCCTGCGTCTGACATTATGTTTGTTGTGTTTACGTCCAGTACTGTCATGGCAAAACTAATCTATTTCACACAACAACACAAGACTCAGTTAACACACAAATAGTTCAAACGGGTTAATTTCATGCTATGTTTAATTGCTGCTGTTTGTAGGTACGCATTTCATTTATACAATAATAACTTAGATACAATAATATTTAAAAGAAGCATGGCAAGACTAATCTGTGTCAGAGATATATTTTTTTTATTGACTACATTAATGACAAACATTATTAATAAAATCAATCAAAAATAGTCAGTACAAAAGTACATCAAAAGGAAAGAATAAGATGCAATAAAAAAAAGCAAGCTGTATCTAAATGCCGTTGAAAAGCTACGCATCATCAACATCAGTGACGTCACAAGCCGCCAAAGTTACCAACAGGTGAAAAAAATTGCTCAATGAGCTGGACGTTTTTGCAGATTCCGTAGATGTGATAGGTATAATAATAAGTTGTAATGCTCAATAAAAGTAAAAAAAAATTAAATTCCACTCTATACAGATTAAACAAAGAGAGTAGTATCTTGCGAGATACAAAAGGAATATACAAAATATGGCAAGGATGTACAAGAGGATGTGGCACCTCTGCATCCTGACTCGATCCATTTTCCCCGCGTCTGCCACCTCGTGAGGTAGGGTCGTCCAATCCTCCTTTCGTAGTTGTATTTTATATCTGTGAACATCCTTGCTATTTGACCATTGTTTTATTTCTTATTAACGTTATCATCTGCTCTTTTTCTTGCAGGTTAACCTGAGACCAGGATGCGTGCAAAGGTAAGAATATAATATTGTATTATGATTGTTGAATTGAGTTGGGGTGGAAGAGATGGTGCATCGGTGGACTGTAATTTTCAAGCCTCGTTCATTGTCGCACCTTGATGATGTGACAATATTTACTAATGTTATAATTTTCTCTGGTTCTGAGGCTACGTGGTATGTAATAATGAAGTAAGGGTGTATTTGTGTTGACTTGTACCAGTGTGTGTGTGTGTAAAAGCACATGGTCTGACTTCTGAAACCGTATTGGCTGTGGCAGTAACGTTAACAGTAATTTATATTCCACTTTAGGCGGTGTTTTCAAACTTACGTTGGTGGTATTACTATAACGGGATGGAACAAGGTTTTACTAAATTTTTCGATGTTGGCCTTGCTCATATTACGTTATATTGTATGTGCATATGTAATATTCCAGTCTTCTAAGTAAATGCACGAATTCTAATTTTGGTAAAAATCTCAATTACCCACTTACGAGGAACTTTAACAAATTCCTATATTTGTGCCGTTTTTTTGTAGTTTCCAATATTGATGGCGTTTCATAACGTTTTTCCATACACCTGTACAGTTGGCTTCAAAATCCCAATGAGTAACATTAGGGTTTTAGGTAAATATTGAAAAAATTGCCGTTATCCCGTACGCTTTTTCTACCTTCATTACACACTTATTGAGACCATTGTAAGACTAATTTCTTCAATGGCATTTCCGGTATTTATTGAAAGAATTACCGTTTTGCAGCAGTGTTGCCAGATCCGGCTGGGTGCCAGTATTTTACCCCCGTCATTTATTGTACTTTACCACGGTTATTTCCCGGTAGTTTGCCCAGGTTAGGTCCCAGTAGTTTGCCCAGGTTAGGTCCCGGTAGTCTGATACGGTCTAGGTTAGGTTAGGTCAGGCTAATTTCAAAATGCCCCATTTGAATATTCCCTATCTTGGAAATGGGGCATTTGCGGAGGAAATGCCATTGAGGAAAATAGTCTTAGAATGGTCTAAATAAGTGGGTAATGAAGGTAGAAAAAACGTACGCAATAACGGTAATTCTTTCAATATTTACCGCATTTCCTCTGCAAATACCCCATTTCCAAGATATTTAAATTTAAATTTTGAAATTAGCCTGACCTTGCCTAACCTAGACCACAGCAAACTACTGCGACCTAACCTGGGCAAATTACCGGGAAATAACCGTGGTGAAGTACAGGAAATGACCACGGCAAAATACTGGGTCCTAGCCGGATTTGGCAACACTGCTACAAGATGGCAATTCTTTCAATAAATACTGGGGTATTATTACAGAATAACTGTTATTGGCTAGGATTGTGCAGTGATACCACATCCGGCTAGGTCCCGGGAATTTGCCCCAGTCACTTTATGATAGTTTACACCCGTTATATCCCAGTAGTTTGCCCAAGTTAGGTCCCGGTAGTCTGCTGTGGTCTAGGTTTGGTCAGACTAATTTCCAAATTGTTTGTAAAACGGGGCATCTCGAGAGAAACACCATAGATGTAAAGTGTCTTAGAATGGTCCAAAATAGTGGGTAATGATACTAAAATATACAATATAGTGAACCCAGTTCTTCTGTAAATTTACCAATACCGGGTTTTAATATTGGAAAATGAGGTAGAATACTTAGAGCATGTTTATTCTGCTTTTGTAAATTTCCAAGGAAGTTGTGTGTGCTTAGTGAAAGTGGGACTTCCTGATTTCTGCTTACACTATGAATGCAGAGCAACTCTGCCCATAGTTTTCATCTAAGGAATTTTTGTACTTCAGCACAGCAGACCAGAATGCAATTGAGTTGTCAGATTAGTTCTTCCAGTTGACCAGTAAAAGCTTTTTATATTTGTTTGCTCTTTTGTGAAATTCATGGAAATGGATGGGAAATTTGTGGAACTCTTTCCTGATGTGGCTCAAACATTCACAGGGATGAAAATTATTTGCATGGTATGCTTACTATGTCTTCCCAGCATACCCTTGCTGCATCTTAAGTTCTTGCTCAAATTTCCCTACAAAGTTGATCTCCAGTGGTATAACATGTGGTTCCATTGACCGTCCAACATACTCTCCCTGTGCTTATCTAATATAATATAGTGGGGAACTTATGTTCTCCACTTCTAGGACAGGTCAGCCAATACAAATAATACCCTTGTGTCTATCATATTGGGATTTAAATGTGGCTATGGGTGGTGCTGTTACTACGCTCTCAGGGAGTGCATTCCATCCGTTGATAACTTTGATAGCAAACCTGTTCCCCTTAAATTCTGTGCTCTGGTTTGGTAAGCTTCAGGGAGTGTCCTTGTAGGTTGTTCGCATTGCTTTGGAAGAACTTTGTGTAGGGAACATCCCTCCAGGCCATGCATCAACATGTGGCTAGGTTTCTATCATGATTATTGTAACCTCCTCTTCTGTGTTCTCTTAGTGTCTGAAGGCCAAGTTGTCTACATCTTTCCTTGTAAGGTACCGTAGATATTGTATTTCCGATACTAGCTTGGTTGCCCTATGTTGCACTTTTTAGAGTTTGGATGTCCTTCACCAACATAGTTGAGGAATGGGCGCATGAGTGACAAGTAAAAGGTGGCGGAAGGATTTCCTTGTTCAGTATGGAAAATTTTCTCCCAATTAGTATGACTGCCTTTGAAGCAAGTTTGGCAACATGGGTTTTGGGCTTCCTAAGGTGGATGACACCATGATGCCAAAGTCCTTTTCCATTAGAGGTGATTGTGTTGTGGCTGCAGATCTTCAAATAGATAGATAAACAGTTCTATAGTCAAACCAGAATATACTGAGCCCACGGGTGGGGTCGGGGATTAAGAACGGCATTGCCAAATCATCACCAAAACAAACCCACATGGTATCCAACATTCACTCTGATAAACTTAATGGGGTAACTAGGGGTCCTTTATTGGCCTTCTCATGGAGGAAATATCTATTTACATTATTAATAATTTCCTTAACTTGGCTGTGGAAAATACTGACATGCCTGGGAGATATGTTGTCCATGGTGGTTGGTACGAGAATGACCAGGTGACTGACATGTACGGTATGAGTACACACGTCCTTGACCCGCCATTAACCCTTTGTCACAGGAGATGTGGCAGCATGTGCAAAATAGTGTGTCACATGTTGTATAGAGTTGTAAATATACTTGCCATGAACCCGACTCATTGTAAATACTTTTTTACATTGTATTATATATCGAATACTTAAAGGTACTACAAATTGGCTTATATATTAACATTTTACCCATGTGGGTTTGTTTTGGTGATTTAGCAAGGCCGCTCTTTATCCCAACCCCACCCATTGGCTCATTATATTCGGGTTTGACTATAGCAATGTATTGTTGCTCTTGTCAATAGAAAAGTTATGCATGTATAAGTGTGAAGTATGTGAGCATATAATATAATATGAAGATCCTTGTGGGAGTGGTGGGGAAAGTAATCTACATTTGTTAGCACGAGGATGGGAAAGAGGCATATAGGTGAAGCAGTTGCTTTATGTGGTTTGTCTTTGTGGGGGGGAAGAAATAACATTAAGTTAGCCTGGAGACATGAAATAAAAGGCATAAACTAAAGTTCCTAGGGAAACCCTCTGCTATAGCATGTGACATGGGAAAATTCTAACTTGTATAACATACACAACACTGTTAACATGTACCATCACAGATACATTGTCAGTACACTACCCCATTGCAACAAGGTTTTGTAATTCCAACCCATTATTACTTAAGGACCTCAATAGTATCACTTTCAACCAGTTCAAGATTTAAAAAAAAAAAAAAATCGCTACATTTTCATACTTTTAAGAATAAAACCTGCTGGCAATGCCCAATAGTTTTGTTGCCATGATGTCATTGCTCTTAAATTAAGAGGCTAAACTTCTATCAATTTCACTATTCAGATCATTGTTAACATATGGATCAATCACATTGCACACAACTGCAGTACACTTTAACTTTTTTTAGCTTGAGATAATTCTTTACTCTGAAAGCAGTTCAGTGATAGGTTTCAATCAAGTCTCCTGTGCATTCTCTTATTTTTTCATATGGTATCATGGGTTGTCTCTGGGTAAAGATTGGCATTTTAAAATTTTTGCTTAACTGTTTTGACATGTTCATCAATGTCACTCAGTTTAGCAGATAATGTGGAGCTGCAGTACTTGCAAGCACATTGTTTTATCTCCCTCTATTATTTTCAACCACTTTTTGTTTGGCCTTTAGTTAAAATATATTTGATAAGTGTATTGATAATTATCGTTTTCCTATCAACAGTTTTTTCTTGCATTTCTCCTGGATTATCGCATAAACTTTTGTTTGCATCAGTAGTGACTTTCACTCTACTTCATTCTTTCTCATGGAGATAGCTTTAGTATTTATGCCAGATACATTTTTCTTTTCAGTGAACACTGGTGTAAAATAAATTGTTAGCATATTCCACAAAATGCAAATGTTCCCAATACTAATTACCTGCCTGTCTGCTGACTTAATTGTCCTCTTATCAAATTTAACAGCCCTGTAGGGTCCATATAAATTGCCGCATGATTTATTTGTCCTTAGGAACAGCCCCATTGATGTCCTTGCAGTGCTCTGATACTCATTTTTCTTTTGCAGTGGAGGAAGAAGCGTATGCGTAGACTGAAACGCAAGCGCAGGAAGATGCGTGCAAGGTCGAAGTGAAGTGATGGGAGTCTTTCTTTGGTAGGTTCATATCATTTACTTTTATATTTTGTTATTACTGTACAGTCGCGAACCAAAGTTTCGTTACCCCCTTGCTGACAGAAAGGCGAAGACTGTGTTAAAAATATGCTGAACGATCGGACAAACTGGTGTATCAGGTTGGTAATGAGACAGGGTGAGATTCATTTTCCATAGCTTCCGGTTTGTGGTTTGTGAATATAAACCTCGCACTGTTTCGTTACCAACTCGATACAGCAGTTTGTCAGATCGTTCAGCATATTTTTAACACTGTCTTCGCCTTCCTGTTAGCCAAAGGGGTAACGAAACTTTGGTTCGCGATTGTACACTCCAGTATTACCTTCATTTTCCCGTATGTCTCCATTGTTAACTGTCTTTGGTGAAATTTGGAATACTGATTATCCATGCATTTTTGTTTCAGTAAATAGTAGACATCTAGTGTTTTTTGCCATACAGAAGTAATTTTTGCAATTCTACAAATCACTGGTATATGTTTTTTTGGAGTGTACCGAGCTTCATATTTAAGTTTAAAATTTAGTGTTGGGCATTTTTTTTACTGAACTTAGATTTCTTAATTGATTAATGGTTATGGATTGAAAAGGTCTTATCATATAGCTATAACTTTTTGTTTAATTTTATTGTATTTGCTTCCCCATTTTCAATGCCACATCACAAGGATGCAATTTTTTAGTAGAATGTACTGGTCAGACAATTGGACAGTGTTGCTGCAGAGAAATGGTTGTTCAAATCATTGTCAAACAACCCCAATATGACTAGAAGTAAATGAGCCAAGAAACTTTGGAATCCACTTGGGAGATTTTTGTTGGCATATTGTATTTCTGATCTTTTAATCACTTATGTTCATATAATGCAGTACAACCAGCCATTATGATATGACCTACCAATAAAGTAAGAGTGCATGTTCTTTAGTAGGCATTTACAGTACGACTGAAACATTGCCACATTTTGACATTGGATGTGCGGTAGAGGAACTCCTCAAGGCAACTATACATTACAAATATAATCTCAGGCTTTATTAAAGTACGATACCAGTATAAATTTTCAGTACATTGCAATATGTAATAATTTGTTATATCTTTTCCAGGCTAATTTGCTGATCCAGGACTGCAGTTCATCTTAAATATTCTTTAATAAACACTGCAGAGGTGATTTTGTTTTGATAATCCAAACCAAAAATAATTTGATTTTACAATTGGACAGTTTCATGTTTTCTTTCAATATTGGTACCTGGAAGTTATTAAACGGTTACCATTTAAAGAAAGTACTGAACAGTACCATACTGTTTTGCATTAATTGGACTAAATGTGGAACTGCAACATAATAAAGTACAGCACTTTCAAGTAAAGCACTAGCCAGGGTTATCACACTTCTGGGATGCTTTGAATATAGCAGACTTCTAGCATCTTGCTATGCTTGATTGGTCAGTGAGCCAGTGCTTGGTGGGGCATCTCGCCTCGAACCATTAGACCACTAAGGCTGGAGTTATCAAGTACAATGCTAATCCATATAATTCCTCTCCCTTACTGGAAGTACCGTGGGGTTTTATATATAAATGTACTCTGAAGTATTTGCTAAATATTCTAGTACAGTACAGTAAGTAAAGCTAGAAACTCCTCAGAAGTCGTGTCTTCTGCTGCAGCCACAGAGGGCTGTTAAAGTTTGCACACCTGTCTCTGGCAGTTTAATAATCTATTACATGATTGGCTAGCCTACGTCGAGTCGATTTCCATTTAAAAGAATATACATGTCTCATTTCTAATAAGATATTTATTATTGGTACTTATAATATGATCACCTAGAATAGATGTCATGATAATTGTATTCATTACAACGATTAAGTGTGTGCTACCAAGTTGAATCCCACACCAATGGAACGGAGAATGAAGGGGATTTATCTGGTTAATTTTCGTATGTCGGAGGTAAGATAGCTCTCCATGAAGCTGGCTATGCCCACGGTCTAGATCAGTGGTTCTTAAACTTATTTGCCTCACGCCCCCTCTGCATTATTTATAGATCCCGCGTCCCCTATCCCTTAAATTTCTTAGCAGTATTTGCAATGTATGTATATATATATATATATATATATACGTGGTTCAGGAAATTTGGCAGACTTAACGTGCTCGATACTATTGATAGCTAGATTACAATCCGTAATAGACAGGTGTGGGTGAGATGGGTATTAACAAGTATCCCAGTACTGGGAGAAAAATAGGCCACTGATAGTTTCCTTGAAAAAACAAATTAAAATAAAGGTGGGGTTTGCCCTGTATGCCTGGGATACTAAAGCACATCCCAGGGAAATGGGACCAGAGCTTACTGGACTCCGAGTCTGGTGACAACGACCGCCAGGGAGATTAGGTGGTCTTTGATTCCATAGCCAGTGTTGTGGGCCCAAGTCCACGTGCCACAAGTGGGGCCGCACCTTCCACGAGACCAGCCCTGAAGGGACCATAAATGGGAGGAAGTTAAGACTGCTGCATGCAAAGGGAAATGCACCCCCGTGTGCTGGCGGTCCACACAGCAGTGAAAAAAAAAAAGCCTCCGGTTACAGTACACCTCACGTGGATTTTTAATCCACTAGAAAGTGACCAGATCCTACAACAATAATTACTCTAGCCCTGTGGGGGATGGCAAATATTCAGAGAATAAAGTCAGCCCCCCCTGGGCAGTGTTACCAAAGTAGACGGACACACTCATACCTTATATTACTCGTCCCAGTTTTGTAGGTGAAATATATGGTCAGACAGTAATCATATTATATTTTCCAGTATTATGCTTAAGGGAGTACTTCATTTTTGTTATATAGGAATGTCTTTATTCCTCCTAAGTATGCAAGGAAACGGGACCAGATGAACAAAAATAATGGTGTTCTGTTGCTTGGATATGTTTGGAGGAATCATTTGCTCCATATTTACCAACACTACTTCCTACTTAACATTGGACAATACAATTTTTTAAAATAAGGAGAAATGTTCCTTTTGGTGAATTGGAGTGCCTTCACTCTTCCAGAGTATACCAGGAAACGGGTATTATTGAGAATAATACCTGTGTCCTAGCTGTTGCTTGGAATAGTTTAGAGGAATTAGTTGCTCCAGATTTACCAACAAGAAAATCTCCCCTTAAGTGTTTAAAAAAAAAAAACCACCTGTAAATATTGAATGAATTACCGTTATTGGTTACGGTTTTTCTACCTTCATTACCCACTTATATAGACCATTCTAAGACTATTTTCTTCTATAGCATTTTCTCCGCAAATGCCCTATTTCCAAGATAGGGCATATTCAAATGGGGCATTTTGAAATTAGCCTAACCTAACCTAGACTGCATCAGACTACCGGGACCTAACCTGGGCAAACTACCAGGAAATAACCGTGGTAAAGTACAGAAAATGACCGGGGCAAAGTACTGGGACCTAGCCGGATCTGGCAACACTGCTACAAACGGTAATTCTTTCAATAAATACCTAACCTCTATAATACTCTGAAAGGGCTGAAGAAAATGTGCTGTAAATTTTCACACCTGTTTCATAAATGACTTCTCAAAATATGGGCTTGATTACTATACTGTAGTTGTTTTGTCTCTGGAGTTAACGGGGTAGAACTCAAAGAAAGCAGTACAGTATTCTGAAATATAATATGTACAAAATTAGTCCCCTGGTATAAGTCTATATGTTTCCCCCAGGCCTGGGTTAACTATTTGATCTTCCTCACAACTGCTCTAGATATAGAATCAAGGTTCAAAGATTTTTTTATATGACATCTACAGACCCTAGAGTAAGCAGGGTATATGAAGAAATACAGTATAGGCAATGCCTTGAGAATTGTAGTACCGTACATAGTTACATTTGTGTATACTGTACAAACTACCATTAAGAAATCCATTAGAACTGAAAATATGTGTATACTCGACAGTACTATATTTATAATCATACATAAATGTTGTATAACTATTAAAACTGCCCTTGTGTTATAATGTCCCTTAAGTATAAGGGGAGATATTCTTTTTGGTGAATTAGAGTGCCTTCATTCCTCCAAAATATGAGGGTTTAGTAGTACAGTTTATTGTGTTATACAATACAACTTCTACTGGTATAATTACCATGTTAAAGTGCATTTTATATTTGTAATGGTATTTGGTGATTTCAGTGCAAGCATAAAAAAAATATGAGATTAAACTACAGTATAAGTACTTCTCAAAGGTAAAATTAACACTAAAATATTACATACTGTATATAAGGTAACAGTAAGTACCCGACATATATTTATATATATATATGAAATAATCCCTCTGGGCTTGGTGCTTTAATTCTTGACCTCTTTCCAGAACAATTTCTTACACTCCCTCCACTCTCAGTCTCACTTAAATTCCTGCTCTAATTATGTACTGTTCTACTCTTTTTCTCCACATACATCTCCCATGATGTCCCATCTCTTCTGTCCCTCCAAGTCTTCATTTCCTCTACAAAATACCCAACCACTCTCTGTATGCTTTCTCTTCTCTTCACCTGCAGGTAGACTGGCTCGTTAACATCCTCATATCCCTTCATGACCATACCCTGACCAACAACAACATTACACAATACACTGTAACGAAAAAGCAGTAGCAAATCGTCTAGGAAAGTGCCGTTGTAAAGGCTAAACTTTCCGACCAACAACAACGATTCAACGAGGAGTAAACAAACCCCACCCCGGGGATCAATCCTGAATTTTGACACGGGTAACGTTAAGTCCTGGTTTTGTTGTTGGTTGATTTAGTACTTTAGGTAAATATTGAAAGAATTACCGTTATTACCGTTTTTCTATCTTCATTACCCACTTATTTAGACCATTCTCAGACTTATTTCTTCTATGGCATTTCCTCCTCAAATTGAAATTCGCCTGACCTAGACCACAGCAGACTACCGGGACCTAACCTGGTCAAACTACCGGGAAATAACCGTGGTAAAGTACAGGAAATGACCGGGGCAAAATACTGGGACCTAGCCGGATCTGGCATCACTGTTAGTTACAACACGGTAATTCTTTCAATTAATACCGTACTTTATTTTAAATTAGTAGTGTATATAAGTATAATGACCATCCTTCTGGCACGATATATACAATCTCTTATCGATAGGTTTAACGGTAAATATTGAATGAATTACCGTTATTGGGTACGGTTTTTCTACCTTCATTACCCACTTATTTAGACCATTCTAAGACTATTTTCTTCTATGGCATTTTCTCCGCAAATGCCCCATTTCCAAAATAGGGCATATTCAAATGGGGCATTTTGAAATTAGCCTGACCTTACCTGACCTGACCTAACCTAACCTAGACCGCATCAGACTACCGGGACCTAACCTGGGCAAACTACCGTGACCTAACCTGGGCAAACTACCGGGAAATAATCGTGATAAAATACAAAAAATGACCGGGGCAAAGTACTGGGACCCAGCCGGATCTGGCAACACTGCTGCAAAACGGTAATTCTTTCAATAAATACCGGTTTAACTTTGTAATTGGACAATATTCAAATAACAAATCTTTTTAGTTAGCCATTGTTATAGTATATTTTCCTCTGTTTTGAACGACATTTTACTGGGTGTATTAGGTAAATATTGAAAGAATTACGGTTATTGCGTACGTTTTTTCTACCTTCATTACCCACTTATTTAGACAATTCTAAGACTATTTTCTTCTATGGCATTTCCTCCGCAAATGCTCCATTTCCAAGATAGGGTGGTATTTATTGAAAGAATTACCACATGACACCAACAGGAATAAAGTTGCACCATTATTAACAGAGTTATTCACTAAAACATGTAAAAAATGTCCGAAGTTAGGGTGTTTACGGTACCTTAAATGTGGCAGTGATCCGTATGACTCCCGCTACACAGTCAAAACAGTGAAACACCCTGATTATGTAATGGTATGGGGGTGTTTTATTTATTATGGGGTAGGAAAACTTGTACTATTGCCAAATAACATAAAACTCAATCAGGATGCGTACTATGAATTATTGAATGAAGTGTTAGCCGACTCCTTTGAAAAAGCACAAGACACATTTTTTATGCAAGACAGGGCACCAGCTCATACTGCCAGTAGTGTTAAAAATTGGCTTCAGGACTGTTGTTGTTGTTGTTGTTGTTGAAGTTCCTCAAGCTGTCTGGCCGAACAGCCCCGAGCTCTTGAGGAAGGCTATGGCTTGAACCGGGCTTTCCCACAGGACTGTTGTATTAATTACTTTAATGACTGGCCAGCAAACAGTCCAGACTTAAATCCCATTGAGAATTTGTGGGGAATAATGAAAACGAGGCTACGAGACATGGACACATCATCACTACCCAAGCTAGAGTCTGCCATCCGCCAACTTTGGGATACATTTCCACCTTCACTTCTCCAGAATCTGGCCATGAGTGTTTCTAGAAGGCTGCAAAATTGCAAAGAGCGTAAAGGAAACACTACAGGCTACTAATTTGCAAGGGAAAATGTTAATTGTATAATTACGTTACTATTACATGAAAAGCAAATCTTGTTGACATTTGTTTATCGGCCATGACCTTGACTTTTCGCGCATACTGTACAGGAAATGACCGGGGCAAAATACTGGGACCTAGCCGAATCTGGCAATACTGCTACAAAACGGTAATTCTTTCAATAAATACCTTTTGAAATTAGCCTGACCTTACCTAACCTAACCTAGACCACATCAGACTACCAGGACCTAACCTGGGCAAACTACCGGGAAATAACCATGGTAAAGTACAAGAAATGACCGAGGCATAATACTGGGACCTAGCCGGATCTGGCAACACTACTACAAAACGGTAATTCTTTCAATAAATACTGTGTATTATTCGATTGCATAGTTTTACCCTTTAGTCGGTTATGTTTATTTGCACTTTTTAAATGTTCATCGATACTGGTATTTAAATATTTACTATATTGCCGCTCTCTGTGATGGTATTTTCTACCATCGTTACCCGCTAATTTATACCATTATGAGAAAATTGTCTAGTATACTGCTGTTTTCTATTACTGTACAATGTTTGTACCCTCTTTACCCACTTATTTATACCATTATAATACTATATTATTTTCATCTATGGCATTTTCATTGGTAATGCCCCAATTCCAAGATATTCAAATTACTGGATTTAGCCTCTGACCATATAATACCTGACCTTACCTAACCGAACCTAATCTGAACCGCAGCAGACCACCGGGACCTAACTGGGGCAGTCTACCAGGACCGAGCCAGGGCAAACTACAGGGATCTAACCGGGGCAAACTACCAGGATGTAACTGGGCTAACTACCGGGACCTAGCTGGATGTGGTAACTGCTACAGAACGGCAAGATAGTAAATAATTATCTTTTATTTTTTCATGCATACTAATGATGTGGTTCATTTTTTCCTGTTGTCATAGAAGGAAATTACCTCTTAACCCAATTGAAACTAACTCAAGATACTTCCCCAGTGTTAAATAAGGTCTAATTAATTAAGTTGGTAAAGTCAGATAATGGTTATTCCTCACAATATAATGGTAAGATATTAGTAGAACAACCAGAAATAATTACAAAAATGTTGGAATAAAATTAAATCTATAATGTTACTAACTAACCTGGCCTAACCTAACCATGCTGTAGGCAAGGTCTGGGAATACAGTACTGTACAGTGTTTAAGGGGAGATACCCTTGTTGGTAAATTTGAGGGCTACTGTTCCCTCCACAAAGTATGCCAGGAAACAGATGCCCTCAGTGTTACTATAATATAACAAGAAAATCTCCCTTAACCAGGTAAAATCAGCCACAATAACCTGATCTAGAAAAATGAAATGAGACTTAAAATTTTTTATGAACACTGACCATTAACTCAAAACGAAATGCAGCTTCCTGACCAAACTGTTCACACAACTTGCTGTACATGATTAATTGCACTGCTGACATCTGTCTATCATGATGGCTTACGTGTGACTGATGGATGAATACAGCATACATAGCTTAATGCTGAAAAAAATCAAAGGGAATGGGAAGTAAAATTGTGGAGGAAAGGATGAGAATAATTATTAAAATTATACTTTATGTAAATCATTCAGCCTATGAATAAAGTAACAAGGACAATTTATACACAAATAAGGCATTATATTGTCCCATAACCTTATAAGATGAATGGAGATCTGTTTCAACTCCTGTACAGTTTTGGCCAACAGTATTCCAGTTAACAATACTGACCACTCAGCCATTGCAGCAGTGATGATGTAGCTCAGTGATTTACTCAATTTACTCTGGCTAATAAAAGAATTTTTCTCGGGAAAATTCCAGATCCAAGGTAATAACCACTATATTGTAGTTACATAAAGTACTGGTACTGTTTATGATACTGTACAAGATAGGAAATATGTACAAGTATAATAACATATTTCACAATTTATTGCTTAATGGAAAGGCTTGAATATAACCTTATCTTACAACTTCCAGGAAGATGATATCCCTGAACAACTCAATGAGAGGAGTGTCTGGTGTGGAACCAGATCCAGCAAGAGAAGAAAGGTCTGGTCGTGTGAGGGAAGTGGGTAGTCAAGCTGTCTGGTCTTTATCTTCTTGTAAACCAGGTCTGTCTGTGTTATCTTAGAAATCTGACAGCTTGCAAACCTGATTATTCTCCCTCATCTATTATGCTCTGTACAATATACAGTACCCTTAAAAAATGGCTACCTTCCAATGTTGATCCTTTGTTTAGGAAGTTGTGGTGTAGATTGTCTTAAGGACCCTGTGATTATGTATGAGTATTGGAGGCTTCCGATTCCTCCTGACTATACCATGAAACAAACAAACAAACTCATTTACCTCCAATTTTCTTAATGCATCACAGAGTCTTTTAACTTACTCTAACCAAGCAATTTTTCATATCCTGATTTGATGATTAGGTCATTTTGCTTAATAAGGTTACGGGCAAGTAGTATCCCTCCATGTAAAGTTTATATGCAGTGACGAATACATGGCTACTGGCACAAATCATGATGATGTGATCACAACAGTATTCTGTAAACGAGTTAAGCATGGTTCTCACATAGCCAACCTTCCCTCCCGATGCCTCCCGACCACCAAAGTTTCGAAGGACATGTTCATTCATGCACGACTTAAGCTGACTGTGCCACGCCCCCCCTCACCTCCGCGTCCAACCCCCGACAACAGCCGTCCAGACTAGGACCAAACTGGGACTAGACTAGGACAAGACCCCCATATGTTCCCGATTGGAGACGAACGGAGACAAATGATCTTGGGTAGTCGAGGACAGGACTACAACTTGACTGGGACAAGACCTTGCATGGACGTGAGTAGTCTGAGGTAATGCGCCGATGCTCCAAGTAGGATGAGGTGGGCGTAGCCCTTGTCATTTGACAGTTCACTCGACCTTTCTGCTGGAGGAACATTTTCCGTACAAACCTCAGCTCAACTTTGACGTGGAATTGTTTGGCCTCAACCCTTGTGACTTGCCTTTGTAAGTGGTGGCGATAGGAGTAGGGTAAAAAATGGATACCACTTCTGCACTGTCATTATCCAACGTCATTGTGGCAACCACTGTCCCTCTCCTGAGGGGGGCTCAGTATGAGAGAGAGACGCTGAGGAAGAAGTTGATGGTCCTTCCTTGGAAGGACGAACCTTCTTTATTTTCTTGGAGGTGGTCTTTGCAGTGGCAGACATCCTTGTAGGGCAAAAAGGCATCATTGAAGGAGTGAGGTGTTGCAATCATTGCTCTTACAGCCGGGTACCTACTAACTGCTAGGTGAACAGGGACATAGAGGGCTGGGAAAATTGTCCAACAATTCCACTAACATGAGAGGGTGGTACACGGTCATCTCTTATACCCGAGGACGTATCGCCAACATCAAGTTATGCCTTTGTAAGTGCTGGCGATAGGAGTAGGGTAAAAAATGGATACCACTTCTGCACTGTCATTATCCAACGTCATTGTGGCAACCACTGTCCCTCTCCTGAGGGGGGCTCAGCATGAGAGAGAGACGCTGAGGAAAAAGTTGATGGTCCTTCCTTGGAAGGACGAACCTTCTTTATCTTCTTGAAGGTGGTCTTTGCAGTGGCAGACATCCTTGTAGGGCAAAAAGGCATCATTGAAGGAGTGAGGTGTTGCAATCATTGCTCTTACAGCCAGGTACCTACTAACTGCTAGGTGAACAGGGACATAGAGGGCTGGGAAAATTGTCCAACAATTCCACTAACATGAGAGGGTGGTACACGGTCATCTCTTATACCCGAGGACGCATCGCCAACATCAAGTTACGCCCTGTTGCCATGTCGAGGACAACTCCCAGCGTTGTTTTTCTAAATTTGGTTGTCCTGTCCCTGTTTATGGAATACTAGACACATCCTGCTGGGGGAGGTCCCTCTACTGCCCCCCAACTATAAAAATGGTCAGGGGCGGTCGGGGACGAGTGAACCGATGAAAGCCGACGTTTGACAACCATGCTGACAATTCCATCAAACTTTGAGCATGTTCAAAAATTTCACCTGCCTAGCTGACCTCGGGTGACTATAGCCATCCTGACAGGACAATGTGGGTCTTGTCCCCGAACATGGTGATGATTAGAGCCGACCACTGATTTTTTGAATGGTCAGGAGACATTGGGAGGGAAGGTTGGCAAGGTGGGAGCCCGGCTTTAACAGATGTGTATAAATATAACTCTAGGCTACCTGGAAGTTCTTCTGCCATGGCCAGTCTCTTTTGGGCAACAACTAGGAAGGAGTTTGGTATTGAATTTTGTTTTAAACTGACTGAATCTGAAATACCTGACACTCTCACTGGGAGGTGAGGAGATAATGCTTTCACTGTTTTTACTTGGTGCTCCCAAGTGTGTGGTGCTTGGGCCTACTGTAATTGTGACTATGTTGTGCAGTACTGATTTTGTATTTTCACTTGGGCTACTTAACACACGAACAGTGGCTCACAGCTTGTATTTTTTTCAGATTAACTGCAAGGTATTTTTCATATATGAAGAAACCCACTAGTTGTCAGATTAATAATAGTACAGTATTCCAATTACTGTACAATACAGGACTCCTTAAACAAAAACATACATCTTGGGTGATAAACTGTGATTAAATCTAAATACCTTGGGCTGTCCCAGGATTACTGTTATGTACAATGCTTTTCATATCTTCTTCCAAACAGGTTTTGGTGTGGAACAGCTTCGTGATGACTGTTTGGACACTTACTGGCAGTCAGACGGTCCTCAACCACACCTTGTCAACATACAGTTTCGCCGAAAAACAACAATACAGGATGTGTGGATTTATGCTGATTATAAAGCAGATGAAAGCTATACTCCAAGTAGGTAAGGGTGTCAAGTATTTCAGGTTCAGCCAGTTAAATTTCCATTAATTATTCAGTAGAATTAATTCCAAACTCCTTACCAGGAGTTACCCAGTAGAGATTGGCAATGGCAGAAGAGCCTCCCAGTAGTGTTAATTAATACACATCTCTTAACTCATTTACAAAATACAGTACTGTTGTTACCATTCCTTCCACATCATCATGGTTTTTGCCCTTCCCACTCTGACATCCACTTCAATGATGCACATCCATTTCAAAAGAGCATGCAATGCTTGCCAAGCCAAGATTGAATCAGTATTGTCAGTCTTTCACAAACATAACTGGTTAACTCTGGAACCCTTTTCTGCCATCCATCTTTTCCCATTTTCCTACAACTTATACTTCTTCAAACACAATGTATCTGGAGACCTCAAATGAAATCGGACATCATTTTGTACCCTTCAAACTCTTTGTTTACAGTTCTCTGTAGGTGAGGACATCAAGTGGTCATCCTTCCTTTAGTCCTCACTATATGCAATATAGAAAATTATATTTTCTTAACAGAATCTCCATACGATGTGGAACCCACTTCAATGATCTTCAAGAGATTGAAGTGGTGGACCTGCATGAACCCACAGGCTGGCTCCTGATGCCACTGAAGGACATCCATGACCGACCCATCCGTACCTACATGGTCCAGATTGCAGTGCTGTCCAACCACCAGAATGGCCGAGACACACACATGAGACAAATCAAGATCCACTCACCTGTGGAGGACAAGGCTGTGGCTGTGGAGACAGTGGGAGCCTTTACCTCACCTGCTTTCAAACGCTATAGCTGCATCAGATGATTATGTTATACAGTATGAGCAGTCTGTAGCCAAGTATTGATTCCTTTTTGGCATATCATTGTTAATACTGTACTGTACTTTGATATATCGCTTCAGTTAATTGTAGCATCATAACATTATTTTATTTTGTTTATGGCCCAGTTGTATATAGCTTTAGTGAGGTACCGTACTGTATTACTGGTTCTCTTACAACTTTAAATAGAAGAAAAACTAAATGTAATTAACAATGGGCATGTTCTATGTTTTGCACAGAAATGACAAGAGGAAAGACATTTATAAATGATTGGGTTGAAGGATGAAATTAAAAGCTTTAATAAGTCGTAAAAGTGCACAATTGAGGGTGTTTGTTCCTGGCCACCCCATTACACCAAACTATTTTATGTCAAAGAAAACTGAGCATTGCATTTTGTTTGGATTTAGGCATAAGCTAACTGGAAGGAGCAGTTTTCTACCTTCTCTTGCATTAACTTATTTTCTTCCTTATTTTAGGGATAAATGATTGAGTGGTTAGTTTGAAATTTTTTGTTGTGAGATTGTAATCTGATATAGGATGGTCTTTAATCACAGTCTTCCACCAGTGTTCATCCTTCTCTCCATCTTACACCTCTCTCTTCCATATTTCTTCACCTCTTCTCATTTCTTTCCCTCCACCCCATTTTCAGTTTTCCCTTTTCTCTCTCCTCCATTTTATTCTGTTATAGCTTTATCCACCTCATACTCTTAATTTGGTCCAGATTACCTAACTATATCATGTTGTTCCACCTTAGTGAGGAAATACAGTGCTGTATTGGTAAATCTGGACCAACCGATTCCTCAAAACTATTACGAACAACTGGCCACCATTATTTTTGTTATTCTGTTCCTGTTGTTTCCTGGCATACTTTGGAGGAATCAAGGCACTCCAATGTACCAAATTTATACTTCAACCTTAAGGGGAGAGGACACTTTTGGTACAGTGGAGTGCCTTAGTTCCTCCAAAGTATGCCTGAAAACAGAACCAAATAAACAAAAATAATGGTGGCCTGTTGCTTGGAATAGTTTGGTTAAATCAGCTGCTCCAGATTTACCAACACTGTACTCTTCCCTTAATGCCATGGTGCTTGAAGACTTTCTCACTGCTCAGTCTCTTCATCTTTGTGACTACACATACTCCTCTCAGGTACTGTAACTCGTCTCCACTGGTCTTACTCTTGACTTAGGTCCCTCCATCCATGTCTGCACTTCACTTACATACAGTTGCCTCTACTAGTAACGAACTCAGAGTCCAGTGGGTTTGGCACAATGTGGCGTGTTGTAGGAATTAATAAATGGACAGTTATGTTGAGTTTTGTCCATTTAATTACTATTTTTATGAGTAAACAAATACAATGGTGCCCCATTTCACCAAACCCAGCAGACTCTGTGCTCGTTACCATTGGAGGTGTCTGTACATCAGTGTAGGGACTATAATGCTATCAGTATGGGACTTCTGTATGCATATGCTAGTCTCTTTCTGTACCATCCTCCTCACTGTAACCACAACCGTCCAATGTTGTTTTGCACCCTTTTGAACCTTGCCATACATACTAACATCCTCACTCATTGTCTTGTCTAGGTAATCAGAGGAGCTTGCATATTCCATCCCTTGACCATTTATCATCACCTCGACATTGGTGCTTGTGTTCCTCTCTATGACCATAACCTACTATTCCCCATATTCACTTTCAAATTCATTTGTTCACACACACACACACACACACACACACACACACCCGCACACACACACCCGGTCGGGTGGAGACAATTTGGGATTGTTTCCTTAAATGTGTAACCCCTGTTCACCTAGCAGAGAATAGGTACGGGACGTAAGTCGAGGAGTTGTGACCTTGCTATTCCGGTGTGTGGAAAAAGGTTCCAACCTAACCCAAAGATCGGTCACTACGAGCTCTGAGCTCATTCCGGGAGGGTAAAAGTTGGTGAGCACGTGTCCAGGACGTGATCAAGACCAGGTGAAACAAACACACTTCCAAATTACTCACCAAGCCATGTTTAGGCAGCACTGTATCATCTACATACAACACTAGTAATTTTCACACTATGCTTTCTCTCATTATTGTCATTCCAGTATCAATTGCTCTACCATGTAAAGCCTCCAAAATAAGCATTGTGTCATTTGCCTTCGTGTCCATGTGATTGAAGTTTGTATGCCGAGTCAGTGTTGGTTTGTCTCCATGTGATTCAAGGCACCATATCAAGAACATCTGTGGTGTTGACCATTGCGTGGTACCGGTACGATGGTTGTTCTGCACTGTGTCTGTGGAATCATGTTGATACCATGCCAACGTCAGCACCATGAATGTTCTTGCATGTCCCAAAGTGATACGCTCAGTGATGGTTTGCCTGTGTCTAAAGGGTGCAATGGAGATTATAATTATCACTGCATTTTGTCTACTGCTTCAAATTGTAGTGATGGAATATCAAACTTTGTTTTCTTTGAAGGTTGTACACAGTGTAAAAGATAATACTGTATATGCTAAAGTCAGTTAGCTGTGGAGTGGAACATTGGTACTCCTGTGTTGTATCAGCAAAATCAGATGCTTTATCACATGAATATCAGTTTCAAATAAAGTGTACTTAAATATATTTTTCCTTTGAGTTTTCCACTCTCTTCACATATAGGCTATATGGTATACTGGAATGATCAAGTGATTCTGAAGTAACCCTATCATATTCGTCACACTGTTACACTACTTTTACAGTATATGCACAAAAATATGCAATATGTGAGAGGATCAGTTGATGAAAGTAGTGTGTGAGGTGAGGGATATGTGTAGTGTGAGAGGATCAGAGGGAAGAATTAAGTGTGTGAGGTGAGGAAAGGGGTGGGAGATGTAGTGTGAGGTAAGGAATTTAGTGTGTGGGGTGAGAAAAGTAGTGTGAAGGAAATAGATAGTGTGTGAAGTGAGGGAAGTAGTGTGAGAGGTAAGGGAAGTAGTGTGTGAGGAGAGGGAAGTAGTGTGAGAAGTAAGGAAAGTAGTTTGAGAGATGATGGAAGTAGTGTGTAAGCGGAAAGGTAGTAGTGTGAGAGGTAAGGGAAGTAGTGTGTGTAGTGAGGGAAATAGTGAGTATACGGCGCTATACGCCACGGTCGAGGTAGTACATGCAAGGATAATAGACATGTACAGTTGGCTCCACTCCTGCGTTTCTCCCCTAGCGTTGCCAATGTTTGACCACTCAGGAATTCGAATCCCTAAGCACAAGTTAAAAGACTCGAAACATACATACATACGGTCCCCCAGAGTGAGGGTGGTTGGAGGGTTGAGAGAGGGAGGTGTTGGGGGACTGAGAGAAAAGGGGGGTTTAGGTAGGAAACGGCAAGAGGGAGGGTTGGCGGTAAGAAATTAAGGTGTAGTGAGGAAAAATTTAAACTATTAGAGAAAGATGTTAGTAATGATTGATGTTTATCAATTATTATTATCATTAGGCCTATTAGTTATCTATTTTATGGCGAAATAGACAACTCAAACCATATAATCACTCCGTGAAGATTATCGATCATTCTGGTTTTTTTGTTTTTCTTGCGAGTTAGGTAGCCAAGACCATATGACCCGCCGAGGAGAAGTTGATAGAGAAGTAAGACAGTAGATGTTTATCAATAATCTGCAGTCAACTGGACCATAGTAACATAATGTGATGTTAGATTAATTCACTTCCTTCTCACCCTAAAGTTCAATCCCCATCCCCAACTTACAATCTCTCAGTCTACCTTCAGACATTAAGACGCCATGCAACCTGTGATGCCAGAGGTCTTCTATTCAGTGGTATAATATTCTTTCCATAATTTAACGTGTTTCATGCTTTCACTGTGATTGCGTTATTCAAGCTGCAAATACAGGAGTTTAAAATGCCTTGAGGTGTAATGTCAGTTAGCATTGCAAGTTTAATGAATGTTTCGAGTCTTTTAACTTGTGCTTAGGGATTCGAATTCCTGAGTGGTCAAACATTGGCAACGCTAGGGGAGAAACGCGGGAGTGGAGCCAACTGTACGTACAGTTGCCCAAGAAATGACTGCAACCAAATTTGCTGGTGTGTGGCAATATCTGGCAGCTGCTCCAAAGTAAACACTCGTATTTTATCAATGGATCACTCAGAACCTATAACCGTTGTAAGGATGAATGTAATTAGCTGAAGCCAATAACATCCATTCATACAAAGGTTGTAGGTTCTGAATGATCCATTGATAAAATACGAGTGTTTACTTTCGAACAGCTGCCAGATATTGCCACACACCAGCAGCAAATTTGGTTGCAGTCTTTTCTTGGACAACTGTACCTCGATAGCTGATATTCCACTCTGTCGATGCAGTGACTTGAGATGATGATCGAGTGACACAGGGGCTAGTGGTTCGCGTACAGCGGTACAGCCGTACACCCCCCATAAAAAAAAAGCTAAAGTATGGTATTAGCAAGCATTCAAATCAACAGAGGTATAATACTATAATTAATTAATTATGCGTTACATATAGAATTTTGATCTCAATGCGGGGTCGTATACCCTTGACTCAAACCCTATAACTAGAGCTACCTCCCACAAAGATCTTGGTGTCCTCTATTATATAGATGTCAAACTCAGATTTCATCCCCACATTAGGCAGACCGTAGCCAAAGCAGGCGGTGTTGCTACCAACCTACTGAAGTCAACTGTGTGCCGCACTCCAACCTTTATGAAATCATTGTTAATTTCTGATATTAGGCCACTGATTGACTTTGCTTCTCCAGTTTGGAACACAGGGTTTCTGGGTGACTTATCATTACTCGAATCTATCCAGCGTCGCTGGACGAAGCAAATTACAGATTTTTCACATTTGTCATACCCAGAAAGGCTATCAAACTTAAACTTATTTTCCATAAGAGGTAGACTCCTTAGATCTGACTTAATATTATGTTATAAAATTTTCCATGATTTATCACCCATCAAACCCTTGGATTTATTCACTATGTCACCACAGCTTGGGACAAGAGGCCATTATAACTTCAAAATTTTTGTTCCTAGAGCAGAAACAGAAGCACGAAAACGATTCTTTTCACATAGAGTCATTCAGCACTGGAACTCCCTCCCCCAGGATGTAGTAAATGCCCCAACTATCCCAAAATTTAAATCAAAACTAGCTCATGCCCTCCATGATAATCTATTCCTGCCATAAACTGCCTTGTAGTATAATAAATATTTACTATTGCTATATTACCCAACTATTTCATGTTCGACACACTCAACCAGTCAGTTCTGTAATACTTATGCCATGTTAATCAAACGTCCATCTTGACTGGCGCGTCATTTTATCCAACTGGGCTGCTTGATCCTTGGATCGCTTGTGATCAGTGGCCCTACCAGGTGAGTTAAGGCCGTATCACACGGTCGCTCATTTCCTGCGACATCGTGTCGTACGACATCATTTTCGACGACATGTCGCGGGAAACAATAGCACACGGCAAATTCTCATTCAGACAACAACGACGACCGACGACACCACGCGGGCGGCGGGACAACCAAAACACTCTGTTACAAAAGCCACATCACCAAGGATGGACGTCATTAACCGAACCGAACCTAACCTAACCTAACCATTTTAGCTGTTGGAGCATGTGCAATTGCTTTGGAAGAAGAAGAAAGAGGTTTGAACCAGGCGGCAGGCGAAAGCAGAAATGTAAACAAACCCCGAAATCAAATAAATATTCCATGCTCATATTTAACAGTTAAATTCGGTGTATATAATATATAAGATCTAGGAATACAATTTCTATATTTAAATAATGATACCTAACACTACTTAAATCATAATATACCATAATAATATATTCCATAGAATATTATTCACTATAGACTTTCAACGACTTTCTCCCTGTCGCAGGAAATCGCCGACAGTTTTCGATAGTTTCCGTCAACACCTCGTCGTCCGAAATCTCCCATTTCCCACGACATGTCGTCGAAAATCGTGTCGTACGACACGATGTCGTCGGAAAAAGTGCCCGTGTGATAGCCGCTTTACCAGGTGAGTTGGAAAATCTTGGCATTATTGGTTTTGGCAACACTGGTGTGTCTTGTCACTGTCATAATGAGTGTTGCCAACTTTGGGGAAATATCCCCAGATTTAGGGAATCGGTGGCCTGAATGGGGAAAATGTTTCTGGGGAATTTAGGGCTTTGTGAGATTATTACGTTAACATGTATTATTAGTGGCAATTTATCGACACAAAGTAACAACACTAATTATATAAAGTACTTTTAAGAACAAGAGTTGACAGTTTAGGTACCAGATCAGAAGAAATTCAGACTGCAATGTGTGAATAGTGTGATACCATGTGAACTGGACAGGTCAGAATTAAAGTGCGATACAACGCGACCTGGACAGGTCAAATAAGGAAAACGGAGGCAGGTCATATACTGTGACGGTAAGGCCTGCTGAATGGAAACGTAAGCTACATGTATTAGAGGTTGTGAATATTTTTATAATAGATGATATAAAAAGTATTGCATTCATGTAAGCTAAGTTTCGAAGCCAAGGTAGGAGTGACATAGGGCCTAAGCCTACTCAATATCACTAATCTCTGAACTGATTTAAAACTATCCAGTAATTATATGTGTGAATTGTAACAGTTGGAGTTTTTCTGTTGAAGACAAACTAATGGGAGGCATCTTCTGCCTCACCTGTCTACCTGATCGGCGCGCGCAGCTAACCCTGGCTGGGTTAAAGCAGGCCGCAACGCCGCTGCTCGTTCACTCTGCCTCCTGCTCTGGTCCTATATAAAAAAAAATAGTAACATATCCTGACCTGCCATAACCTCCTGCCCGCTACCTGCCTACACCAAGCTCTCCACGTGTCTCCTGCTGCAGCTACCTCTCTCACACCACGCGACTACGGCAGGCGGAACCCCACAGCTACAAGGTGCTTGCTATACACAAACCTGTACTTACCAATAAAGTGTTACCGTGTATAATCGAGTCTGTTCACCCCGGTAGTAACACAACTATCCTTGTTGTTACAAGTGTGATGCAATTAAGTTATTTCGATTAATTAGCAGCTAACATGATATGATAGCTTTCCTTTAACCAAAAGAGTTTTTTTCCTTACAGAAATGTGAAACATATAGTGTTTATTTATGGTTCAATTGATCACATATCAGAAAAAATATATGTACTGCATATGGTCGAGTACACATTCTTTATATTAATTTTGATTTTTTTCCTACCTACAGACTACAAAACAAATTAAAAATCTGTTAAAGGTTAAAGGTCCGCCAATGAGTGGCAGTCAATGGGGCAGAGTGTAGCACACACTGTGTGTATGAAAGCCGTTTCAAGAGGAGTTGGGGTAAAAAAATATTGGCTCGTGGAAGCCCTGTATGAAACACAACTATAGCAGGCATCACAATGATGATGAGTGGCCCAGAGACCTCTCCACCCACTTGAGACCCGGGTCAGCTTCGGCTATGGCTGCGTAATAAGCAGGAAGACCTCAGACAGCCGACTCAAACCCCCCACCCCCTGCTCACAGGGACCAAACCTCTGGCAACAGTGGCATTTTTATTGTGTCCCAAGCAAGGATCGAACACCGGGTCACAGAATTGCAGCCGCAGACTCTACCGTGTATTGTGCTCACAGAGCTAAAAATATAGAGCGCTGAACCCTGTGTTATTAGATAGGAGAGGCGTGTCACAACAGGCGAGCGCTCTATTGTATAGATACTTGCCCATTGAACTCCCGTACGTTCTTGTATAGTATGTTTCTTTCCACAGTTATTGACATTTCCCTGATTTGTAAAGCATTGTATCTTGTTATCTAATTATAAAGGTTTTGTTAAATCAATTAACAAGGCTCAGATAATGTCCATAGGGAAAATTATGCAAAGAAATTAAACTTAAACTGGTTTATTAAACAAGACAAATATATATAACTGTAATCTGTCTCCCTCTCCCTCTACTTACCTTACATACATATTACTCTAGTGTGACATTCATACATACATACATATTACTCTAGTGTGACATACATACTTATTACTCTAGTGTGACATACATACTTATTACTCTAGTGTGACATACATACATACAGTCGTGGTCAATAATAATCATCCACATATAGGTAACTTTAACAATTTACTGTGTAATGTTTTCATGTTCACATACTATTTTATTGTTTTAAGTAGTGTGTAGCTGTTTGTATTAAATTAAACGATGGCACTATACCTATTTATTGGAATGTTTATCAGCTAAGGAACAGAGGGAAGCTGTCAAAATCTTACGTGAGGTACTCCTATATGGATGATTATTTTTGACCACGGCTGTACATTCATACATACATATCACTCTAGTGTGACATACATACATACATATTATTCTAGTGTGACATATACATGCATACATATTACTCTAGTATGACATACATACATACACACATTCTAGTGTGACATGCATATATACACACATATTACTCTAGTGTGACATACATACATTCATACTGAACAATGTGAACATAAAATACTGATCATAACAGAGATTAAGTACGTTGTATATATATATTATAAGAAGGTGACTGTGGATGAGAGCCAACGATAGTTTTGTTTATCTAACTCATTTCACCTATTAACCGAAATGTATTTATATTTAATCAGCCATTCACTGATATATCGGTTAAAGAAATACTTATTCATATATTGTGAGTCACTATAATGTAGTTAATATACCATATCATCAATAAAAGACCGAATAAATGAAATAATATCTTACCCTGGCATAATCTAACAGGCTGGCGGGTTGAGGGGAAGGGCAGGTATCATGGCCGCCAACCCACTTCCGGTGGCGACACGCTAGGGGGGGGGGTAGCGAGCTCTATATTTTTAGCTCTGTGACTGTGCTAGCCAGAAGCTAAGTAATATGTAAGTAACCTCTACTGCAGCACTGCTGCCTTGCAGTTTTATAATATTCGCTTTATAGTGCAATTTCATATTTTTTTTTTAATGATTCCCACAAAACAAGATAAATTATTATAAAATGGGGAATTTTCGCTCGAGGATTCAGGGAATTCTGGAGCACTGTGGTTGGCAACTCTGCTGTCACTATCAGAATATCAGAAATTCAGAATCAGAATTTCAGACCCAGTATTAGATAGACAATGGTGAGGGTGGGATAGGTTACAAGTGTGGTCGGGAAATGTGTATGATAATGATGAAAACACTGACCCTTGACTGAGTATATTGACTTGAACACTGCATATGGAGGCTCACAAAGCTGAATACGTGAACACGGTGAAATATTGTTGTAATATGAATGAAGGTTTAAGTTAGAAGTGAGAAAACACCCTGGCAGGACACGTCGTCAGTCAATGGTTAGGCTGTGTATGTAAATAGTTGACTCTTGTTATCATGATATAATGTAATAACAACACACGGTTTACACATATGTATATCAGAGAAGATGACTTGATACGGCTCAGTGGATTAATTCACTTGTTATATCGTTAACACATAAAGGGTGAGTGTTATAATGTTTGTTTGAGTACTTGTTGACAATGGGAGTCTGTTTAATTTGGTATGGTTTGGGAAATGTCATTGTAATGTTATTGTTATAGCCTAACTACCGGTATTTATAATCAGTTTCATAAAGTTTACGGGAAGATTATTTTCTTGTTTGTAATTTTGAATGCTATTGATTTCTCCAAACTATGCCACGAAACAACAGGTCCCCCGATTAGTAACATTGAGGTGATCTGTTTCCTGGCCTAGGACTAACTAACTAGTCTGGAGGAATCGGTAGCACTTCCAATTTACCAACAAGAGAATCTCCCCTTAAGGTGGTAATACATTTTTGGTTAATCTGGAACAAATGATTCCTCCAAACTTTTCCAAGCAACAGGATACCATTATGTTTCTTCATCTGGGTCGGTTTCCTGGCACACTTTGGAGGAATCAAGGTGCTCCAATCTATCAAAAGTGTACCAGGGTCCAGAGAATACATGTATTCTATGGACCGTGAAGTATACTATCCCCTTAATGTGGAAGTGCAGTGTTGGTAAATCTGGAGCAACCGATTTCTCCAAACTATTCCAAGCAACAGAACACCATTATTTTGTGGTATTATTACAGAAGTACAGTGTTTTTGGCTAGGGCCACGCAGTGTTACCACATCCAGCTAGGTCCCTGGAATTTGCCCCAGTCACTTTATGATAGTTTACACCTGTTATATCCCGGTTGTTTGCCCAGGTTAGGTCCCGGTAGTCTACTGTGTTATGTAGATTAGGTCAAACTAATTTCCAAATTTTGTTTGTAAAACGGGGCATCTCCGAGAGAAACACCATAAATGAAATGCTTCATTTCAATTGTGGCATTTTGAAATTAGACTGACCTTACCTAACCTAACCTAGATCGCAGCAGACTACCGGGACCTAACGTGGGCAAACTTCCGGGACCTAACGTGGGCAAACTACCGGGAACTAACCGTGATAAAGTACAAGGTCCTGACTGGGGCACAATACTGGAACTTGGCCGGATCTGGCAACACTGTTACAAAATGGCAACAGTCTAGATAAATACCAGAGATTCTTTTATTGGTAAATCTGGAGTATCTGATTCTTCCAAACTTTACCATGAAGCAGATTCCTCGTTAAAGTAACATTAAGGTCGTCTGTTCCTTGCATAATTTGGAGGAATCACAGACCTTCCAAATCACCAACAATAGAATCTCCCCTTAATATATATATATATATATATATCTAACCTAAATTGGACCAGGACAGACTACCAGGCAAACTTTATGGGGGGGTGGGGTCCAAACGGTAATAGTTCAGAAAAGCCACAGAAATGGAAGTTACTTACAGTACTAATTTCCTTCATATTTTCTTTGGTGGTTGTTTTTGGTTTATGAAGTAATTTCCCAGTGTGATGCAGTGCATTCTGACCCGGTTTGATCCCCCCCACCCTATGTTTGCCCAGATAAAGTTAGACTAACTCTACAACATATAAATATTAACTATTTATAGTGTTATTTACTTGTTTTTATCACTTAATCCAGCTTCTTGGGATCAGCTGCCAGATATTACCATACACCAGCATATTTTATTACAATAATTTCTTGGGTAACTGTACAGTCGGCAAAAAAAAGTTTCATTACCATCCTTTTAACTGTGATGTAATGTTGGTACGCCTGACTGGCAAGTCAGGCGTGAAGCGAGTGTCTTATATACCTCCGTCACCCTCCGTGCTCCTCAGTGTCTAATGAGCAGAGAACTAGGAATGACGTTCTTTCACCCAGTGCTACTTTTTCTGGTTATTTCACGGTTATTCCTGTTCTAAAATACTCAAACTCATTTCCGTATGTTTAATAATGATTAGTTGAATAGTAAGAGTTCTTGAACATTCAAAATATAATTTAAAATCCGCTGAACTTTTGTTATAAAAAAGTTGTCACTGATAGGCCTGAGTCGGGGCGAAGGCAATACCAGTCGCGGATGACGAGGCACCAGCTGCCCAGTTGGCGGAGTACCAGCCCTACCGCGCTCACCCATGTGAGAATTAACGTAGGGGTGGTAACGAAACTTTTTTTGCCTACTGTACATTATATAATATGGTACGTGGCTGGGTGAGTTGTAGGGTAGGGATGCCTGTGGGTGAGGCTGGAGGGAAGATTACTAAGTCCTTTCATGCCCACTCTTGGATAAATAAGGCTAATAAAGCAATATGGTATAATATTTTGGTATTTTATGCTAATTATTTTATTATGTTTTTACCTTTACTTAATGTATTTGTTTCATATGATGTAACAATATCTTAAGAAATTTCTCAGGGTAAGTTTTCAATTACCGGTAACCAGAAAATTTTAATTAGCCCAACTAGATAATCAATAGTCCCGGTTATCAGATATTTTGCTGTACAGTACTGTATTCTATATGTTATTTATCTTTATCCCCAGGCAGGACCAGAGTGAAGCATAAAACATGGATTCCAATATGTTAATGCGGCTATGTGCGGCACTCTTTTATGGAGTCTGTTCCCTACTCATTGTGGTAGTGAACAAAACTGTCCTCACCACCTACAAGTACGTACATTAAATTTCTATTCTTTCCTTGCATGCAAATTGCTTCTTCATTATGAAAGGGAAAGATTCAGGCCTAAATAGAATGGTATGTATTCATGGATTGAGCAACCTCTAAGTTAGCTTTTGTTGTTCCTCCTGGAATTGTGAAAATCTTTTGATACTGCAGCAGTCTTAACTTTTATAGTGAGGGTCTCAGCATTTGCCGACACCTGCAACAAGTGTGGGAGTTGACCTTTCTCAATAACGCATTTTTCAAACTTGTGCGCCTCCTGACTTGTTTGATTTTCTCACACCAGAGACAGGCTTGAACTTGCCATCAAGCCACAGTCACCTGCGCTCCCTTGGTGCAAGCCCACTCAGTCTAGCCAACACGCTGAGTGTGTAAGGATAGAATCTATTACCAAACGATTGTCATATAGTTTTTGCAAGTACAGTACAGTGCCGGACTAATGTTCTGTCCCGAAGCCAGCCACAGTGCGCTTCCCTTCTGAACCACTTCAGGCTCGGGCAGCAAAGCACCAGAAGAAAATTTGGGTTATAAACAACAGATGGGTATCGGAATGATAAGGAAATGCGAACTTTAGTTCGGTGTTTCGTTGTTCGATTCTAAAATACTTCAGAAGGCTGGTGGCCTGTGGCTGGCTGCTGGACATAACATTATTCCGGCACTGTACATCACGAGACAGCTAAAGGTTTGTACTTTAATATCATCTATAATTTATTCATGTAGGTTTAGCGTTTTTACACGCTATTAGCCGCCAAATGTTTGTTTACATTTTAGATAATATGCCCTGCTTTGGCGAGCTGGTAAGCTCAAACAAACCCGCCCTTTAGGGATTAAGAAAATGGGTAAATATACATACATTTACTTAACCTGGACACCCTTACTATAAACTATGCATATTGCCTACAAACAAAAATCTCAGCCATTAGTTAGTTCATTTGGTACCACACATTACGTTATTGTTGAAATTCCTCAAGCTGTCTGGTCGAACAGCTCCGAGCCCTAGGGCCTAGAGGAAGGCCATGGCCTGAACCGGGCTTTCCCACAGTGCCCTCAGAGAGTATATGTTGGATTGTTGGCGAGTGTGGTTGTGTGCATTGCAGTGTTCATTAATGTGTATAATAGAATGGGGTGCTGTGTTGCATCCCAGACAGACATCCACAATGGCTCCATTTAGCTTCTTCTGATATGTCAGAAGGGCCAGGTGGTGGCCACATCGCAGCTTGGCCTGGTGGACTCTGTCCTCACGGGGAACGGAGGATTCAGATAGGTGGATGTCAGGAGGTCGTGCATGCAGCTGGGTGTTGTTTTTGAGTGTTTGGATGGATAGTTGAGTCATTTGAGAATGGATGTGTTTCTGGAGACTGATTTGGGGTTGGTAGGATGTGAGAGATGATAGTATTTGTGTAAGGTATCGTGTACTTGGTGTTGTTTTAATGTTCCTTGGCATGTATGGGTGTTCTGCCATGTAGTGTAGTGGATGGTGTGGGTTTGTGGAGGCTGCAGCTAGTGTTCGTGCGCCTCTCATGTCAAGGTGGTCCTTGATTTTTCGGACTTTGGTTTCATGGTGTAGGTGTGCAGCCTGTAATCATATTTAGGGCTCTATTCTGTATGGTCTAAACTCTAAAGGGTGTTTAGATGCAGCACATGTAAAGCTTTTCATTTTCAATAAGTTTGAAGATACTCTAATGCCAGACATAAGTCAGTCAAGTCTTTTGGTCTAGGGTGGCCATCTTTCATCCTCTAATCTCAAGTAGATAAAAAAAGGGAGGCAGGGGTGAGGAATATTGCCTGAATCATTCAGAGTGGTGTTAGAGGCAAAAATTTAAGTGAGAAAGAGTTCATCGTTACCAGGTGATGAGATAGCAACATTACTACTAGGAAGGATGAGGGTAAAGAAAGTGGAAGTAGTAAAGTTACCGAAGAGACTTTTGGCAAAATGCCGGAACAAGCAGCAAGTTAATTAAACAGATTTGGCACAGGCAGAAATATACAAGCATAAGATTCATTAGTTTGAAGGCGATGGTGCCCTCTATAAGCTTCCTCCTTATTGTAGACAATAGTAAAGTTAAACCTAGTAGTGTTTGCATTAGGCAGATAGAAAGAATATGGAATGTATGCCTCCATACCTGAGGGGATCACTGTGCCTCACATTCAGAGGGGTCCCAGCCTCAGGAGCAAAAATAATTCTATAAGAGAACTTGAAACTACTACCTCAGATCCTCCCAGTTGGTGGCACTGTAATGCCACGGATGCCGCCTCCTGGGAGGATTCAAAGGTCTTACGGGAGTGATAGGACAGGACACAAAATAAGATTGTGATCAGAGGAGCTCAATACAGAGGAAAGTTGAGCATCATAAAGTAAAAAAAACGAGAAGTTAGTTCTAAATTACGAGTATTGGGATGATCTCCAATGCAGTTTGGAATACCTGTATTGTTAAACTAACTACTCTAGGATATTAAATACGGTATGGAAAAGATGAAGGCTTGTTTACCAGGTGAAACAGTGAAGGGAAATGAAAGCCAAACGTGGTAGTGAACAGTGAATAGTTTGGTGTTAGCCAGTGATGTAGTAGGTTCGTTAATCTATAGAACTAATGAGGATTAATTACTGCACAGTTTGGTATCGTTGTGTGTATAGATGAAAGTATGTGAGTGCGAAACGTGGCAAACAGATCTAACACTTGTACACCGGGTAAACATGTGTACCTGCTCTGCCGGCAGGTGTAGGCTAGGGGAGAAAATTACCAAGCGACACGCTTACCCAATATTACAGTGATGATATGCTTAATTTTTGTTTGTTTGTAGTGTGATCTAAAGGAATTGAAACAAAGATATTCCTCGTTACATTTGCCTATTAACAGACAAAAAGTAATGCATTTCACATGATTTTTAAAGTTACACACACATTTATTATGATGGAGATAGATGGTAAGGAAGGACAGCGAGCACGAGGGAAATGTAAGGATGAACAGCAAGCACGAAGGAAATAGAAAGAAAGGAAGGACAGTTGAAGAAGTGAAAGGGAGAATTGCCAAATAAATTCTACCCATATTTCACACTCGTGAAATGTACAGCTACTGTACTGTACTATACTGTCGTCTATATTGGCCATGTGCAGTTCTCGTGGCTGCCTGATTGACCGACTCTCTCTCTCTCTCAAAGCGGATTATTTATAACACCCTGGTTCTGTATATTGTTATGTCTTTTAGCAACTAGACTAATAAGGAATAAAAAGAGTCCTAAGATTTTGACCACTATGTATTGTAATATTGTAGTATTGTAAACCTGTATTTCGAAAAATATTAAAATAACCTTATCTGCCTTATCGGAACATAAAAAGCGTAGGCCTATTCTACAACATATGCTTACTCAGAGTTAAGTCACAATTATTTAATTATGGAGCTCTAACGGTTTAAATTGCCATATAAATAATTTTGCACCAATTGGATCGAGCTGTAAGGACGTTGTGTATGGGATTAAGAACAAAAAATACACAAGAAAAAAACAGAAAAACTTTCCAACAGAGAAAGATACATATCACTTTAATAACTGTGTGTGTGTGACCTTAATGATGTTTAATGCATTATTTTTTGTCGGTATATAAGCTAATGCATTACACATGAATAAGGACACACACACACACAATCTATTAAAGTTATAGGTATCATTCTCTGTTGGAAAGTTTTTCTTTTTTTCTTGTGTGAGATGTATGAAATTACAGGATCCTTAGATGTATGAAATTACAGGATCCTTAAAATATTAATCTCAGGAATAGATATGTTTTTTTTTGCTGTTCATCCTTACATTTCCCTCGTGCTCGCTGTCCTTCCTTACCATCTATCTCCATCATAATAAATGTGTGTGTAACTTTAAAAATCATGTGAAATGCATTACTTTTTGTCTGTTAATAGGCAAATGTAACGAGGAATATCTTTGTTTCAATTCCTTTAGATCACACTACAAACAAACAAAAATTAAGCATATCATCACTGTAATATTGGGTAAGCGTGTCGCTTGGTAATTTTCTCTCCTAGCCTACACCTGCCGGCAGAGCAGGTACACATGTTTACCCGGTGTACAAGTGTTAGATCTGTTTGCCACGTTTCGCACTCACATACTTTCATCTATACACACAACGATACCAAACTGTGCAGTAATTAATCCTCATTAGTTCTATAGATTAACGAACCTACTACATCACTGGCTAACACCAAACTATTCACTGTTCACTACCACGTTTGGCTTTCATTTCCCTTCACTGTTTCACCTGGTAAACAAGCCTTCATCTTTTCCATACCGTATTTAATATCCTAGAGTAGTTAGTTTAACAATACAGGTATTCCAAACTGCATTGAAGATCATCCCAATACTCGTAATTTAGAACTAACTTCTCGTTTTTTTTACTTTATGATGCTCAACTTTCCTCTGTATTGAGCTCCTCTGATCACAATCTTATTTTGTGTCCTGTCCTATCACTCCCGTAAGACCTTTGAATCCTCCCAGGAGGCGGCATCCGTGGCATTACAGTGCCACCAACTGGGAGGATCTGAGGTAGTAGTTTCAAGATCTCTTATAGAATTATTTTTGCTCCTGAGGCTGGGACCCCTCTGAATGTGAGGCACAGTGATCCCCTCAGGTATGGAGGCGTACATTCCATATTCTTTCTATCTGCCTAATGCAAACACTACTAGGTTTAACTTTACTATTGTCTACAATAAGGAGGAAGCTTATAGAGGGCACCATCGCCTTCAAACTAATGAATCTTATGCTTGTATATTTCTGCCTGTGCCAAATCTGTTTAATTAACTTGCTGCTTGTTCCGGCATTTTGCCAAAAGTCTCTTCGGTAACTTTACTACTTCCACTTTCTTTACCCTCATCCTTCCTAGTAGTAATGTTGCTATCTCATCACCTGGTAACGATGAACTCTTTCTCACTTAAATTTTTGCCTCTAACACCACTCTGAATGATTCAGGCAATATTCCTCACCCCTGCCTCCCTTTTTTTTATCTACTTGAGATTAGAATTTATTAAAATCGTTGTATTAGTCTTAAAAAGTAAAACTCATTGTACTATACATACAGATTCCTTTACTGTATACAGAATATAAAAAAATAAAATTTCAAATAGGACATTGATGGGAAATACTACACCTGTTCACCCTCAAATCAAAACACCTAAAGTTTAATTTAAACTACCTGAATTTTTATTTAAAATAAGTAAACTTTAGATTAAAATAAAAAAATAAGTTAATTGATCGTAGACTATCTGTATGTGTGATTTGTAATGGAAAGGAGATTTCCTTTGTACAATTACATATACAATTACATAAATTACAATTGTATAAATGTGCTTGGAAAATTAAACATGATAATAACTGGGATTCCTTTACTGTTCGTTAAAAAAGTAAGAACAATCGCGTGTGATTTACAGTTTTGGTACGTTGAAATTACTTGATTCCCCCTACGTATGCCAGGAATCAGGGCCAGATTAACAAAAATAATAGTAGCCTGTTGCTAGGGATGCTTTGGGAGAGTCATTTGCTCCAGATTTACCAACACTGTACCCCCTCCTTAAGGGTTTTACACCTCACATGTAGGCCTATATTCACATTCTCAGCCTGTTGACCCAAACACAGGTATAGCCATGGTAGTGTTATTTTACCATGGGATATTATGCCCAGGATCCTGATTATACCTACGCCCAAAAGTTCGTTAACTCCTCACAAGCCAACTTCGAACATTCAAATTCATTTGTATACCGGTGTGCTTTTTAGTGTTTCAAACGTAATACAGGAAGTGGTGACTGTCGGAGCTAACGAACTTTTGGATGAGAGTGAATACAGGCATGATTGAGTAATTAATTGATTGAAATTAGGCGCCGCAACAGCGAGGTCATATGGAACCAGAGGAAGATGATGATTGAGAGGTGGGATAGCAAGCACAAAAGGTAACAGGTGAAAACAAAGGGACAGTTGGAGAAGTGAAAATTTCTGTTAGTGGCCTTTTACGACAAACAGGTATAGGCCTACTGGGGAGGTATTCGTTGCCCTCTAGGCTACCTCAAGGGAGGAATATAGGCATGGACACTTAAATAATAGTATTATGACTCACGGTACGGGACAATTAAAATATTACAGCATTATAAATTAAGCATTATAATTAAGTTACTGAACATGATCACTAGTTTTGCTCACGTATACTTCATTAGTTAAGGGGGTAATGTACTTTTATTGCATTAGAGCTCCATGATTCCTCCAAAGTATGCCAAGGAAAAGGACCAGATTAACGACAATAATGGTGGCGTGCTGCTTGGAATAGTTTGGAGGAATCAGTTAGTCCAGATTTACCAACACTACTATGACTACTATCCCCTTAATTAATCATCATTATTAGCTATAGGTCCATGGTGAGTGAAGGAATTAACTCGCTTCTTCTCCAGGAATTGTCACGGTGTCAGACATGTGGAATTTTAGTGTGTGGTGACCGGGTAGTGATGATGTGGTGGGGTAGGCTAGGTAGGGTGGGGGAGATGATGAGGTGAGTGTGTAGTCTCTCAAGGTCACTCACTCACCATCCTTCCTTCCCTCCCTCCAGCAGTATGTGTGTGATAACCCTTTCCCCTGTCTTCACTCTCACCCTGGGAATTATTACTATCCTTGCCTTCCTTCACTGTTCTATTCATATTAGGTCTGTATTATATTAGCCTACGTCTTCCTGGTCCATTAATATAATGATTGTAATGTAAACAAGAACGTTGGCCTTGAATCACCCACCCCGTCTCTTCTTTCCTTTGTACTATAGGTGTAAGAATTTTATATGTATTGTTTCTTATCCTACCTCCACTCTCTTGTTCGGTAGCTTACCCGATATGTTTTACCCTCGTCTATTTCCTGTTTTCCATTCCCTCATTCTCCCCATTTCTCCTTTTCCATTTCCCCATTTCTCCCTTTACTTTCCAATTCCCACATCCCCCCTTTTAATTTCCCCATTTCTTTATTTCTGTTCCATTCCCCATTTCTCTCTCTCTCACACAGACTTCGCCTCCAGCGGCCTTTCCTCCTCTTTTTCTGGGCTCTCTCTCCTTTCTTACACTGTCCTTTATACTGTGAGGCCTATAACAAACTCTCTTTTGGTATTCGTCCTCTGTACTTTGTTTACACTCCGTTCTCTCTCCTGCCTCCTCTTCCTACCGCCTCACTCTCGCTCCTCTTCCCTCTCCTACCTCTCTCCTCTTCCCTCCCCTACAGTCCCATACTTCTTTCCTCTTCCCTCCCCAACCTCTCTCCTTTATGCCGCACCTTCCTCTGCCACGCCGACAAAATATCCTGGCTATGACGTGGCTACCGAAACGGTTTTTTTTTTTTCCGCATAGAGGGCGACGTTCAGGGTCGTATTATTATCACTGCATATTGCAAAATGTTACGAATTGAGCGATGAAGAATTTTTCCTTGAAAAAGTTTAATAACATTAACCGATGAGGAAGGAAAGTAAGATTGTTAACGGCGCACTCTTTGACACGTACACAAAGTTCATGATAGTGTTGGTGGCTGTAACGTTGTGTATGCTAAAGTAGTCTGAGGAATTTACGTAATAGTCCATTTAGGATTCTAGAATTTCTAGGCTATGTGAACGGCCCTATACATATAACTTGTATGTGAACAACGTTGGAGAATATCTCATTTGTACAACAGTAACTGTCCTGTTACGTGTGAGATATATACAAAGGAAGTACAGGCAACAGGAGGCCCATAGTGGCCTTTTACGAGGTTACCTGTTTAACTACGCTAATCTTGACTACATGTTGAAGAAAAGGATAGATAAAGGACAAGGCTCCTCCCCACCCACCGTTCCCACCGGGAATCACGGTTGAAAAAAAAAAAAAAATAGAAAATAACACCTTGTTATTAAGAACGTACATACAAGGAAATTTTATAGGAAAGTAGGGAAGTGGTTGAAGCCTAATTCTAACATTTATTTACTACTTTAAAAAGTATATTAAAAACAACATCCTAAAAACTTTTTTCTTGAAAATATTTGTCGAGGCGATGTTTAAAGGTTTCTATTGTATTCGCAGCTACTACAGATGAAGTTCAGTGTTAAAACGTTGTCCTCTTAATTTATAACTGTTCTTTCTCGTTCCAGACTGGGGATAGAGCTGGAATAAATTTTCATGACTAATTCTATCTAAGTTTTTAAGGATTTTAAAAGTTTCGATGAGATCGCCACGTGTTCTACGATTTTCAAGAGAAAACATGTTGAGCTTTTTTAATCTTTCCTCATATGTCAAATTACGAATGCCAGGGATCATTTTAGTTGCTCTTCATTGTATGCTTTCCAATCTTTTAACATATTTAGCATAAGAAGGGGACCATAGTTGAACTGAATATCCTTATTGTGATCTAACAAGAGATGTATATAAGCGCATTAGTACATCTGGTGACTTATATTTAAAATTTTAAGTAATAAAGCCTTAAACTACATTTGCTTTTTTACTTGCTACTAAACACTTCGCACTCGTCTTTAGATCCCTACTAATTATGATACCCAAATCCTTTTCCTCTTTTACTTTCGCCAGAATTCTACCTTGTAATCTATAATTGTGTCTCAAGTTGTTGTTACCTACATGCATCACCTTACATTTATCCGCATTAAACTTCAACAACCATTTATCGCTCCATTCTGACAGTGTACTTAGGTCGCTCTGTATGGCTTCACAGTCTTCGTCGCTTTTTGCAGTACTGCCAATTTTGTATCATCAGCAAATTTGAATATTTTCGAGATAAGTCCGCATTCTAGGTCGTTTATATATATAAAAAATAGTATTGGTCCTAACACAGATCCCTGTGGCACCCCACTTACAACATCCAGCCAGTCTGATGCTTCCCCATTAATTACGACTTGCTGTCGGCGGTTTGATAGCCAATCTCCAACCCATGTGCACAACTGTTCCCCCAAGCCATGAGCTTTTAACTTCAATACTAGTTGTTTATGTGGTACTGTGTCAAACGCTTTCTGAAAGTCTAAATATATAATATCAGTTGGCACTTTTTTTGTCTGCATTACAGCTTATGTAGTTAAAAAAAACTTGAGTAAATTTGTTAGACAAGATCTATTGTTATTGAAACCATGTTGAGAGTCCAGAATTAAGTTTTGGTCATCTAGATGTGATACTATTTTATCTCAAAATTTTCAAATATTTTTATTATAACGGATGTTTGTTAGCCGACAAACTTTCCAATAAGTAGGTTACAAAATATCTTCTAACTTTCTGCAAGCACCTGCAAGCTATTCAAAATGATAAACGTGAAAACTTTAGTCAGCAAATTGTTTGAGTTAGCCATATGTGTATGAAAACCTATATCCACAAGTGTATACATATGCTGAGGCAGCTATGACTGTATGCCTTCATCTACCTCTCATCACTCTGTGTCATCAAATGGTACTGATCACCACTGAAGTTCATCACGCCTTCATTAATGCTTTAATAATAACTAGCTAGCCTGTACCTTTCATTGGTCCATTGATCCTCCATAACAGTGATCACTATCTCCTCACCACAACCATGTAACTGTCACCCACCTACCGTCACCACTAACACCTCTTTCGTCGTCGCCACTAACGCTTTTCGTCATCACCACTAACACCCCTATCTTCACCACTACTAGCCATTTTCTACTACTGTCACCAACACTACCATGTAACTGTCACTCACCATCACCACCACTACCATGCAACTGTCACTCACAATCACCACCAACACATCATCATCATCACCATTAGGCCATTTTCTACCACTACGGTCACCACCACCATCACTACTGTCATCCACTATCATCACTACAGCCCCATCGTCATCACCACCATCACCACTTTCCTTTTTATTCTACCACTACTGTCACCACCAATATCAGCTGTTACCCATTATCACCACTAACCCCCTTTGTCATCACTCGTGTTACCACCATCACCGTCACTACAATTACCATCATTACTATCACCACCACCATCATCATCATCACTCCTATCACCACTCCATATGGTAGTTAGTACTGGTGTGTGTGTGTGTGTGAGGTAGTGAACAAGCCTAAGGTCATGATGTGGCTGTACAGTACTTTGTGGTTCATGTTTACTATACTAACATTGTGTTTCCTTCCAGTGGTGACCCTTACACAATCTCTCTCTCTCTCTCTCTCTCTCTCTCTCTCTCTCTCTCTACACCTCATTGTCTTCCCCTTTCCTACACAATCTCTCTCTCTCTCTCTCTCTCTCTCTCTCTCTCTCTCTCTCTCTCTCTCTCTCTCTCTCTCTCTCTCTCTCTCTCTCTCTCTCTCTCTGCCTTTACACCTCGTTGTCTTCCCCTTTCCTACCTTGTGTTACTCCTGATACATACCAGACAGTCCAGTAGGCCCTATATAGATTTAACCACAGTATTTTCACATGGCATTGAGGGAATTAAAAATCTTTTTCTTTCATTTCAGATTTCCTTCCTTCCAGTTCGTCGCATTAGGTCAGGTATGATATCAGTGTTGATGTTAAGGTGGTAATATCCTTGTGGTACATTGGAGTGCCTTGATTCCTCCAAAGTAGGCTGTGCCAGGAAGCAGGCCCAGGTTAACAAAAATAATGGTGTTCTGTTGGTTAGAATAGTATGGAGGAATCAGTTGCTCCAGATTTACCAACACTATATAATATACCTACAGTACTTTCCCCTTAACATAGTATGAACAGACTCATAGTAATGCAGGACCTAGAAGATTAATTAAATACTTAGAGAATCATCATAGTAACAGTATATCCAGAGACCATGAATTAACAATATTCAATCCACAAGACGAACAGCACCTCATCAGAACCTATTTTCTTACCATTCCACATCACATTCACTACAATTCATCCTCCCAACCTCAGTCTCCATGTTCCTCTCCCTTCACCAAACTCTTATGTTTGTTCAACATTAATATCTCCTTTGTCATCTTTCAATAATTTAATTAAATTTTGGATAAAAATTAATACACTTTTATGAAATATCAGGTTATCCGGCATTAATTTAGAATGTTTTGATAAGGTGGAAGTTGCAGACGAGCATAGTTATATAAATTTTGGGTGTAATCTATCTTGGATTGCAGTACATTTACAAAAATATATATACAGTAAGATAAATTTAATACTGATTGAGGGAGCCAGAACATATTTCTCCAGATTTTAAAAAAAGTATGTGGTAGAGTACACTTGTTTACAACAAATCAATAAGTAACATCTTATATGAAATATTCAGATGGTTAATATTCACTCCGATTTTGGTCTCCTGGCTGAACTTTTAAGGTGAGGACCTCTGTTTAATAAATTGAAAGGGTGGTGATTTCCCCAAGGTATGCCAGGAAACAAACCACCTCAACATTACTAATGGGGTATGTGCTATTTCTTGACGTAGTTTGGAGGAATCTACAGCCCTCCAATTCATCAAAGAGGTACAGTACTACAGTCATTATACTCCTCTTAATAAAGTCGCCTTACGTCTGCAGATGTTAGCGACCATCTTAGTGTTGTTCACGGCCAAGAAACTGAAGGTGGTGGACTATCCGGCCTTCACCCTAGACGTTATACCCAAAATATGGCCTCTACCGGTCATATATGTCGGTAACCTCATCTTTGGCCTCGGGGGAACCAAAAGACTCAGGTTAGTGATTTTTTTTTTTTTTTTTTTTACCTCCACTTCGGGACCATAGGCTGTCAGTAGCCCATGCCTCTTGTGAGGCCCCGAGATTATTGGGTGTCACACTAGATGAGACAGTGGAGCTTCATGATATTGGTAGCTTCTCTTCTGTCCCACTAGATGACCACACCTTAATTATACACCGTCACCCAGGTCCATGCCATTCGCAGTCCATCACTGTATCCACTCTGCCGCTCGTTTGGTTAGGTTAGATTAGTGTCACTGAAGTTACATAGTTGGTTTGTTTAGATTAGTGTCGGTGAAGTTACATACCGTACTTGGTTTGTTTAGATTAGTATTGGTGAAGGTAAATATTAGTTTAGATTAGTGTCGGTGAAGTTAAATATTAGCTTAGATTAGTGTCAATAAAGTTAAATATTTGCTTGTTTAAATTAGTGTCAGTAAAGTTAGATATTAGTTTAGAATAGTGTTATTAAAGTTACAATTTTGGTTAGTTTAGTGTTAGTTGTTGTTGTTGTTGTTCTTCTTCTTCTTCTTCCGGGGCAAAATGGCCTCCTGCCCCACAGACCCCCGGTACGCTCTGGTTGCAGTGAAAAAAACAAATTAAATTAAAAAAGGTGGGGCTGGCCCTATATCCCTGGGCTACTGAAGCACATCCCAGGGAAATGGGACCAGAGCTTACTGGACCAGGGAGTCTGGGGGCCTCCGACCGCCAGGGAGATTAGGGTGAATGTCTTTGATCCCACAGCCAGTGCTGTGGGACAAAGTCCATGTTACCACAAGAGCTACAAGTGGGGCTGCACCTTCCATGAGACCATTCCTGAAGGGACCATAAAGGGGCAAGGAGTTTAGACTGCTGCATGCAAAGGGATAATTCACCCACGTATGCTGGCGGTCCACACAGCAGTGGGGGAAAAAAAAAAGAGAGAGAGAGAGAGAGCCAGCCTCCAGTTGCAGTACACCTCACATGGATTTTTAATCAATGTGGGCAGATCTCGTCAATTCCACTAGAGAGTGACCAGATCCTACGACAATCTTTATTCTAGCCCTGTGGGGGATGGCTAGTATTCACAGAGAATACAGTCTGCTCCCCCTGGGCAAACTTTAGTGATACATACTGTATTTGGTTAGTTTATATTTGTGTTAGTAAAGTTAAATATTGGGTTAGTTTATAATGTGATCATTATTAGTAATTTTCAATTTTTTTTTTTTTTTTTTTATACCTGGGCTCTTTGTGTCCATCTGTCTCTTTCTCGTATGTTAACACATATTTATAATAAGTTATGCGATATTGAATATGTTTCAAAACTGTATGTATACTGTAAGATGAGAAAAAACACATGTTCCCAAACTTCATTTTCCAAAGTAAAGTGTACAAAACTTTGGCACCTAAAGTGAGACTCAAGACTGGCCAAAATTTTGTTGTGCAGTATCTGTTGTACCTTGGACGAATTTGAGACTTAGTGGGTATTTCCTTACTATACAACTACATTCAACCAATTGTGAGTTTCAAGTTTGCAGTGTGTGTAAAAACTTTTATGTAAAAGTTAGACAAAATTGTAGTGTTAGATTGAAATTAATGTAATACAAGCCTTACCATTACTGTATTATACTCATCATAAGTTAAGGTGTGGAAGGATTTGATGGCTGTTCTGTTCTCATATGGATTCAAATGGAGTAACAGTTTGTCATGTACAGTTATGGCCAAGTATTAGTGAGCTCCCCTATATATTTAGTAAACATTTCTTATCACCTCTCATAATTTTTAATGCACTGTACATTAGAGCACTTTGATTCCTTCAGAGTATGTTAGGAAACAGGACCAGATTAAATAAAATTACGGTGGCCTGTTGCTTGGAATAGTTTAGAGGAATTTGTTGCTCTAGATTTACCAACACTGCACTACCCCCTTAAGGGGAGATTCTCTTGTTGGTAAATTGGAAGGCTATTGATTCCTCCTAACTATATTAGAGAACAGATGCCCTTAATGGTATAATAGGGGATATGTTTCATGGTACTGTTTGGAGCAATCAGAGACCTTCCAATTCACAAACAAAAGAAAATCCCCTTAACAGAAGCTCAGTATTTGTTAGGTGTTACTATATTCTCTATGTGTGTGGGTCAGTCATAAAGTCAAAATAACAGTACCATGTGAATCAGTGCCTAATTTCCTTTTTTGCCAACAGTTTACCAATGTTTACTGTGTTGCGGAGATTCTCTATTCTCTTCACAATGATTGGTGAAAAGTTATTATTAGGGTAAGTACCGGTACAAGGAAAGTTTTAGTACTTTATTTAACTTTTAGAATCACTCAGGTGGATGAAATCAGTACTGTTTTGGTAAAGGGAATATGCATGTACAAGTAACCACATTAAAAAGTTTACAAAAAGTTAAATGGTGTACAGTGTTGTATAATGGTGGTGATTAACCACTAAGCCGCGGGCCTTATCTACCGTGGCAGCTCTGTTTTGCAGGCCTTTCACCCGCACTTGTGGTCACTGTGTAAATAACACATTTGACGGCTAATAGCTTGCAAATCACTCACGCTACATAAATGATACAGAATATTGAAGTACAAACCTTTAGCTGTTTCCTGATGTACTTGTGAAGACTAAATGGACATCTGTAGGATGTGTTGCCAGCTCAGAATGGCTGCAACTCAATATTTACTTTTACACTCTATTTACATATCGAAGTACATTTTGACACTCTGATTTCATTATAAAACATGTCAGAATCACATTTTTCAACACCACAATATGAAATTTAATGTCACTGTCATTTTTACGTACATATATGATGATCTTCACGGAATAGACCCTTCTAGCCCAGAATATGCCTATACGGGGCCTGGGCTGGAGAAGGGGTGTATTCTATAGCAATCCAGCTGTGCTGGTTCCACAACCAATAAATACAATTTAAGCCGCGACAAATGCACTAATATGGTAATTACAGGAAAAATGGAGCTCTGGAAATACGTCCTTCCTACCTCACTGCTAGTTTAACAGTGGCAGGAGGTGGGTGGCTGAACTATGGCTACTCCCTACCAGCCCAAAATCAGTGTTGCCATCCGAGACAACCATGTTATGGGACGCGCAATTTTAAAAACTACTTTGACGAGAATTCACGTCACCCGCAGTTCTCCACACTTGTTGCTGGTGACGAGAATTCTCGTCACCCTCGGTTTAAGGATTAAAACAATAACACTTCGAGGCTTGTGTTTTTAGCAATGTTAGGAGGCCTGAAGCTCAGCTGCTGCAACTTTATTTATAGGTATGCCTAACTATATTACAAAGATTATCCAATTTGGATACTGCATAGACACTTCTACACTTCAACCTAATATTATTTGGTAAAGGAAGGTTACATGAAATTGGTATTGTGTCTGGTTAGTCTTTAAGCTAATAACACATCATCAGTACCACATACCACAATAGATATTGTATATATACCTGTAATAATAACATTAAAAATCTTAGTAAAGGTAATAAATATACTGTACAAGCATTTACTGTACTTTAAAATGTAATATACACCAAGAAGTAAATTGGTATACACTCCAGTATGATGATAGTGATTATGGCATTAACATTCATGTGTTTTCATTTCCAGAGTTCATCCTCCATTTACTGTACAACTAACAGTATATACAATGATCCTGGGATCAATTATAGCTGCATTGTAAGTGTTACACTTTAATACTAATTACTAGTTATTTATTATTATGATGATATTAATGCAGTCTTGAATTATTGTATATTGCTGTACAGTACTACTGTCCTCTGTATGGTCTAGATATTGCAATAATATTTATATAGTGACAAAGGGAGTTAGGTCATTTTTTGACAGTATGTATCATATAAGTTGTTGGTACAGTGTTTGATTTTATAAACAATATATAGATCATGTATACAGTATTTAGTCTTCAGTTGTTAAAAATGTACAGAACAGTATGCTATTTATACTTTTCATTTTTGTATGATAAAAATGTACTCTGCTGTTATTTATTTGGCTTTCTAATTAGAAGAGTGGAAATAAGAATGACGTTTGTTGTTTCCACAGCAATGACTTGTCCTTTGATGTAGTCGGGTACTTCTTTGTCCTCTCCAATAACCTGTTTACAGCAGGTAATGGCGTTTATGTTAAAAAGAAACTGGAAAGCAAAGAACTGGGCAAATATGGCCTTCTCTTCTACAACTCTCTCTTCATGTTACCCTTTGCAGTCATGTTCTGTTGGATGAATGGTGACTTAGATAAGGTAATGTATTAAACAGCAATGCCTTATTTTTCACTGTTGTTATAGATGTGTATTGTGCTGTTTGTAATGAATCTGTGTACAGTAAACCATCTTTGTACATTACACACCTACATACCTAGTGGATAATAAGGGTTTACTATAGTAAGGGGTTTCATAGAAAGCAGTACAATACATATCCATAACAACAATGCAAAACCAGGGATTACTGTACTAATGTTCTTTGCATATGTCTCATTGTACCATACCTGTTCCAGTTGACTACATTATCATTATCTTGCATTATCTTGCTTTGTTCCCAAATATAAGGGTTACACACTACAGTACAGTGCTTTCTTATTATTTCAAGCATGAAATTACTACATGTATTTACAACATACTTGTATTTAGTCTCATTAGAGTAAATGTAAGGAAATACTGTTTTTATCTGGGAAACTTCATTTAAACATTTTCATTTTATATATGATTTTCATTGATAATACCTGTGTAAGATTTTTAGTAAATGTCATACAATTGATGCTTATATATAAAATTGATCTACAGTAGATACCTCAGTATAACAACCTTGGATACTGAATGCAGAACTAATCAAATTAATCTACAGTACAGTATTTGAAAGGTGTTGCCATTCAGTGAGCATTGATAAGAGTTGGTGGAATAGACTGTAGTCATCATCATTTCATAGTTCATAAGTTATCTTGCATATGGTGGTTCCCAGAGCTATCTGTAGTTGTGGAATTTATACTTGCAGATGTAATTTCCTATATAATTTTGATACAGTAATATTATTTGTATCCTTCAATCTCTTCTCCTTTCCTCCTTCTTGTTTTATACACTTATCACATATGTAATTCTTTACAGGCTGTGAACTACAAAGGCTGGTCTGATGTACTGTTCATTGTCCAGTTTCTGATGTCATGCATCATGGGGTTTATACTTATGTACTCAGTAATGCTATGTACTCAGTTCAACTCAGCCCTCACCACCACCATCATTGGTTGCCTCAAGAACATCTTTGTCACTTACCTTGGGATGGTAGTGGGTGGTGACTATGTCTTCTCAATATACAATTTCATAGGGCTTAATATCAGGTAAGGCTTTAGTCACTTGATTTTGACATTTGATTTCTCAGTCGTATATACAGTTTATTTTTTATATGGTCAATATGGCAATATTTAGTTATGGTACTATTATCTTGGGGGTCAGATATAGATATAGATAGATAGGTACTATTATCTTACTTTTTATTCTTTGTAATGTTGTTGGTACAATATACAATGTCTTGGTACAGTCTTCAGCAGGTGTCCTGTCACCTCACTTACTTCACAAAGACCTGCTATATTCATAGACTTGACTTGCTTATTGTAGAAAATAATTATGAATCCTTCTGCCAACAGATGACACACTGAGTTTTATGGTTGTGAGAACAGAGGGTGATGGGGAGAGAAAAGATTAGAACAGTTTATTAGCAGAATTATGTAAATTTTCCACCCCTAACATTCTCAAGTTTATGAATATAATATTGCAGTCCTCAATGAGGTGACTGGACATTAGCCACTCACTGTACTGTACTGTCCTTATTAGGTAACTTGGTATTACATGCAGGGAATGTGTGGATCAGGTGTATTAAGTAAGCTAGTTGGTGGAGAAATCTTTATATATTTAGAGAAAGCTTATAATAAAGTGAATAGAGAAGGCTTATGGAAAGTGTTGCAAATGTATAGTTTTGAGGGAAAACAGTTGAATGTGGCAAAGAGTTTCTATAATGTTTGTATGGCCCACAGTGTATGAGAATAGATAGAAAACTCAGTGACTATTTTCTGTAGAAACAATAACACAGAAACAGGAATGGAAAGGCTGAGTTCAAAGGTGGAATTCTGTATTATGTGGAGCAAGTGATTCTTCCAAACTATTCCAAGCAACAGACCAATACTATTTTCGTTTATCTGGTCCTGTTTCCTGGCATACTTTGGAAGAATCAAGGTGCTCTAATGTACCAAAAGTATACTATCCCCTTAAATGATATGATCAGTGCAGCAGGTTGGGCAATTGGAAAAAGATCTATGAGTTGCTGCCCTTCCTTACATGGAGGGTTGTCTCTCTTCACAGAAAAGGGTAGAAGGGTAGAAAAGGAATCTGTGTTGCCTGTATGGGGAGCATGATACTGTATTGGGGGTCAGACTTTTCCTGCTTTGGTAGAGGATGGATAGAGAGTGGGAAGGATGGAAATGTGAATGAGAGATGGATACTTTGTTTGGTATTGGAGTTTTACCAGTGTGATAGAGACAGGTTGACTGATGGTAAGGAGAATAAACAGGGAATGTCGGATGAGGAATGTAAAAAATAGGCAAGTTGATGGAGGGACAGGCCAAGCTATATATACTTGAAGTGAGGGTGCTTTGTATGATGTAAAAAGTGAAGTAACTAACACGAACAGAAGCTGAAAAAAAGGCAAGTAATATATGGTAAACACATGCTCTTACGGAAAATGGATTATAAATGAAATGCAGCCAGGTGTTGTTTTCCACCTTCCACCAGCCTAACCCCAATGTGTTGAACTGTCCCACTGATGTATACACGGTGTGAAACTGGAAATAATGTTCATGAACCTGAATCTAAGCAATTATATGAGAGTGTGGAAGGGTGAGGGATGAAGGGTGGAGGTGAGAGGATGAGAGATGAAGGAAGGAGGTGAGAGGATGAGGGATGAAGGGAGGGGATGAGGTGGGATGAGGGATGAAGGGAGAGGGTGAAGTGGGATGAGAGCTGAGTATATATTTGTTTTAGGGAATGGGATGGAAAGTTGAAATAAATACTATGATAGCAGATCTGTGATGTTCCTTATGGATGTTATCAAACCCTTAGGACAATATCACTATACAACATTCACACTAATTTGCAAATATATTTTCAAATCACACACCCACACCTGTGTATGCAGCTTGTCAAATGGTTGGTTGAAGATGTGTATACCTTAATGATAATGGGATTTTAATATACTGAACCACATCCTTATGACATAGGCTATAGGTTGAGGGTGCAGATGTGTTTGATTATTATGTGCATGGGTTTCCATTATCACAAATGTATGAAATGAATGTTTGCCATACCATATTATCATACACAACATATTTTCAGGGTTGTTGCTCTTTACTAATTACCATATTACAAATTACAGTATTCTTAAAAGTAGTGTTTTTTTTTTTTTTTTTTTTTTTTTTAAGCTTCAGTATTATGATCGATTTTGTCAGGCTTCAGTCTGAAAAAGGGAAAGTAGGCTACTGTACAGTATTTGCTATGTAACATTAATTGATGTTTTGAAATCCCTGTCCCAAATAATAGTAAAGTTTATCTAGTGTTGTTGTCCTAAGTGTTTAATAACATCCATAAGGAACATTAAAGGCCTGTTATCATAGTACAGAACTACTTTCAACCCTCTATTCTGTTCCCAGACATAAACAGGTACTCAGTTTTCATCCCACCTCACCTCCACCCTTCATCCCTCACCCTTTACTAGCTCAAATAATTGATTCGCTTCAGGTTCATGAGTTTTATTTCCAGCTTCACACCTTGTATGTATATATATTTGTGATGGTGTTACATGAAGAGGTTGGGTGATGGTGGATATAAAACAAAACCTGGCTGAAATAGTACAGTGTATTGTTGCAAGTGTTTAATATTAACCCATGGAACAATGGAAGTTTTATTTACATAATTTGAATTACAGTATCTGTCAATGTTCAAAGTACACATACTGCTTGTTATTTGAGTCCTAAGTAATTGTTTTAAAATATTAGTTACTGTTCAGCTTTTCATGTTAAGAAATGCTTAGTTTTGCCAGGAAATTTCCCTTTGAGTTGCTTTTAAAGATATGATAAAGATATCAGATATAATTTTTTTTTTTTTTTTTTTTTTTTTAAATATATGTTCCGACACTGGACATAGGCTTAATCAAGCCCGTTACCGTGGCCCAGGTCTACTGCTGCTCACACACACACGTCACAACTTCCGAACTGGTACCCAGCCACAGAGGGAGGGAAATGAGGGCAATTCTCAAATACTGCAGCTGTTATGGTACCAGTGAGGGTGTTTTACGACGTTCGGTGGCCTTATAGTTAGTGCCTGAAACTCAAAGCGGAAGAGTAAATATTCTCAGGCCCTCTCCTGAGAGGATCGATCTCCCGACCTCTAGGTTATGAGTCCAGAGCACTATCCACTCGGCCACCTCCTCTCTAAATTTAAAGGTTACTAATTGTAATTCAGTCATCCCCACTAAGCTGTAGACATCAGTCATTCTCACATAACTCTAGACTTGTTCATGTATGTATCAGCAACTTTCAGGTGCCTGCAAAATTTCTGCCCCACCTTCTATCCTTAAGCTCTGAAAAGGAAGGTGTGTTTAATTTGTAGTGGTGTATTTAGGTGCATGTGCTGTTACAAGCATGAAAATTAAACTATACATGCTTTATTTGACAACAAGCTTACAAGTTATGTAATGTTAGCTATTACTGAAAGAAAGGAAGAGGAATGGAGGAAGTTTTGCCGAAACCGATATTATGAGAACAGTACTGTACAGTACTGTATGACTACGAGGGATGATGATAATTTCTCCCTTATTCAACTCTAAACCAGACAAAATGTTTGATCATAATTGTGTGTTGTTTCATCGACAGTATCGCAGGAAGCATAGTGTACTCGTGGGTGACGTTCAGACGGAAGGACCCACCCAAACCCGAGCCCATCAAGCCAGCCTCCATCAGCACCGTATAATAACTCCCAGCCCTGTCATCACTGTGCAATAACTTCTAACCATTCATGTCATCTCTGTAGTATAACTTCCAGCTGTGTTATCTCAGTCTTATAACTTCCAACCATTCATGTAATCTCTGTCTTATAACTAACTGTGTCATCTCTGTCTTATAACTTCTAACCAACTGTGTTATCTCTGTCTTATGACTTCCAGCTGTGTTATCTCAGTCTTATAACTTCCAGCCACCCGTGTCATCTTAGCTACAATACCATCTAACGAATGATAACCAATAGCTCCAGCAGTGCAGTATGTCATGAAATAAGAAAGAAAACAAAAAATGAGGTAACTCGATTACTGAAATAGTATATGTTGCATCAGATTTTGTCTTAATTTTTTTTTTTTTTTTTCATTGAACCCTGCTTACATTTGCCAAACAATATTCTGCCCTAAATGTTGTGGCCAGCGGAGATCTTCAGCAGCTCTTTGTGTACTAATGGACACAAATAATATTGAATTTCAATATTAATCTGTCTTGGAATGTTCTGAGGGATTTACTGAAATGTATTTGTCAGAATGGTTTATAAAGCAGGTTGATTCACTTATAAATTAAAGTGTACAGTATTATGTGCCATGTTTTTTGCGAGATGGTTGCCATATATGATTATATCTCAATAGGTCATATCAGTTTATGGTAGAATATTGCTTTGTAAATTTACATGAAAAATGTGTATCACAAGCAAATTATCCTCTATTCTCTGATCAGTCTAAGGCATCCAACATCATCCAACATATTTACAGAATTTTTTTTAGAAGGCTTGCACAAATCTAAACACAGCAACTTAAGTACACAGGATGAAGGTTGAAGGTAGAAGGGCAAATGGTCTTACTGTGATAGATTTTGGACTGGTGGGGCAATTTCTGGGTTGAATCAATATTTGCCAAAAAATGAGGATTGGTTATGAGGACTGTCCCAACTGAAAGTGTTGGCAGCTGTACACTTTCTTGTGTATATGTGGATGAATGTACACCGTAGTACAATTTGAAGCCAGATGCTTTTTAATATTCAGAATTAGTGTTTAGAATTTCTAATTATGAATAATGGCCATTTCAAATTATTTTTCTGAATGCTATTATATTAGTATCTAACTGTTTCCAGGTGAGAGTTTCTGCTAGAGTTAAAATAGTAATACTTCAGTATACCAGTAAATTTGGATCCCCAAATAAAGCAGCATTTTTATCTGTTGGGCATCATAACTACAGGTGCTTACTAAGTAGTTGATGATAAACTTTGTGTCCACTGGGAATATCAAGTATTTAATCTGATTGATCAGTGTGTGACTCCTAACCTAGGGCTGTAAACTTCATCTAGTAGGGGTTACCTTTACAATATTGGCTGTGGTCATTACTATCAGCCAAGAAAAGAAACTGTAGAATGTAGTTTTAATTATGATACAGTAATCCACAATGACTGCTTGATTCTTAGTAATGGTTTGGAAGGATGAAATTGAAAAAGATCATAATAAGCCTAGATTAACAAGATAAGCAATGGATACCTTGTATATCAAGTTAATGAAAGCACCGTACTGTACTTGTCTGAATCACTGACTGTTCACTGGGATAAAGGAATGAAGAAGAAGAAAAGAATTTCCCTGCATATTCTCCAGGGCTCACCTCACCTCGCTACCCTTCTCTCATACTTTGTAAATTATTCCACTTGTGTTTCCCACATCATTGTAGATTATCCCCTTCCTCTTCTGCCAGTCATTAAGGGAAGATTCTCATGTTGGTAAATTGGAAGGCTACTGATTCCTTCTAACTATGCCAGAAAACAGATGCCCTCAATGGTACAGTAGGACAGTAATAGGGGATCTGGATAGTGGCAACAAAAGAATCTCCCCTTAATCCAACCTTTCTTTTTAGCCATCTCATCATCCTTCTCTATTTGTATGTATACTGTATTTCACCTTGTTTTGTAAAGTGCCCCTGGAGAAACACAGACTGGTCATTTTTACCATTTTTTTTTGTCTAGATTGAGTACACTACACACTCAACTATTGTGGATTGCCGGTACCTGTATGGTGACAGGCCTTAAACTTTACAAATTCTCAGTCCAAGAGGAATAATGGCTCTTGAAAATAGTAATACACTGTAATAATAATTAATAATAATAATAAATAGTGAAAATGATAATGATAATAATAATAATAAATAGTGAAAATGATAATGATAATAATAATAATAATAATAATAATAATAATAATAATAATAATAATAATAATAATAAAAAAAAAAAAAAAAAAAAAATAACGTAATGATAATGATGAGGATGTAGTGATTATTGTAATGTTTGTGTCAATTATGTGTTGACCAGGAGTGTTAACTCCTAACTAAAGGTGGTAGTACACTGCTGGTAAATCTGGAGTAACTGGTTCCTCCAAACTATGATAAGCAACTGGACACCATTTCATTTGTCTATTTGGTCATGTTTCCTGTCATACTTTGGAGGAATCAAGGCACTCAAGTGTACCAAAAGTATACAATCCACTTAATACTAACCTCACTACATTACACACTTTAGAATTAAGAAATGTTCAAAGTTAAATATAAAAATGGCAGACATGACTAGTATTGTACTGGTATTAGTTTCTCCAAGGTGTATAATTTTATTCACCTCATCCTGTGCTGCATGTTTTACTTCATGATTTCGCTCTTCATCGGGCTATGTAGCCTCAATGTACAGTCACGAGCACAAATAATTATACTGTACAGCTTTGGTTTAAGCTTTAAAAACAGTCCTACTGTAATTCCAATGGAGATGATATTATGCATTTATTTATTGTCTAGGTGTTTGAAGCACACCTGAAAACTTTTTAGTGCTCATGACTGTACATACTCTCTTCAGTGCCTCATAATAATAGCCATATTCTAGAAGAGCCTTTGTGTGCCAAGAATTAAGGTGGTATTGTACTGTACAGTGTTGATAAATCTGGAGCAACTGATTCCTCCATAACTATTCTAGGTAACCGACCACCATTATTTTTGTTAATCTGGTCCTGTTTCTTGACATGCACTGGAGGAATCAAGGTACTCCATTGTACTAAAGGTTACTTTCCCCTCAAGGAAAGATTCTTTTGTTGGGGAATTGGAAGGTCTCTGAGTCCTCCAAACTATGACAAGAAACAGATCCCTTATTAATACCACTGAGGGTATCTGTTTTCTGGCATAGTTAGGAGGAATCAGTATACTTTCAATTTACAAACGAGAGAATCTCCCCTTAAATGCAAGTACACCTAATGATGTTATTTTTGACTCTCGAGGTTGTAGCTCTCGGTATATACGGCAATATTATTATATAATAATAGTTTTTGTTGATGTTAACTATCCACAGCAAACATCACAATAACAATAATAATAGCTGTTATATTATCTTCCATTATAGTATCCAACCATTAATGGAAGAGAACACTTTTGGTATACTAGAGTGCCTTGATTTCTCCAATGTATGCCAGCAAACGGCACCAGATTGACAAAAATAATGTTGTCCTGTTGCTTGGAGGAATCATGCAGTTGCTTCAGATTTACCAACACTGTACTACCCCCTTTACGGGAGATTCTTTTGAGGGTAAATTGGAGGGCTACTGATTCCTCCAAATTATGCCACGAAACAGATCGCTCATTAAAGTAACATTAAGGTTGTCTGTTTCCTGGCATAGTGTGGAGGAATTGCAAACCTTCCAATTCACCAACAAGAAAACCTCCCCTTAAGAATGTGTCTATAGGGTTGTATGTGAGGAGAGTGTTTTGTAGGTGGTGTTTTCATGTTTGTGTGAAAAATATCTACAGTATAAATATAATGTCATTGATAATACCTCACCAGGATACCAACATAGCAAATTCATGTAATGATAAAATGTGAGCAGTGACTTATTGACATGGGATCTTTCTGCTTAGGGGGAGATTCTTTTGTTAGTGAATTGGAAGGTCTCAGATTCCTCAAAACTATGCCAAGAAACAGATCCCCTGTTATTTCCATTAAAGGCGTCAATTTTCCGGCTTAGTTAGGAGGAATCAATAACCTTCTAATTTGCCAACAAGAGAATTTCTCCTTGATGAACTCAGTTAATGTTTGTATATGGAGAAAAAGTGACATTATTGATGGTTCTATAGTATGTCTTGGATCTAATTGGCTGATAAACTACTGCAAACCCCGTGAGCATTGACCAGTCCCAGTCAACTCGCCTATGTGGTATCAGCTGTGGTTACTTAAAATCAGCTAGATGCAACTACTATATATTACCTGTGTAGTTTGTGTCTGTGTAAATCTACTTAAAGTACTTATCACTTCATAGTATAGATAGACAGACTGTCACTGTCTGCCATAATGGTGTCGGCACTGCACAATGTGATATTAGTAAAGGTTTGTCTGAAAAATAATTGGAAGCTATGATGTACTTGTAGTTGGTGTATTAGAGGCTGCCGATCCCTTGAAATTTTGCCACAAAACAATTCCTATTGTAATAGTGTGGAAGAACACTGAGTTGGTGAAGTGGTAGAGCATTCACCGTGCACCTCTATTGACTAAATTCCTAGCTGCTGTATGTAAATTATGTAGTGAGGGTTCGCATCTTATTCCAACCTCATTGTGCTACTTGGCCCTTATGTCCAGCTCAGAACAACACATTAGGATTTGTAACGAAGCCATAACACTATATTGGTGATACTAAACTCAACTCTACTGTGTACCAAACTCCATTATTTATATTGTTTGAAGAAAAAAATATCTATTTTAGTACTGCTTATATATATACAGTATGTATATATTATATTTATGTTGTATATATATATTTTGAGCTTAGTAGATGTGTTTTAAATTTTTAGATATATTTTTTTATCTTTGTGGACAAATTTCAAGCTGACTGGACATCTTTTAAGGTAATCATCTCACAGATTTTATCAGGCTGATGTACAGAAGGGATCAACATTGTTCACTTTAGTAATGTGATGTATTGAAGGAATGTCAGATTGAAGGTTGAATATTTTCCATAATTTATATAATGGAAACTTCCCTGAAAATTTTTATTTAGTATTACATCACAAATCCATACACACTGGCAGAGTATTATGACATGCTTCATAAACTTTATTTATTATGTTAAAACAGGCATACTTTATCGGATTTATAATATTATGATGCTTCAGGTTCTTGACAATAACAAATTATGGACCATTAATCTTTTGGTTTGAGTGCCAGTGGTCTTGGGTTTGATTCTTGGTTTGATTCTCAGCTTGGATGGTTTTCCTGAGCTTCTGTGCTCCCAGTTACCAAACAGCATTTACAGTAGGTTGTAGACTGTTGCGGGTTATTGATGGGGGGGAAGAAACTATAGATTTTTAACACACGCAAATGTAAGACACTCCAACTGTAACACATGCCCCCACCTCTTTCTTACACTAGCCATTCTAAGCCAGCGTGGTTAGTGTGTCCTGGCTGCATCCTCTGTTCCCTTAGCTCAATTTGCTCAAGTGCTATATACATATTGTTAGATATCAGGGTATACCTTTACTAGTTATTATATTTACATTAGAAAAGTTTATAATTATCTGATACAGTATTTGTTCTCATATAAAATGAAAGACAATGTTAGGTATGAAAATTGTTTTTTTTAGTGTAAACAGATGTTCACCATTTGGATGTTTTGAAATTCTTCCCTATATTGACTATGTTTATGTATATAGAGAAAGTGTACAATACGTCCCCAAAGTTTCACATCCTGAACACCCACCTTGTCTGTTTATGGTGGTTGAGGGACCCTGGGGATGTTCCTCAAGACCCAACTCACACACAGGACTTTACATGTACAGTACATGTGACCAATTGTACACTCTAGATACATAATATCTGATCAGGGAGTTAACCAAAGTCTTGGCCAGATAAAGACAACTCATTTGGACACACTCAGATACCAGAAAAATTTAATGCTTTACTGAACGAAGTTTGGAGCATCCGTGAAAGTACTGTATGCGAGAAAACAAACTACATCAGTGTTACTTGGGACATTGTTAATGGGAAAATGTTAATAGAACTTGGCTAGAATCTCTTCCTGGTGTCAACTTTGGGGCATGAAGCTTAATGCTAACAAAACACACTCCATCATCATTAGTAAATCCCGTACATTGGATCCACCTCACCCCAGACTGCATATTTCTGGTGAACATATTGAGGAAGTCATTACTTTGTGTTTCTTGATTCAAAACTGACTTTTGAGAATCACATTCATTCCCTGTCTGCCTCTATTGCACAAAAGACAGGCTTACTTCATTAGTGCTACCAAATATTTTCTGGTAACTCCATTGTATTAAATTCTTTTTAAACTTTCATTTTGAGTATTAATTGTGCACCTGTTTGGATGTCTGCTGCCAACTGCCATCTAAAAATGTTTGATTGAGTTTTAAATATGATTAAGTTAATTTCCTTAAATCTATCTCTTGACTTGTATCACTGGCACCAAGTTGGTGTTGTTAGTTTTTTATATAAAGTTTTTAACAATAATTGGTTTCCCTTACATGGTGCTTTGTCTGAACCATTCAATCCTACCCGAGTTACTGGGTTTACTTTTAATCTTAATGATCTTGCTATGCTCGTACGACGCAGTTTTATCGGTGTTTTATTCCTTTGTTTGTCAAAATATGGAATCAATTACCCATTGAGATTGTCCAGTCTGTGGATATGTCTGTATTGAAGTCTCTCGTCAGTGGCTATTTACTGTAGTAGTTTTATTTCCTTATTCTTCTTGGCTTCCTTGTACAGTAGTCAGTTTCCTTAACTTTTCTTCCCTCCAGTGCCTTTTGGTATTTTGTTTGGATCCAGTGTCTGTATCTGCACCCTGGGGGGAGTCTTTGGTAGCTTAATGATCATAATAATAATACATACCTGTATAGGGTACAGTATTTGTTTTCTGGTATACTTTAAAGGAATCAATAGCCCACCAATTTATCAGTAAGAAATTTTCTCCTTAAGGAGACGTATGTGTGATAATAATTATGCCCAATATACAGTAATTTACATTGTACAGGTTCATGGTATGCTGTGACTCAAAGAATTATTTCCAACATTTTGCACAGTGGTTACACAGAAGGATAGCTCAGAGGATCTAGCTGTTTATTGACCCTCAAAGTGGGCCATGATCCATGAGTTTGTATTATATTACCACATGAATGCTTCTCTGTTATGTCACCCTCACCATGTGTTACTGTAGCCACTAATAACCTTTCTGTCAATATGAGTACACATTGTGAGTGTAAAATCCTCAGATCTTGATTATGCTCTTGTTTCATACCATGTGCCAGTTTCTGTTTTATTTGTCCATTTTCTTTTGCCATCTTAGTATCAAATGCTATGTATGGTAGGGTATTAGTTTTTGCTTTATTGAAATGAATTTATGTAAAAAATTCATATGTTAGCAAAAGAAAAATGCTTTTCTTAGCTACAATTTATTGGTGAAACACTAAAACTATATACTGTACTTCATCTAACCTGAGAGTGATCCTGCAGACAATTATACTGCTGTAGGTTAACTCACCCAAGCATGACCCTAAGAAAAATGTGTAAGCATGAATTAAGGCTCTGAAATATTGCATTGTACTCTGCCAGTGTTGATTCATATCCCAACTCTCAGTTGTGATGCTTCGAAAATTCAGTTCTATTTATTATTATAAATTTTGTACTTAGTGATGTAGAAGGTAGATAGAGTAACTTAGATACCTGTAATGCAACTACACTATAGTATACTTGTGCTTAAGGGAGAAGTACTGTATACATGGTTGGTAAATCTGGAGTAACTGATTCCTCCCAACTACTCCATGCAACAGACCACCATTATTTTTGTTCATTTGGTCCTGTTTCCTGGCATACTTTGGAGGAATCAAGGCACTTTAACGTACCAAAAGAATACTGAACTTTTCCCTTAAGGGGCGAGATGTTTTCTGCAAATTGGAGGGCTAGTGACTCCTTCAGTTTGTTGACATCATCTTTCCCCTCGACCGTCCAGTACACGATTAACTCAATTTTTGAGTCCTTTGGTGTACATGGTGCCAAATTCAATTACTGTATATTTATTTACATTATTTTTAGCATGATTAAGTTATTCCATTATTGACAATAACTCTGCATTAATACAAGAGCAGTGCAAGGAATGAGTGGTGATTTGTCTTATCATATGATCGTACAGTACTGTGTGAGATGGTTTTAGAAGATGGATGGCATAAAGAACACAGCAGGAGCAAGGGAGGAGAGATAGCATGGGTGAAGAAATTATGAAACAGTTGTACAATGGTGGAGCAATATGCGAGTGATGTGGAGAATGAGCTTAGGCTGAAAGGGATGAAGCCTTGAAGGCTTATAAAAAGTTTAGAAGAATAGCTTGGTTAAGATTGCCAAAGAAGTGTGTGGAGAGGACAAAGTTTCGAGTGGCTGGATGGAAGGGTACAGTGGTGGGATGCTGAGGTGAAAAGGACTGTGGAGATAAAGCATCAGAAATGGATGTTTTGGTCGAATGAAAGATTTTCAGAGTAAAAAACAAGAAAACATGTTGAGTGTAAAAGGTATGTTAAGATGTTAATGAGGGAAAAAATTTTGAGTGGTGATGAAGAGTTTGCCATATACAGCCAGATTTCTTTTGCACTTTTTACTTACTCAACTGTACAATGGCTGCAAGAGAATAAGAGGGTGGGTTAATGTCCTCACTGTTATATATATGTGAAACTTTGGTGTGGCGTGAATATGAAAAGTCGAGAGTAAGAGCAGTAAAGATAGATATGCAGAGAAGTGTGTGTAGAGTCAAAAGAATTAACAAGGTGAGAAATACTGAAATTCATGAAAGGTGTGGTGGGAGTAAATTACTTGATCAAAGAGTAAAGTGGTGTGAGATAATATGGGCATGTGGAAAGAATGGATTACATAAGAGTGATGAAAAAGGTGAATGAGAGTGATTTTGAGGGACAAAGAAGGAGGGGAAGACCTACAAAATGATTGTATGATATGGTGAATGATTATGAAGGATAATTGAAATTACTTTTGTTTGTGTTGTGTGTCCTATGTGTGTGTTTCCATATTATGTACATATTCACACACAACCTTGGCCTCAATTGTCCCTACAGTATTATATTGTATTGTTTTTCCCATGTGGCTGCTTCTGTTATACAGTGTCTCCTTTCTCATGTGTTACATTAGCCTCTGGTCACTTGGTGGACTTTACTCATTGTGTATATTTATCCTCATATCTTTTATGTTCCTGCTGAGTTACACGTGCCAGCTCACATTTATTTATTTATTTATTTGTACAGTACCATCTTAATACCAAATGTTCTATATGGCGTGGTACTAGTTTGTAATTGTTGACAATTTTTAATTGAATAAATTTTATGAGAGATAGCTGAGAATTTCATAGGTTTGAATGGGGAGTGAATGTGTGTGTCGAAATTACTGGGTATTCCTGTCCTTGTATGCAGATAAAATTTTTCTAACCTTTGAAAAATGGGAAATGGGTTATTGATTTTGGGAGAGATACAGTTAATCAGTAGTAAATATCTTCACTATCCATTAAAAAATGGGTGGTGAAAATCATATTAAAAGTACAAACTGTATACAGTACAGTACTGTATATAGGAAGCCAAATGTAAAAACTTAAAGTATCTATGCCCTACTATGTACCAGTAGTGAGATAGTGACTCTTTGAAAATGTAAATTATTTAAAGCCCAGTCCACGGATTAAAATATGTGGCAATTATGTGAACAATGACCCATTCACACACACCCACGGACCCAACTCACCTCGCACACACACACACACACACATTGGTATATTGTAGAATGAGTTGGGTATGCTACGAGTTACCAATATGTTACCTTTACCCTTTTGCTGTGCCTGCTTTGAAAATATTGTAATTAATTGTAATTAATCTAATTATGTAGTGAAAGGGTTAAGGAGAGCTGCAGTATGAATGACAGTTTTAAAATAAGAAATATTTCATTATTACCTTTATCTAGCAAAGCAAGGTAAAAAAGTTTGCAATCTCATGTTTCAAATCATGCTTCCAATAGTGAATGACTAATAGCGTTACGCCTGGTAAAAGTTAACTTTATTTTAACAATATTATGTTATACAGTACTGTAATTATCTTAAGAATACTTATATTTATATTTCAAAAGATAAACAAAGAAACAATAATAATTTTCTAAGAATATATATTAATGGTGGTCCTACACCAATGAAAATATTGTCCATTTAACATCATCATCATCATCAATAGTACCCCATTTCCCCTTTTTCAAGGGGTGGGGAGGCTCTAGTGCCAGTGTAGGACCCCTGACAGGCAAGGGGATGTATTGATATATTTTACAGTGCACACTCCATGAAAGACAAAAAGAATAAAACACTGTGAACCAAAACATAACTTCCAACTAAAGTATTTAGGTGGAAACAATGAAGAAAGTAATGTTTAAACTTTGCTTCCCACATTTCCATGTGATGAGTGTTGCCAATACTATGCAGTATAGATAGCATAGCCATTACTGTTAGTTTGCTTAATAGAATTATATTGTTTATATTCTTCAGTGATGTATGATGACTTATAAAGAAAGAAATGAAGGTTTATGGTATTTATAAGTGATGCAATATGTTTTCATAGAGTAATTCCATCAAATGTTACAATTATATTGTTATGCTCTACACACTTACATTTATGTTTCTGATATTAATGCAATACAATATCTCAAAAACAGGACATAGCTTACGTTGATATAAAAGTGTACAGTATATATATATATATATATATATATATATATATATATTTATATATATATATATATATAATATCAATAGATAGTAATATAAGTAATTTAATGCATATTGAACAGTAGTCGTTGATATATAAGTATATATATATATATACATATATATTGTACGAGAGTAGAAATTAGCTTTATCAACAAGATTTAACATTTTCTTTAAATAACTCCACCAATATCAGATATGTATTTCATGTACCTGAATATCTAGCAAATGTTTGATTTTAGATAGTAATGTAATTATGGAAACACCATCTCAGCTTTTGAAACTGAACACGTATGATATTTTTCATCTGGGGTCACAATCCCAGGGTTTGCGCCCACTGATCTAAACTTTGGTAATGAAGTACAATACTGTAAAGTTTACTGTATGTCCAGAGTCAAAACTTAAGTTAGAAGTACTAGTAGGTAGACTGGTGGATCATGTGAAGTTCCTCTCCTGGGCATTCATGGGTTTGGGATACACTGCCGACTATAGTTGTGGTATTGTTAGGTTCTCATATTCCGTTTGCCACGAATGTGTGGACCACAACAGAAAAGAAAATAATCCTGTACTAAGATTATAGCCCTTGATAAAGTTGATTGCAGAAGTTTTGTTCTGCCTGCCCATAAGTATTACCATTCGAGACTAATTTTGAAGGGTAACTTCATTTACTGTACAGTTTTTTCTCTTCATTCATGTGCTGTACTGTACTATATATGGGTGCAATATTCACTTGGATACACTGGCACAAATTTTAACCATTCAAACTGTCCATATTCAAAGTTGAGATTGATTGTGTGGTTGGGACAGAGAACTTGTGTTGGTATTTGTACCTGTATGCAAAATTTAAGGCCAATTGCAGTCATTCAATTAATGTGTAAGGAAACTAATGACATGTAAGGTGACTTATGAATGAATTATGAGATTATTTTAGTAATTGAACTGGGTAGTAATTGTGTTTATTGATTTGAGTAGTAGATCTGGAAAGCTTTGATACATACTGAACTACTGTATATCAGTGCCACGTTTCATTCATTCTAACTTTATGAACACAAAAGAATTAAGCTGACTTGTCTCTCTCATTTCCTGGGCTACAAGTTGGGCAATGAAACCAAACACACAAAAGGAAAAGTGGCTTTAGGTAATGATATTATATTCTTATGTAGTTGTGTAAATGGATATAGTGTTACATTAAAACTGCAGTGGGTAAAGATGATGTTATTCAGTTATTTTATCAAAGCTAACCTGTTGTGTAGTCTTTTTGTACTTAGCCAATCGAAAGTTTATAAATACTCAAATTACTTAAAATGAATTTTATGGTATAAAACTATTAGATACTGGTGCAGCAAGTACATTATGTGTGATGCAAATTATAATGGAACAAGAATGCCATGCTAAGTATATTGTACTTTGATTATGTTGACATTATACATTAGTACTACAGTTGTATATTATTTATAAAGGAAAAGTAAAGGAAAGTATGAGCTGTTACCCATAGAAGTAGTGCATGTGCTGAATGGTTGGTTGTAATGGTTGTATTGTTCATGATAGGCATTCCCAGGAAGGAGTGAGATGTTAACACTGTATGGATAAGCTTGTTTATGGATGAAACTGTGCTGATGTCAAAGTGAAAAGGAACTGCAGAGAGTAGTACATTAGATGCATTCCAGGGTGTAGGGTACATAAGAGAAGAAAATGAAAGGTGATGTCAGTATGAGTAAGCAACACCATACAGGATGAGAGACCCAAGTGGGACTGAGTTAGAGATATCTGTGTGAGGTGCAAGGATGGAGGAAGTGATGGAGTTAGAATATCTAAAATCAGTGTTGTGTAATGTGGGATCATGGAAGGGGAAATCAAAGAAAGTATAGTGCAGGGTAAATAGGTCATAGCAAGGTTCTAATTAAGGGGAGATTCTCTTGTGGGTGAATTGGAATACAACTGATTCCTCCAAACTATGCCACTAAATAGATCCCCTATTAGTAACAATAAGGTCATTTATTTCCTGGCATACTGTAGAGGATTTCCAGACCTTGCAATTCACCAACAAGATAATTGCCCTTTGAGTTATGTCAGTAAGAGTTACTACAGAGGTAAGAAAACTTTATTTTTATACACAATTACATCAATTATTATTTACAAGCAATTAACTTTCAAAAACCCCTTTCATTAATTGTCAATATATCAAAATGCAAACACATGTTCTCAAATTCCCCTGAAATCCCAACTGTGAAACCTTTGTTTGACTGGGAAACATATCCAAACCCCTTTATACAATATTTTCACATTGCCAGACAAGGCTAACAACATTGTGCCAGAGTGGAGACAGGATTTGGGCTTTATATTGTCAATTTCCACGTTTCTCAGTGGCATTATTGCTCCCATCGCAATTATTCTTTTACCTATATTTTGTGCTAGGTGCATTGTATATTACTGTGTATGATAGTTTTCACCTTTCTGTGGGATGTGTTGTGACTTGACTATCGCCCTGAGGTGAGGATGTTATTCTTCAAGCTGTTTGACCAAGTAGCCCTGAGCTCCTGAGGAGAGCCAGGGCCTGGACCAGTCTTCCCATAGAGCCCTCAAGGAATCTGTGTTGTGTGTGTGTGTACAGTGTAGTCTTTCATAAAGTGTTAAATAGTGTGGGGTGTTAAGTTGAATCCTGGACAGTCATCTGCAGTGACTCCATCTAGCCTCTTCTGGTAGGTCAGAAGGGCTGAGTGGTACCCACACTGCAGCCTGGCCAGGTATTATGTCATGTAATGTGTTGTGTAATGGATGTTGTGGGTTTGTAAAGGCTGTGGAAGTATCAGGTGGTACGTACCGGTGGTGGGCACAGTATCAGACGCGGTGGAGAAATTATCTCAAGGCTCAGCCATCACAGCGGTAGTGAAGGAAGTGAGTGACCCGCGCTGTAGTACTGTGACAGGCTTGGCTATAGGCCGAAAAAAACAAATCTCACCCAACATGGCGGTATTGGCAAAAAATTAGTACTAGCTGGAAATCCTGCCACCCGGGATTTCTGATGTAGGCAGGAAATCCCGCCGCCCGGACTTACCATGGCAGGCAGGATATCCCGCCACCCGGACTTTAGGGGTTAAAAATCAGCATGAAGGCAAGCCAATCTCTCCTCTTCAAAAGTATAACTGGTAGTAAGGCCCTACATGTCCCTATTATGGCTATTAGATAAAGGCAGATATTATATTTGTGTGTGTTCAAAGTGCCGGTGTTTGAGGGACTAACCAGTAAATTTACATCCACCTACCGACTGTAGATGTTTTTGCCACCAGAGCTTGTAACACTTTGTGAGGGAGGAGGTAGTATAGGTGGAATATAATATATGTTGCTTTACTATGTTACACTTACCCTGACTCCTTCCCCACAGTGTTACTAGCTTTGGTGATACAACATCTAGGTACTGTACACAGACATAAATTTATCAGCTTGAGTGTATTGTACAGTTGCCTCAAGGTATTTCTTTACCCCCTGTGGTGGCTGTGGAGTGCATGTGGCATCGCTGGACATGTTCGGATCACATTTGATACAGCATAATATCACATCTTATACATTATTAACATTGAAGAATACGAAATAGCGATTCATTGTGTCATCCGTAAATATGATTCAACAGGGAGATTGGTCTCATTCATAAATGTGACTCTAGTATTGCTACGCTGCCACATCAACTCCAGACACAAAAGTGGGGGTAAAGGAATACCTTGAGGCAATGTACATGTAGAGAGAGGCATCCTTTACATCCACCACACCACTCAATAAGGGAGAATGAAAAAGAAGGCAGTGATTCATTGTTTGTCAAACCAATTCAGAGTGGCAGTATACTGTATATTAATTTTTATTATGATTTTCCATAGGTTCAGTGTTCTCTAACGGAGAACCTGATGAGATTATCCAATGCAACTTAAGGGTTAAGAATACCTCGGTATGTTTCAGCATGTGTGTGTATGCTTGCCAACTTAATCTTTTGATATAATAATTTTAAGTGTGGATTTGGCACTTTAGTTATTCTTCAGTAATTTTGACACTTTGGATTTTCCATATTGTAGGTGATGGCAGTCAGTTCATGGTCGCTGTTGGAGAAAAAGGTGGGATTTATTCAGAAGTACTGTACAGTATACTGTATATTTATATGCCATTTGTATGTTTCTGTATTATTATTTTGATACGTACAGTATTTATTTGTTGTATTTATTATTACACTTGTGTGATTGTGCTGTGTGATGGTAGCACAAAAAATATGATAAGGTAATGTCTACTGATCTGTGATCAGTTAAGGATTTCTGCCTCAGATAGAATTACACAGTTTTACTTTAAAAAAAGTCCATATGAACACTGCTTAATTAAGAGAGGCTTGTAATTATTTTACATAATTATAAAGTCCAACTGTAGTAATGGTGTTTATTTTGTATTGGCTCAATAAATATTCACAGCTTGTGTTGTGGAGGTTTCTATCTTGGACCTGATTGACTGATGTGTAACCTACAACCCCTGAGTAATGAATATAGAGACCATCACAGAAGATGACTCACCATATTCCAAGATGCTGTAAGTGACAGGGTAGCTGAACTCTCCTGATAGTGACGTGTATAAATAAGGTGTCGTCTGATAGTTGTCATCTAGTTGGTTAAAAGAGGAAGCGTTTGTAGCAAGGGTAATAGACTACATGTATAGTCTATCATCCTTGGTTTGTAGTTAGTTGGCTTATGTTTTCCGATGACGTCTCTGATTAGTCCGACCAGCATATCGAGTAAGCACGTTTATGATTGGTAGATACTGTACAAGTATTTATTCATTATAAAATATAAGGTGTACTATATGTGCAGTAGCAATGTGGTGGTGTAGTGGGTTAGAGCGCCTATGTGGAATGATGTGCTTGGTGGGTACGAGGCTCCGAAAGATACATATATATTATTAATGGAAATTTTCTGGTATAGTGATTGCACCTGAGGTTATGTCCGGTTAGATTGGGATTGGTTAAGTTAGGCTTGGCTAGGTTAGGATTAGGGTTAGGTTAGGGTGAAAAAAGGGGGAGGGAGATACAATGTAACAAAATTTACTATGTACAAAGTAACACATTTTCTTTTAAGTAAAAATAAAAAAAAAAAGTATCAAAAACAGGTGGGAGTCTAAACTCTGGACTTATAAAGGTACAGTATAGCCTAAATATGAGTATTTCATTTTTTTTATTTAGGGGTGACTGAAAACCTACAGCTGTAAGAAAAATCAAAGCAACCTGGAAGTTCTTATAATTGTATACTAAGATTGTTTTGCTATATTATGGTTATACGATTAGGTGAATGAATGGTGTTTCTGTTCATTAGCATGAAGTAGGTTAGGTATTCGATGAAATTGAGATTCTTTCCTATAATTTATTATATAGACCAAGGCCAAGAGATTCAGGTGACAGTTCATATTTAGGTGCGAGTTTGTTATAGTTATATGGCCAATATCCACCATTCAGGTGTACCAACCCTTCCGGGGATTTGTTTGCGCGGCCACCATGTTTGTTGGCTCGCAAACCAAAGATCAGACGACTGTGAAATCGGAAAGGCTTATTGGTAAAGGGTCTCACCATGTTCGGGATGGTATTTGTTCGGGCTGTAACAAATCGACTGTGGAATCGGCCCATAGTATGACAACGACCGGAACCACTCTGGCATGTCGGATGACTGACACCTTACAATAAAAACAAACAAAAATTTATACTCTTGTGTGCAGCCAGCTGACAATATAAATATTCTAAGAGAGTGACATAACACACAACAAGATTACCAGAACTAGTTTACATAAGAGTAAGATAAGGAAGAGAAAAGAAACAATGAAAACATAATAGGAGACTGATGATAAGTTACGCCAGGTAAACAAAAGTGTCCGAACAGTCGGAGAACACGGACAACTCCTGCAGAGTCGTAAGTTCGTATCCAAATTTGCGCGCCATCATCACGCCATGGAACTGAACAAGTACATCGGTTTTCAAGTGAAAATAAACCATGTATTAGCTTTATCTTCACCGTAAATCTTCTCCAGTCTAAAGCATGACATCGGTATAGATTTTCCCACACAGATGATGCACTTCAAAACGTAATAATATAAGAATATGGGAGAAAATATGACACCCAGAGTGGAAGAAACTGCAAAAAAATGCAGGTATTTATGTAATAATTTGTATATTGTCATCTAAATCGTATTGCCATTGGGTGTGCAGAATAGTACAAACATTCCGCAATAAAATTTGATATAGTATGACGTAGAATTCTTTTAAACAAATGGGAAAAAAAGGAAATATATGGCACCGCCACATACAGGGACGCGCCAAAATTTTAGCTGGCAGCGACGATCTGCGAATCAAAACAAAAGCTGGCGCCCAACATGAAATGAGCACCGTTAGAAAGGCTAAAAGTCACTTACATCCCAAAATTCCCAATGTTGCCAGGTGCAGGGAAATTTTTTCTACCAGATGAAATACCAAAAGGACAATGTTCAAGAGTAAAACTGGGAATTAATGAGGTAAAAAGGGAAATTATAAAGTTGGAGTTAGGGAAATTTCGTCAAGTGGATCTGGCAACATTGACATTTGAGTATGATTTGACAAATGAGTTAGGCCTGGCAGAAGTGGAAATTGAAAGCGTAACTCGTATGGGAAAAAGCAGAGAAGAAAACCCAGAGCGAGCAAACCCAAGGCCATTGATAGTTCAAGTAAGGACAGTAAGGGACAAATGGGAAATAGTGAAAAAGGCCAAAGAACCTAAGGAACTCCGGAAATAATAGATACCAACAAGCTATAATAGTACCAGACCTAACAAAGAAGCAGAGGGAAGAAGAAAAAGTACTTAGGGTACAACTGAAAGAAAAACGAGACCAAGGAGAGGAAGGATGGTACATCAAACAAGGAAAACTAGTAAGAGGAAATTTTCAAAACCAATACAGTAGAACACAATCACAATCAAACACCAGAAACTAAGACATAAAATCACCTAGAAATCAAACGGTATTTATTGAAAGAATTACCGTTTTGTAGCAGTGTTGCCAGATCCGGCTGGGTCCCAGTATTTTACCCCTGTCATTTATTGTACTTTACCACGATTATTTCCCGGTAGTTTGCCCAGGTTAGGTCACGGTAGTTTGCCCAGGTTAGGTCCCGGTAGTCTGATGCGGTCTAGGTTAGGTTAGGTCAGGTCAGGTAAGGTCAGGCTAATTTCAAAATGCCCCATTTGAATATGCCCTATCTTGGAAATGGGGCATTTGCGGAGGAAATGCCATAGAAGAAAATAGTCTTAGAATGGTCTAAATAAGTGGGTAATGAAGGTAGAAAAAACGTACGCAATAATGGTAATTCATTCAATATTTACCAATCAAACTAATAAATATACAAGGATTGACACAAGTCAAATTACCAGAATTATTGAGTTTAGTAAAAGAAAACACGGTAAATATTGAATGAATTACCGTTATTGGGTACGGTTTTTCTACCTTCATTACCTACTTATTTAGACCATTCTAAGACTATTTTCTTCTATGGCATTTTCTCCGCAAATGCCCCATTTACAAGATAGGGCATTTTGAAATTAGCTTGACCTGACCTGACCTGACCTGACCTGACCTGACCTGACCTAACCTAACCTAACCTAACCTAACCTAACCTAACCTAGACCGCATCAGACTACCGGGACCTAACCTGGGCAGACTACCGGGACCTAACCTGGGCAAACTACCGGGAAATAACCATGGTAAAGTACAGAAAATGACCGGTGCAAAATACTGGGACCAAGCCGGATCTGGCAACACTGCTACAAAACGGTAATTGTTTCAATAAATACCGAAAACACCCATATTATGCCTCACTGAAACACAACAAAACTATGATAATATTCTAATACCAGACAGGATAAATTATGTATACTCTTTTAGAAAACTAGAGGACAAAAAAGGAGGAGGACTACTTATTTTATACAGGAAAAACCAAAATATTGAACTGATAAAACAAGTAAGTGAACATGATGATATATTAACAGTAATTGGATTTAACAGCTCATATAAATGCAGGATGATACTAACATATTTTTCAACAAATGATACACAGAGAAATAAGATACTAACAGAAAGCATAGGAAAAACTCTAGAAAATGATATAAATATACCAACAATATTGTTGGGTGACTTCAATGGACACCTAGGCTTTATTGGAGAACAAAGACTTAATAATACAGGGAAAAAGGTGTTAGATATGATGGACAGATATAGCCTAATACTGTTAAACGGTGATGACAGGTGTGAAGGGCAGATAACATGGAGTAGAAACGAGCAAAGAAGTGCCATTGACTTTGTCATGGTAAACCATGGAATGCATGAAAAATTTATACAAATGAACATCGATGAAGACAAATCAAAATTTTGCTCATCAGATCACCACCTAATCTGCACTGCTTTTAACATTACAGCAAAGAAAAGTAACATGTATGTCAAAGAAAGAAAGACGATTGAATATATTAAAATAACAGAAGACACAAAAATAAACTTCCTGAAAACAATCGAGGAGGAACTAAAAACAAAAGATGTACAAGGAGACCTGAACAGGTTAGAAGATTTGATCAAAACTACAACAGAAAAATGTCTCAAGAAAACTTGAAAGAAAAAAGTAAACAGACAGGAGCCAAACAAAACTGTAAACATATGTTTCACAGAGGATATACAGAAACAAGTCAGTTTAAGGAGACAGTGTAATAAGTATAAAAGAAAGTCAAAGAATGAAAATGAAAAAAGCCAGATACGAAACTCTCTACCAAGAACAGAAAATAAAAGTGCAACGACTTGTAAGAAAAGCAGTAGAGGAACATGAGGAAAAGATAACACAGGAAATCATGCAGAATCCAAACAGAAGTAAAAAACTGTGGGAATATATCAAGAAACTAAAAGGAGAAGAAAGGAGAAAAGAAAAATCAGTAGAATTATACAATGACACAGAAATGAAAATTAGGCAAGAAAACATACCTCACAAATTAAAACAATATTGGAAGAATATATACCAGACATGGGAAAACAATACAAAGGAAATCTGGAACGCAGAAAAGAAAGTGGAATATGAAAACAAGATGAAGACTACATATACAGGAAGAAACCAACTTATAATGGAACACCTAGACATGACAACATATAACCCAACAATGACTAGAAAATATATGTATGATACCACCATATCAGAACAGGATGTAAGAAAACAACTTAGAAAAGCCAAAAGTAAAAAAGCGCCAGGACCAAATGGAATTAAAGCAGATATTTACAAAATCTTAGTGGAAAGTGACTTGGCAACACAAAATTTAGCAACGTGTTTAAACAATGTGCTAAACAGTGATTTTGTACCAGACAACATTAATACCTAAAGTAAATAAACCAGCTGTAAACCAATTAAGACCTATAGCGCTATTAAACTCGTCTTACAAAATTTTCATGGGAATAATGAAGGATAAAATGGAAGAACATAGAAAGAATGAAAAAGAAATCAACGAAATGCAATCAGGATTCACAAAAGCCAGAAGAGTAACAGATAACCTGTTTATATTGAGCTACTGTATTGAGGAGAGCTACAGAATGAAAACACCTCTCTACGTAATAGCCATAGACTTTACAAAAGCATTCGACTCTGTAAACAGGAAACAACTAATAAAAGCACTTATGAGCTACAGAATTAATACCAAAATAATAGATAAAATTGTGAGCATCTATGCAGACGACTCTACTACACTGTACCTAAATGGAGAATCACAGACAGAAATTAAAGTTACTAGTGGTATAAGACAAGGCTGTAATGGCTCAACTTTGCTGTTTACCCTAGTGACATACAAAATCATAGAAGCATTACAAGAACAAGTGGAAGGGTTTAGAAATGAAAAATTCAAAATACCAGCAATCTTCTATGCAGATGATGGACTAATCTTAGCAAATAACTACTGTAAAGCAGCAGAAAGTATAATAAAACTAACCGAGATAGCCAAAACATATGGGCTGGAAATAAACAAAGACAAAAGTAGCGTTATAATATATAATCTTGAAGAACAACCAGAATGCATCGAAGGAATAAAAGTAGAACAAAACATAAAGTACCTGGGAGTAAAAATTACAAACAGAAGAAAATGCTTTAAAGACCACAAAGTTGAGAGCATGAACAGAGCCAGAAGACTTGCCAACACCACCTACTCAGTAACAGCAAAGAGTAGCAATAGATTGCTAGTAGGGAAGACTTTTTGGAAAGGGTTAGCCCTGCCAAACATACTCTACGCCACAGAAGTAATAAAAATAGACGAAACTGAACTGAATACGCTGCAAAGAATAGAAAATCAAGTCTACAGAACAATTCTACAAGTACCAAGATATACAGCAGTAGAAGAGCTAAGATCAGAAATTGGAGCATCATCATGCAAAGCAAGAGACATGAAAAACAAAATATTGTATGCAAAACACGCCATAAGTAATGATAACAGCCTTATCAGAGAAATATTTCTACAAGCCTTCCACGACAACAGAAAAACAGAAACAATGAAGCAGACAAAAATGTATATGGAGAAGTTAAACATAAATCTGAAGAAAATTGAAAATATGACAACAAGCAAAATAAAGGAAATTATTAATAACTGGGACACAGAAAACTGGAAAAAACATGCCAATGAAAAGTCAACTCTTTACTTGTATATGAAATACAAAAGAAATATACAGGAAATTAAATGGTTTGACAACACTCAGGAATCTAACCTAATGGTCCGTGCAAGACTGAACACATTAGAACTTAACTGGAAAAACATTATTAAAAACGAGAGTCCTAAGTGTGAACTATGTAACTTTGAGAAAGAAGACCAGGAACATTTCTTACTACACTGTACACAATACACACACATAAGACAACAGTACTAATTTATGCAACAACCTTACAAGGAAAATAAAGAGGAACTAACTGCAGAAATATTACTACTACAAAATAACAATAACAGTGAACTTATAAAAGAAAAGAAAAATTATTTGAAAGACATCTGGAAAAACAGACAGAAAACACTAAAACAGCAACGCACAAAATAGTGAAAAATAGAAAAATAACCGGGAGCCGTTGCAAAGGCATATCCCGACAACTCATCTGATCTGATCTGATCTGACACTCCGCCGCACTCAGGCTCAAGTCTCAGGATGCAGGGTCGGTGAGTTGGCTGTTCTATTATTGTCAAGTATTGACACTGCCTGCTAAGCCTGCCTGCCGTCACAGTGCCGAGCCTTTAGTGCCTGCAAATGGCTGCCTGTAAATTCCTAACGAGTTAAATAAAAACTAAAACTGTGTGTAAAATGAAGAGCAAAGCAAGTCATGGAGGAAAAAAGGAATAGTCCTACAATGACTGTAATTATATAAAAGGTTATAAGGAAGGAAAGATGAGGGAACTGAAAGAAAATAAGAGAAGAAAACCCGGTAGATATTGAAAGAATTACCGTTATTGCGTACGGTTTTTCTACCTTCACTACCCACTTATTTAGACCATTCTAAGACTATTTTCTTCTATGGCAATTCCTCCGCAAATGCTCCATTTGCAAGATAGGGCATATTCAAATGGGGCATTTTGAAATTAGCCTGACCTTACCTAACCTAACCTAGATCGCATCAGACTACCGGGACCTAACCTGGGCAAACTACCGGGACCTAACCTGAGCAAACTACCAGGAAATAATCGTGGTAAAGTACAGGAAATGACCGGGGCAAAATACTGGGACCTAGCCGGATCTGGCAACACAGCTATAATACGGTAATTCTTTCAATAAATACCGAAAACCCAACCACCACCACCGGTAAATATTGCAATTATCTGCGACCTCAGTTTTCACACTTTCTGTCAACCGAAGTTGCCCATTTCTTTTCCCTTTTTATTTTGGAGACTGTTATATTATGTGGAAATTGGTAAAAAAACATGAATAACATTTGTATATATATTACCTTTGTATGTATTTACTTTGAAATGGGAGTGTGGCTTTCCTAGCTGGTTCCCGACTCCACACAGTGTTGCCAGATACAGGAATACTTCCATGTTTAGGCAAATTTTGTCCACACTTGGGAAATCTTATGAAAAATGTTGGTAAATATTGAAAGAATTACCGTTATTGCGTACGGCTTTTCTACCTTCATTACCCACTTATCTAGACCATTCTAAGACTATTTTCTTCTATAGCATTTCCTCCGCAAATGCCCCATTTCCAAGATAGGGTATATTCAAATAGGGCATTTTGAAATTAGCCTGACCTTACCTGACCTTCCCTAACTTAACCTAACCTAACCTACACCTCATCAGACTACCGGGACCTAACGTGGGCAAACTACCGGGAAATAACCGCGGTAAAGTACAGGAAATGACCGGGCCAAAATACTGGGACCTAACTGGATTTGGCAACACTGCTACAAAACATTAATTCTTTCAATAAATAGCCCAGTTGAGTAGGAAATTCAATCATTTAAAAATGGGATAAATAATTTTTTGATCACTAAACGAAATAACCTGACCTAGACTTAATAACATTCGGGACCTAACTTAATGTCCTTTGGGACCTAACGTAAGTGTCCTTCGGGACCTTTAAAAATAAAATAGATCCTGTGGATAGGAGCTATAAGTATCCCGATTCGGTGGGTCAGGCGTATTGTACACAACTGCCTGCTGGACCTTTCGTAATTTTGCCAAGGGGATCTGGTAACACTGTCTGCCCGACCTCAGTTCATCCCTCCGCTACAGAAATGTCGTATCTTAAAATTGAAATATCTAGCAAAGAATACATTTCTACAAGATAATTCCACCGAGTATTGATAAAGGTAACCGAACCCTACCTAACCCAGCCTAACCGAACCAGTAGTTCACCTGCGCCGATAATCGCAATATTAATCGTTTTTTTTTTAGTATTTCAGCATGGTTTACATGTATACAGGGTTTTTTGCTCAATCCTTAACCCGCCGCATTTTCTTTCTTTTAAGTTTTGTTTTTGAAAGCTGATGTCATAGCATGGCGGGTAAAGGATGTACTGATAAAACCTGGGTAAATTTTGGTATTTATTGAAAGAATTACCGTTTTGTAGCAGTGTTGGCAGATCCGGCTAGGTCCCAGTATTTTGCCCCGGTCATTTCATATCTGTATATATATTGTGTTACAACATTACCAAAACTCATATGAAGCAAATTTATGCTGCCGACTGTACCACACCACCAACATTCTTGCCTGTGTTTTTTCTGTTCTGGTATTTCATTCATAAGACCTAATTTTATACTGTATATTTCTTCTCGCAAATCATTTCTCAGTTTATATCACCATCCAAATTAATGTGAGATTCTCTTGTTGGTGAATTGGAAGGACTCTGATTCCTCCAAACTATGCCAGGAAACAGATGCCTTCAATGTTACTAATCTGTTGTTGTTTGGTGTCTTAGGGTCGATTCCACAGTCGTTCATTTTGGTTTGTTAGCATGCAAATGAAAGAATCTTAGCCTTGTTAATGCCTTATGGGTGAATTATTTAATGAATTTGGTGAGTAAACTGTACAGTGATTATTATTATGCCAGGAAACAGATGCCTTCAATGTTACTAATAGTGGATCTGTTGTTGTTTGGTGTCATAGTTTAAAAGATTTGCTTAGCCCTCCAATTTACCATTAAAATAGGTTGTAATTTGTTATTAGAGAGTTGTAGAGTTGAGTTGTAATAGAGACAAGAGACATAGAATTAACCTTAATGCATTTCTTCACTTATCTTTGCTCATCCATAAATTAAATAGGTTGTAATTTGTTACAGAGTTGTGGAGTTGTACAAGAGACTGAGGAACCTTCATTGTTTGTTGTCTACTGTGTTCTTCCTTCTATCAACAACAGTACAAGCAAAACTATAGGAGCTCTGGGCTGCTCGGCCAGACAGCTTGAGGAACTACAACAACAACAACAACTGTAAGTGTTTATGGAATTAGTGTTGTATTTCTTGTTGCTTGAAATAGTTTGGAGGAGTCAGTTGGTCCAGATTTACTACCAACAAAGTTCTGTCACCTTGATATAAACTTCACAAACAGTCTGTTACTATCAACAACAACCATACTTACTTGTTGGTGATAAATTACAGGTCCACATTTGCCTCTGACTGTACAAATAACTTTTATATGGCTCTCTTAGTTTAAGGGAAAATTCATTTGTTGGTGAAATGTAAGGTCTGTGATTCCTCCAAATTATGCCAGGTAACAAAAATAATGGTGTTCTGTTGCTTGTAATAGTTAGGAGGAGTCAGTAGCCTTCCAATTTACCAACAATAGAATCTCCCCTTAAGGACCCTGTGATCGTGTATGAAAATTGGAGGCTTCTGATTTCTCCTGACTATGCCACAACAACAACCTCCTTCCATATAGGTGTGTGTGTCTTAGAGAGGGAGGGAGAGATAATATGTGTGTGTTTGGAGGCTTCTGACTATGCCACCAAACAACCTCCTTCCATATAGGTAGTGTTTCATGGCAATATTTGAAGGACCCATTTACCTCCAATTTTTTTTACTACAAGACAGGGTCCCTTTTAAGATCAACCTAATTGCCCTGTGTGATTTATATAATATACAGTTTGTATGTATGTATGTATGTAGCTTGGATTTAGAAATATATTGTACTCAACACAAAAGGTTTAACACTAATTAATCTGTCTACTTTATAGGTGTGCAGTGAGAATACAAGAGAGAGAATACAAGAGAGAAGAGAATACAAGAGAGAGAAGAGAAGAAGAGAATACAAGAGAGAAGAGAAAATACAAGAGAACACTAATATACTACTAGTGTAAACAATAGGAAATAAATAAATACATAAATTATTTAGTATACTTTATTATATCACCTCTATATTATTAATTAACATAATATATTCACCTGGTGGGATGATATTTAATAAATTTATACCTGTAAGGGTGTAGGGTTCATGAAAAATTATTGATGTTATTATAATACTGTCTGTGTGAGAGAGTGATCACTCACAGACAGACAAGTATTATAATAACATCAGTGATAATTTTATACCTGTAAGAGTTCAAATATAACTTTAGGTGATAGTACAGTGTTGGTGGTAAATCTGGAGCAATTAATTCCTCCAAACTATTCTAAGCAATAACAGGACACCATTGTCATGTTTTCTGGCATACCTTGGAGGAATCAAGGCACTCCAATATAAATCTGGAGCAACTGATTCCTCCAAACTATTTTTCCAAGCAACAGAACACCATTATTTTTGTTCATCTGGTCCTCTTTCCTGACATACTTTGGAGGAATCAAGATGCTCCAATGTACCAAAAGTGTATTATCCCCTTATTGCCGATTCCACAGTGGTTTGTTTTGGTTTGCAAGCACCCTAACCAAATAAACTGAACTGTGTAAATGACTCCTGAGTGAATTTGATGACCACTATCAAACTATGGTAATAATGGAACTACCCGACAGTGTGGTTGGTTGGGGAGCATCCTAACAAACTATGGTAATAATGGAACTACCCAACAGTGTGGTTGGTTGGGGAGCATCCTAACAAACTATGGTAATAATGGAACTCCCTGACATATTTTGTGGATATGTAGACTGAGTTTGTTGGATATAATCAAGACTGACAAGTGTGGTTGGGTGGGAAGCTAGCAAACAAATACCACTGTGGAACAGACCCTCAGTGTTATTATAATACTGTGTGTGTGTGTGACAAATACATACACACACACAGAAACTTCATAAAACACTCACATTAACTAGTGATGCTTGCGTAGTAGTAGTTGTTGATGTTGTAGTTGTTGTTGTAGTAGTAGTTGTTGTTGATTCTCTTGTACAACTGCACTCCACAAATCTAACAAAATACAACCTAATTAATTTACGGTATGTATGGTACAAAACAATACTATTGAATTAATTTATGTATGGTACAAAATAATACAGTTGAATTATTACTTTAGAATTACTAAATTATTATTATATTATTATTATATTATTATTATTATTATTATATTATCATTATTATTATTATTATTATTATACTTTGACAAACATGGAGGAGGAGTAAGTGAGAGAAATGGAAGGAAGGGATAAGGTGAGGAGAGAAGGAAAGGAGGGAGAGGGAATGGAAGGGACAAGAAGAGGACAGAAGGGAAAGGAGGATTCTGCCCTCGCCACACCATTGAGAGTACCAGCCAGCCAGCCAATCAGTCAGTCAGCCAGCCAGCCAATCAGCCAGCCAGCCAGCCAGCCAATCAGCCAGTCCGGAGTTATACATATCAGACAATAACTCCACAATATACAACAATAACAACACTTCCTTAACCCTATCTAATGCAGGACGGTGAAATTTGGATACCACCAATGGCTTTTTGCATAAATGATGACTGTTTTCTTATAAAAGCCTAATATTAAACATTTGGTACTACCAAAACTCAGAGAATATAACCAATAATCACTCTGAGCGAAAAAACCGGGTTGAAATCGGCTCAGTATCAAATTACAGCGATTTTGGTATTTTTTTGTTTCGAAATATGATGAAAAACACGATAACAATTGAGACAGCGATCATAGCGGTGTGGGAAGTGGTGTGACTTGTGGCTATATGAGTTGCCAGTTTGTCATTAGAACGTCAGTTACCTTCCATACATCAATGAGACAGGGTGTGTTTGGTTAGCTGTATTATTCTTCACTAAAATTCGATATATACTGTACACCCGAGCTTGTAAATTCGCGACCACGTATCATGTTTATGCTATTTGAGCTGGTAACATTTATTTAGTGAGGAATCAGAGTAGGTGGAACATAGTAGAGGGAAATGATACAATCTATATTACCTAGAATGCCACCATTCCCCACACAGTGTTACCAGTCAGATGACATAAGCTGACCAGGCAACACTGGGTGCAGTTGTTTTCCCGCGCTCATGTGAATGTCGCCTTGTGACAGTATTGCCAGGTCAACTTGATGAAATTTCTATTACTTCAATATCGGAATTTCCCTTTTTACCTCAATTATTCCTAGTTTACTTTTGAACATTGATGGTCTTATTGGTATTTCATCTGGTAGAAATTTCCCTGTTTACTCGCGAACGAACTGTATATTATTTCCCTGTGTGGACTCAAAAATTCCCTAAAACAGATAAATTTCCCTGTACCTGGCAACACTGGGTCCACCTTGGAGCGTAAAGTGACATCTTAACATTAAAATTACGTTCCCTGCAATAATTTCTGTCTTATCTACAATCTTATACCACCATGACATGCAGGAGGATTTTCTCTACATCATCCACCCATTTTTAGTCATGGTAGCGTAATAATTGTAAATAAATATTGCCATATGAAAAAAGTGGTATAAACATTTTTAGCTGCTCGTTTCACTTCAACTCGTATTTTATCGTTTATTTTTAATGCTATGAATATTTTTTTCACGATAAAAATAATCCTCTATCATTATTCTGTCAGGTTACTAAAGTGCCAAGTATATATTACGCGAAATAAGTGAGGCATCAAGAAAAAAATAACAAATTGTACCGCGGAGAAATGCAATGTTTTTGTCACGGTAAAGGGAAGAGAGCGGAGAAACTGACCAATGAGCGACGAGCAAGCTAGGATGGGCTAGAATATAACGCATCCCACGGCAAATTTAATACAGCATATTTAGCCAGTTATTTTTATAACGTCCGTCACAGTGTTCTCCAGTGTTGATTATATACTTATAATTAATATTGTGAATATAGCTACATATTTATAAAAGTGTTGAAAGGAACTCAATATAAAAAAAATAGGGCTGTACAACAATAGGCTTCAATACACGACGAATATACATATTAGGCTACACATATAACAAGTAAATAGGGTATAAGTAGCAGCGACATTCACCATTTCTTCTCATTACCATATTTTTATTATAAAGAATTAATGTTATTTACCAGATATTTAATAAAAATATGAATATAAAGCAAGTACAAGGAATCATTTGTAGTATAATGAGCAGACTAGGCTACACCTTGGCAAGCGTCACCCGGGACTGTCACTGTCCCGGGGCCATGGAGGTAGTATAGGTGGAGGCGCCATGGCTCACTAATCCAGGGGAGTAAAGTGAAGCTGCCGAACTGTCATTTTCGGCGCCTTCAATATGGTAGACACAAAGATATGTTTCAGTAAAAGTGGACTTCTGACCTGACATACAAAGGTATGAGCCATCTTGAAGGCGCCGGAAATGACAGATTGGTGGCTTCACAAATCAGGTCCTACTGGCGCCTCCACCTATACTACCTCCATGCCCGGGGCATTGTTTACATTTTGTCGGACCAAAACCTTTCGTGTTTCAAAACCATCGTTCAGTAAACTGTCCACAGACTTGGGGTCGCAAAGCAACGATCGCCGTGTGAGATGCATTTGATAGGGTTAAGGGGAGATTCACTTGTTGGTGAATTGGAGCACCTTGATTCCTCCAAAGTATGTCAGGAAACAGAATTGGAGCACCTTGATTCCTCCAAAGTATGTCAGGAAACAGAATTGGAGCATCTTGATTCCTCCAAAGTATGTCAGGAAACAGAATTGGAGCATCTTGATTCCTCCAAAGTATGTCAGGAAACAGGACCATATGAACAAAAATAATGGTATTCTGTTGCTTGGAAAAATAGTTTGGAGGAATCAGTTGCTCCAGATTTATATTGGAGTGTCTTTATTCCTCCAATAAAACTATACTATGAAACAGGACCATATGAACAAAAATAATGGCCCTGTTGCTTGGAAAAATAGTTTGGAGGAATCATTTACTCCAGATTTACCAACAGTATACTCCATAAAACACTCACAGTAAATCGTTGTTGTTGTTGTAGTAGTAGTTATAGTTGTTGTTGTTGTTGATTCTCTTGTACAACTCCACTTCACAACAAATCTGTAACAAAATACAACCTAATTAATTTATGCATGGTACAAAATAATACAAATGAATTAATTTATGGATACATAATACAAATGAATACAATATTACTTTAGAATTACTACAAGATATTATTATTATACTTTGACAAACATGGAGCAGAAGGAGTAAGTGAGAGGGAAGGAATGGAAGAGAAGGAGGGAATGGAAGGAGGGAAGGGAATGGAAGGAATGAGAAGGTGAGGATTCTGCCCTAGCCACACCATGCAAAGTACAATTGGCGACAAAATCCTGTTGCTACGTCAGTCAAGTTGAGAATTACAGTATGGAAATATAAGCTGCAGAGACTCGTAGGGTTGATTCCACAGTGGTATTTGTTTGTAAGCTTCCTAACCAACCACACTTGTAAGGCTTCAATATTTTCCACAAAATCTATTCAACAGTTAGATAATAATGATCACTGTATAGTTTACTCACTAAATTCATTAAATAATTCACTCATAAGTCATTTACACGGCTAACATTCTTTCGTTTGCGTGCTTACAAACCAATACCAACCACTGTGGAATCGACCCTAAGACACCAAACAACAACAGATCCACTATTAGTAACATTGATAGTGACCGCGACTGTACAGGTTGGGTGGGTGACAGTTGTAAGGCAGAAGATTTTAGATTGATTGATATTAGGCGCCGCAATAGCTAGGTCATATAGTGCCTGAAGAAGGTGATAGAGAGGTGTGACAGCAAGCAGGAAGGAAATGGAAAGAAAAAGGGTGAATTTCAAGCCAAGAGAGTGAGAATTTGAACCCAAAAGTTATATATCTTGTGAGGCAGAAGAGGGCAGCATTGTTCTGTCTTCACCTTCACCCAATCCCACTGGAGAACCTTCAAAGTACCAACTAATCTGAAGTATAGAAAGAGTAAGGGAGGTTTATATAATCATTATTATATTGCTTTTGTTGTGGATGTTTTAGTATTGTACAAGTCTGATGTGTGTGTTTTTTTTTTTTATTCCTCAACCTCGGGACTGTAGGGTGTCAGTAGCCCGTGACTCTTGCGAGGCCCCGAGATTATTGGGTGTCACACCAGATGAGACAGTAGAGCTTGGTGGTGATGTTGGTACCGTAGCTTCACTTCTGTCCCACTAGATGACCCACACCTTATTTATACACGTCACTATACAGGAGAGGGCAGCTACAACGTCACTCACAGCATCTTGGAATATTGTCGGGCATCTTCTATGTTGTGAGTTGACGACGATGTGTTACTACTGAGACTGACCTGGGGATGTGGATAACCAGTGAAGGAGCATCTTAGATTTGACCACCTCACCAACCACACCCACTATCTCATCTACACCCTCCACCAACTGAGGTGATTCTGAAGAAAACAACAGAAATTAATGCTCTATACTGTATGGAATTTTAATTTATTGAATATATTGTTAACAGGGATCATTCACACTGATGTATCAAGTCTTGTATGTTTGAGTCTTAAGAACCGATTCCAGTGGTATTGGTTTGTTAGCTTTCCAACCAACCACACTTGTAAGGCTTCATTATTTTCTAAAAGGTGAGTATCCACATTCACAAAATCTATCCAACAGTTAGATAATGATGATCACTGTATAGTTTACTCACCAAATTGCACTTCCTCTCCACCACCAGCAATCACTGAAGCTTCTGTAAATTCACCAAAATCAACTGTCATTATATTTTATAGTGGTAGTAATGTTTCTACAAAAAATACATTATAATAATTTCATAATACAGTAACTATATAAAACACTCAGCCTACCTGTGACTTCAACATGGCAGTGTTTGACAGCAGAACCCACAGAATTTACTGCCTCACACTGGTACACTTGTGATACGTAATGTCTGATCAGAGACGAAAGACAGGCACCACACATACCCTGCATTCCAACTCAGCCTCTATAAAATTATTTTTACTGAGTGGGGAAATGAGCAATACCAAGCGATTCGAAGCTTTCTGCTCCTCACACTCTGGTCAGAAATTATGTATCACGAGTGTACTCCCCAGCCCCACCTCTACACACACACAAATACAACTGCATGTAGACTGAGAAGAAAGAAAGCTACAGTATATACAAAAGATATTCAAAATCATAAAATATACTGCCAAGTCTACACTCTCAATAAGTTACCATGTCAGTATTCTTTCAAAAAGTAAACAGATACAAGAAGAGTGAATTTTCTTACTTCACTTCCATACACCTTCTTTACAAGCTCCTCACCTTGCATTCTCTCTACATGTCCTTATAATATCCAATGGGGGAAATTAAAAAAAGTCTTTGGTTCTTCAGTTTACGAGCCTGTGAAGTTTATATTTCCATCTTCAGGGCCTCACTCACTTCTGCCCTCCTGATCTCCACCTCCTCCGCCACTACCTCTCTTCTCCACCTCCTCCTCCACTACCTCTCTTCTCCACCTCCTCCTCCACTACCTCTCTTCTCCACCTCCTCCTCCACTACCTCTCTTCTCTCTCTCATACCTCATCCAACTATGTTCACTTAATTAAGGTGGTAATTCCCTTTTGGTACATTTGAGTGTTTCGATTCCTCCAAAGTATGCCAGGAAACAGGCCCAAGTTAACAATAATAATGGTGTTCTGTTGCTTGGAATAGTTTGGAGGATTCAGCTTACTCACCAAATTCATTAAATAATTTGATAAATATTGAAAGAATGGCCATTCTTGCGTACGGTTTTACTACCTTCATTACCCACTTATTTAGACCATTCTAAGACTATTTTCGGTACTATTTTCTTGTATGGCATTTCCTCCACAAATGCTTCATTTCCAAGATAGGGCATATTCAAATGGGCCATTTTCAAATTAGCCTGACCTTACCTAACCTAACCTAGACCGCATCAGACAACCGGGACCTAACCTGGGCAAACTACCGGGAAATAACCGTGGTAAAGTACAGGAAATGACCGGGGCAAAATACGGTATTTATTGAAAGAATTACCGTTTTGTAACAGTGTTGCCAGATCCGGCTAGGTCCCAGTATTTTGCCCCGGTCATTTCCTGTACTTGACCACAGTTATTTCCTGGTAGTCTGCTGTGGTCTAGGTTAGGTAAGGTCAGGCTAATTTCAAAATGCCCCATTGAATATGCCTTATCTTGGAAATGGGGCATTTGCAGAGGAAATGCCATAGAAGAAAATAGGGTAAATATTGAATGAATTACCGTTATTGCGTACGGTTTTTCTACCTTCATTACCCACTATTTTAGACCATTCTAAGACTATTTTCTTCTATGGCATTTTCTCCGCAAATGCCCCATTTCCAAGATAGGGCATATTCAAATGAGGCATTTTGAAATTAGCCTGACCTTACCTGACCTGACCTAACCTAACCTAGACCGCATCAGACTACCGGGACCTAACCTGGGCAAACTACCGGAACCTAACCTGGGCAAACTACCGGGAAATAATCGTGATAAAATACAATAAATGACGGTAAATATTGAATGAATTACCGTTATTGCGTACGGTTTTTCTACCTTCATTACCCACTATTTTAGACCATTCTAAGACTATTTTCTTCTATGGCATTTTCACCGCAAATGCCCCATTTACAAGATAGGGCATATTCAAATGGGGCATTTTGAAATTAGCCTGACCTTACCTGACCTGACCTAACCTAACCTAGACCGCATCAGACTACCGGGACCTAACCTGGGCAAACTACCGGGAAATAATCGTGATAAAATACAATAAATGACTGGGACAAAATACTGGGACCCAGCCGGATCTGGCAACACTGCTGCAAAACGGTAATTCTTTCAATAAATACCTAAATGACTGGGGCAAAATACTGGGACCCAGCCGGATCTGGCAACACTGCTGCAAAACGGTAATTCTTTCAATAAATACCGAAAAGAGGGTATTTATTGAAAGAATTACCGTTTTGCAGCAGTGTTGCCAGATCCGGCTGGGTCCCAGTATTTTACTCCTGTCATTTATTGTACTTTATCACGATTATTTCCCGGTAGTTTGCCCAAGTTAGGTCCCGGTAGTTTGCCAAGGTTAGGTCCCGGTAGTCTGATGCGGTCTAGGTTAGGTTAGGTCAGGTCAGGTAAGGTCAGGCTAATTTCAAAATGTCCCATTTGAATATGCCCTATCTTGGAAATGGAGCATTTGCGGAGAAAATAGTCTTAGAATGGTCTAAATAAGTGGGTAATGAAGGTAGAAAAAACGTACGCAATAACGGTAATTCATTCAATATTTACCGAAAAGAGTCTTAGTTATTCTGTAATAATACCCCTTTTTTTAATATCTCGACCTGTGGGCTGTAAGTAGCCCGTGACTATTTTGTATAAACACCCACTATAGTACCTTATGGTTTGTTTACATTTTGGCCATTCTTCTCGGAGGTCTATGGAAGTTTTGTGCTCCACCATCGTCGCAGGATTTACCACACCTCAAATCATGGCCTGTGCATTGGTCACGGGTGTCAGAAGATGCCCTAATTGAAGCTATAAGAACAACAGCAAGTCCTATAATATATAGTTCTGGTGTCGGCGCCATCTTTGTTTACATTTAGCCTACTGTCTGAGTTGACGAATGAGGAACGCTGTGCGTGTGTGACTGGATGCAGTCGCAACTTCAACGATTTTCTAAAAATTGATGCAATAAATTGACGGAAATAGTGCCTGTGTGACATCGCCAGACTCAAGCCGCAGGGACATTAAAAAAAGCACCTATATTGTATACGGACTATTTATACTGCTCTCAGAGTACTGTAAGGATGCTAATGTCATATAAATACATACATTAACATTTACCAGTTATCATTTAAAGTAAGAATGTAGCCTACAACTTACTACGTTTCGAGTTAGTTACAGGGATATATAATCAGCATCATTCAGAAACTTGACAGACAGAGAAACACTGAACCAGTCCTTCCATTTTAGGGTAAACTACCCTAAGCTAGGGTAATCCTCTTTAGGGTAGTTGTTGTTGTAGTTCCCCAGACTGTTTGTCCGAGCAGTCTCGATCGAGTCTGGTTGACCGAAGCCGCGCAGATGCTCGGACCCCCAAAAGGGAGTCAGGACGATAGTGCGATCTGTTTCGTCGAAGGCAACAGAAATTTAAAAGGGACTACTGGCTCACAGTCATGTACAGTTGCCTCAAGGTATTTCTTTACCCCCTGCGGGCGTGGCTGTGGGGTGTATGTGGCATCGCTGAACATGTTTAGATAACATTTGATACAGTATAATATCACATCTTATACATTATTAACATTGAAGATTCCAAAACAGTGATTCATTGTGTTGTAGTGGACAGCGAGCACTCTAGGACACATACAACTTGCGCATCTCGGCCCTCACCTGTTGACGCCAGCCACACCTGCGTGCGCAGCCTCACCCCGCTCTGGACGGTATAAAAGGAGCCTGGGCAAAGCTCAAAAAGGGGGTTTCTACAACCAGCCATGGTCCAGTCAACACCTACTACTGACCTCACCATGCACTTCCCCTGCCGACCATCTTGTTGGCAGGATGTAGTGGTTTAACCATTTGAAGGGCTATGGCTTTATTACCTGCGATGAGCGAGATTACTTCATCCACAGGAATGGCATCCTTCTCTCTGCTGCCACCACCTCATCACCATCACTTGGGGACGGAGAAGAGGTGTCCTTTACTGTGGAGGAAGGGCGTGGAGGCTACCAACGTAGCCGGACCTGATAGTGGGCAGGTCCTAGGCTCACTCCATGCCCGTGGGAGGAAGAGGGCTGATGCCCAACTACCGCAACGACAGCAGCAGCAGGCAGACATCGTCACCGTCTGCACCAAGACTGCTGTTGCCTTGGCTGCAGAAGGGCTAGGTCGTCTCTCTGACCTCCTCCTGGACATCTTCAGGAGAAATAGTTTACCACCAATAGCCATTTCTCTTGATCTACAACCACCCACCACCACCACCACTAAGAAACGAGGCAGCAAGAAGGCACGGGGGAGGAGCAGAGCAGACGTGCCATCATCGATCCCTACCTCTGCCCCACCCTTGTCGCCGGTTAATGCTGACTCGCCCACAACAGGGGGAATGTTGAGAAGGCATCACCACCGCCATCACCACCACCACCACCTGAGCTTGCCCAACAAGACCCCGAGACAGAGATGAACACAGACACCAGTGCCCACTCCACCTCCACCACCACCAAAGATGACTCCACCGGCGACAACATGGACCTGGAGGATGAAGGGGGATGGCAGATGGCGGGGAAGAGGAAGAGGAGAAGGACAGACAGTCCACCAACACCACCACCACCACCTACTGTCACCGTAGACTGGTGGATGTCTGCCTCTCCTCGCCTTAACCTTTTCTTCCAGCACATCTCACGCTACCAGGACCCCGACGTCTTCCAGGTTCGGGAGGTGTGGATGAGCAGAACAACACAGTGTGATCGTCCACTCGTCAAATAATTGACACAACAAATCTCCTTCCTGCCGACCTACAGCACGCAGTAGAGAAGACACTTACATACACACACACACCCCGACATACACATACAATTCTCCACATAGGCCTACACTTTTTATTTTTTGTTTTGTATACTTATGTCGCCTTAATGACCACTTAGAAGTCGATAGGCGTAAAACATAAATACACACACACACACACACTCAAAAGGTCACTCACCAGGTAGTTGCTCTACTGGACACACCACTTCCAGTCCACTCCAGCCCACTATGCTCCAGTTCCAGCCTGCCTGCCTACTGCCCTCTACAGCCTACTAGCAGTTCATCACTCTCCTGCCTGCTACTCACCTGCCTCCTGCAGTGCACATACCTGCTTGCTGTAATGGCTACCTGCAGCCACCGTACCTGCCCTGCAGCCCAACAGCTGCAGCCCAGCCTACTCAAGTGCTCGCTATCCACAATTACCTTAACCCCGGCTTCCTGGAGTCTAGTGAGAAGAGTGTACCACACAATACAACACCCTGTATAAACATACCCAATAAACCCAGTGTAATTCCTTGCGAGTTTGGTGCACCCCTAGGTAGTAACCGCCTACAGAGTTGTTACAACCCCTATATGGATGATTATATTTGACCACGACTGTACCTCTAATTCCCCATATCTAAGGAAAATTCCACATACTTGGCAACACTGAATTACTCTCCACTTTCACGCCAACTGTATCCTAGGATATTATTTATCATTATTTATAAAGGTTGAAAAATAATGTTAGTTTTTTTAGTACATTCGTGTATAATGGTAGTGATGCAAAGATAGTACTATAACTGAAGGTGGCTTGATTCATTGGTTTAGTGCAGGGATTCTCAAAGTAGTCGATGGATCACCCAAGGGGTCGATGAATAACCTGGGGGTTGAAAGGGGGTCAGTAAATGTTTACTGGGGGGTCAAAGGGACGGCCTCCAATCATTAGAGTAGACTCCGTACGAGAACGAGGCGACCTACGACTGAAGCTCACCAATCTCCAACCTAATGTCAGTGTCCTTGTTGAAGCTCATCAGGCAGATCCTTCACATTAATTATGTCAACAGTGTAATAAAAAAGAAAGGTATGTTGTAAAGAGAATTAATTTGTATAGTATTTCTTTTCTGTCTGTTCCATTTTCATCATACTATATTTCTAATGCTGTTGCTGCTACTACTACTACTCATATATTTTAATAATTGTTTTCTTTTGCTTATAATATTATAAGTTAGGACTGTTAGGGGGTTGACAGAAAATATGAAACTTCATTAGGGGGTCAACAAGTCTAGTGTTGTCATCAAACCACCTGAAATCAGTATTTGTACATGCATTTATATCACTAATTGTTTCTGGATATATGAAAACCACATGCCTATGATATAATGGCTAGATATATGCTTGCTGTTATATTATCTAGATTAAAGATTCTAGAATCATTAAAGATTACAGAAGATTCTAGACTAAAGAACCAAGAATCACTAGAGAAAAATATAGACTAAAAAAGATATTAGAATAACTAAAGAACAAGGAAACTTGATGAAGACCAATACAGATAATCCGTGATGAATAAATTTCCAAACAAAATGTACCAGTGCAGATTTTATTTATCAAAACTATGAGTGTCAAATCTCAATTAAGGTATCACCAGTTGGGGAAGTTCATAATTATATGCCTAACCTCCACACAAAAAACACATCAATATGATGGATAGACATGGATAAGGTTTAACACCAACAGGATGACATCAACACCAATATGCAACATTGTATAATCAATGGCTTCACCAGTTATACTTATAATGTATAGCATGTACAAAGTCTTACCCACAAAGCTTTAGACTTTAGAGTATATTTATTTTTGGAATATTTTTGCTTTGCCTTGAAACACTGTTTATCAATAGTAATGCTGCTCAACAGGGTGAAAGATAACATGTTTGATTTATTTTGCTTAGTTGCTGTAGAAGTTATAACACAGTATCCATTCATTAGTGGTGTCATGCAGTTTCATTAATTTTCACAATGTTGGCTTCTTTTCAAATAACTGACTGAGAAAGGGACTAGATACTTCATACACCCTCTCTTTCCTTGACATATACTTTGTGACTTTCTCAGGAGACTGAGCATAAAGTACAGCAACTTCTAAATATTTATGAATGATTAAGTTATATGATTTAATCTTTGTGTGAAGTTTTTAATGAGATCTTCATTGGTACATTAATAAATTAATTATTGTATATTGCCAAATGTCTCCAGGAGAAAAAGGTGAATAATGAAACTGAGCAGTTGTGTGCAAATATAAGTGGCATGGCAGTGCCACAACTGATGAACAGGAAAGCTTCAGCCATGACATGAGGCCAACAGTGAGGGGGTCACTGTTACATGAGACCGATATCCGTCCCCATGGCAGTGATGGAGGGGGACAGTTATATCTCTAGCACCGTCAGAGAGCAGTGGTGAACATCTTGGATGCCTTGTTTGCCTCATGTACTTTCTTTTCCACCTCCAGGTCGGCCATCAACTGTTCCAGAGGCTCCATGCCTTGCTTGATGGTGGATGGATGGTCACACTCTGCCTCCGAGAACTCAAGGGTGTGGCGGCGGCTGTACTGCTCCTCAACACCGGGCCGAGTCCACCCATCACCATAGTCAGCACTGTGGGGCACTGGGTGTCATGCTCTTTTTATAGGTAAGTGAATGGAAATAAAGTTGACCTCATTCTAATGTGGATGGAAGTGGCTACCTTCAATGTCACATTGTGAGAAATGGAGCTGATGTCACTTTCACATGGAAGAAAGTAAGGCAAATTTAGAAACTTCCACTCAAGAGCCAACAACATTTCAAACTTCAAAAAAGCAGTAATTCAACTTTTTTTTTCTCCATTTCACCAATTGCAATTACAGTAAATGTGCTTAGAAACCTGATACTGTACACATATGAGTATCATTTCCTCTTTGTCACAATAATAAGAGAACATCTACTTCGATGTATGAATGATTGTACTCTAATATAATTTCAAGTACTGTAATACACTTTATTAATGCAAAATCTGATCAAAATGTTTACATTACGATTGAGAAGTTACACTGCTTTTTAATATACAGTCGCAGCACATATTCCTTGACCGCGATGTAAGGGAAGTCTGGTCAAGGACTATCTGCCACAACTGTACCACATCAATATGTACCAAGTTGTTAGTTTTGTAAAATGCTACAATTCATATTCTGAAAACAAACACAATACGGTACTACTGTTGCTTCAGCATAATCCAGCCTACCATAACTCACCTATTGCTTTCAGTGGATGAGAGCAGGGGCGGGGCAGGTCCCTGCTTTTTGACAGGACGGGCATAGCTATAGTCAGGGTCACCACGGGATGGTCGGTGACCTGGGCGCTGCAGAGGGTGGTCCTGACCCCTGTTGCGGCGGTGAGAGCCCGATATGTTACCTTTGGCCTCGTCTGAACTTTCCTCATGGCTAGTGGTCGACTCTGTTCTTGACCGACCACCTCCCACCATATCTGCTACAGTTTGATAGTCCCCATCTGTGGGTTGTACCAGGAGGGATTGGGTCAGTGGTGTAGTGTGTGGTAAAAAATGAGAAATTTTCTTGCTGTTGCTGCATTCCAAGTTTACTGTTAATGAGTACCATGGTCGTTATAGAAATATCTTTGAATCACTATTTTCTTACAAGAGTAGAAAAGAAGGGAACTTTGTGTTGGCCATCTGGATGTGTAAGGTAGATACAGTATATAGAGTAAGGTAGGATGAGTCAACTGTGTGGATATAGTTATAGTCTGACCAACCAACCATCAAACCAATTAATCATCCAAGCAATCCCTGACCTTGCTTGAAGAGAGCAGGGACACGCAGGGCACGATTGTTGCCGAGTGAGGCACAGAAAGACACCAAGTCGGGCTCAGCAGGTGTATCCGATTCTGTCGTTATCTCGCTGCTTGTCACCACACCTAATGGGTGATAGTGGGTATACATACATACATTAGAAGTCACCAATTGCAAGTTCCACCACCCCTAAAATGTGGCATTGGTTATGGGGAGCCATGGGTGACATAACGCTGGGTGAAAAGGAATCTCGATAAAAAAGTTACTCTACTTTACTGCTTTATTTTAATAGGAAAAATTTACTTATACTTTTCTGTAAGCATCATCATGAAGCTAAAATGTACAATGAGTAGATATTATAAAATTTCATACACTTCAGAGTACAGTAGTAAAAATGTGTTCAGTACGGTATTAGGTGAAAGTGAAAATATAAAATTAGCAGAATAAAAAAAAAATAGAAATCACATATAAAAATTTTTAGATGTGCAGTTTCGACGGGTACAGTACTTGAAATAGTTTGTTTATGACCCTCAGACATCAGTAGCACCTCACTGCTAATAAGAAAAATACTTTATGATGATTTAACCAAGATAAGAGTAGGACCTGTCGGCCAACAATGCTCACCGCACTTATTCCTACGGCCGGAATCAGGTGTGGTGTTTGCGTCGCGGGTGCGGGTGTGGGCATGGTAGGCACGCACCAACTCCTCATGGTTACTGCTGACTGAGGTGACTGACGAACCACTCGCCTCCTTGTTCCCCCCAGTCCCTGTAGGATGGTTGTGTCAGCTGTTTGTGTGTGTGTGTGTTTGTATACAATGTGTGAATGTGTGTGTGTGTTTTTTTTTTTCTGCACTGGTAGAGTTGCTTGTACAACATGTGGGTATGGATGGTCAAGAAGTGTACATATGTGCACAGTAGGCAAGAATAGGCTACATATACATCTGGATAGGTTAAGCTATATTCTGAAATGTGGGTGTCTAAATGTACAGTTTCCAGCAGTTCTACATTATACACTACCCTACAATAAAAATTAAAAAGTGAGTAATCACTAATGAAATATACAGACTGTACAGTAAGTGAGATGTTATCAACATATACAGTATTCATTTACAATATTGAGTAGAAATGGAATTACAGGGAACTGTACAAGATGGGGTCTGATATTTGGTGTGGGTATCAAGTTAGAAGCAATGATACAATCTGGGTGTGAAGTAATAGGGGTAGCGCATGAAGGAAGGAATAATTCACAAAGTTGAGTTTTGTCTGAAACACCATGAATAGTAAATGTAAAACGGGGGCATGTGCCGTAATGGAGCATAACTGCAGTGCTTATCTCAAACAAGATGGCCTTGAGCCTATAGTGGGTAACAGAAACCCAGTACAGTACCCTGGCCCAGTACATCAGTCAGGTTACAACAGGTTTTATTCTAGGAACAAGTTTTCCTGACCAACCCTGCATGGGGGCTTGGAAAACTGAGTTGATGCAACACAGCTGCCCATCATAATTTAAATCCTTAACAGTACAGGCTGACACTACTACTGTCCTGAACATTACTGTACAGTAGTTAAAATATGAGTGTATGGTGTAAGCACATGGTGACACCAACTGCATCTACTTTGTTATGTTTTTCATTTTTGGTGCTCCAGTTATTTAATCACATGGTGCTTCATATTAGCTTAACCTGTGTTCAAATTGTATTGAAATCAGCAGTCTCATTCCATGGGATCCATTTAAATGAAAGCCTTAATGAATAATGATAATCTGATAAAAATAACAACAGTACAGTACAGTACAGTATAGTACTGCAAAATGGCAAAAGAGAGCTTGTACTGTAATTTCCTCTGTTGCCAGAGGGTAATCTAATATGACAGTTCAGCAAGTGGTGGAGTTATGATGATTTTTTCAACAGTCAAAGATAATTCTGGCACACAGTTCATCTTTAAGTGATGAAAAGGAAATTAATTTTGTCACCAGCCAATAAAAACTCTAAGGCTTGCTGTTCAGAACACAGACATCCAAATGGTTCCCAAAGACTGAGATAACAAAAAATCATGTACTTTCTATACATTTTAAGTAACTATGAAGTCCAACCAGAGTGCCAAGCTATCAAAATTATCTTGGCAACAGACATAGTATACTTTAATACCATTACTGTACAGACATAGTAGTTCTGCAACAAGCATTTACATTCTGGGTAATCCCACAGTCATAGAATAGGGAAACAAAAAGGTGTAATACAATTTTAGTGTAAACAAGATAAAAAAAAAAGTGGGAAAAGGGAATTTATGTGACAATCTTTTAAAAATAAAGAAGAAAGAACAAAATAAATATAGTAAAAAAATTTCATGCAGCTAAAAGTGTCCTTCACTCATATGACAGTGATTTGAAAAAAATACATGTTAAAATAAGGTCAGAAGCAACTCTGGGAAGGACATCCCATACAAAAGCTGTTAGGGGAATATACAAGTTACTAGAAGCATTAGTTCTACAAGAATGGAATGGAAACAGTCAGGTTATGAACACTTTCTGAGGCTCCTATATCATGGGAAATGATATCAGGAGGTCCATACTTAGGTACAAATTGAAAATATTAGAAATGAGAAGCATGTGAAAAGACAATCACACGCACCTTTCTCAGCAGCAGAGGGTCCCCTTGCTGTGCCCTTGCCCTTGCTGGTCTTGGTAGCCTTTTCGTTAGTGAGGTCAGACGGGGCGGCGGGGCGGGGTGGGGAGGGCACGCCTGGAAAAGTGGCCGCCTTCAGTGTTGCTGGTGCGAGTCAGATGTCAGCCAGCCAGCCAGTCAGCGAACCAGTCAGCTAGTTTGTTTGGCTGCTGACTAACTCTTGCCAGCCAGCTGCTTGATCAGCTACAGAGCTAAACAGTCTGTTGGCCAGTCAACCAGCCAACCAACCAACCAGCCAGCCAGGCAGCCAGCCAATCAGCCGGCCAGTGTTCTCAGCGCCCCTTGTCAGCTCGACATGCAAGTTGCAATGAGTGGGCAGGTCAAGTAGCAAGCAGGTGCAGGGCAGTGGGTGGAAGGTTGGGCTGGGGTGGTGGCAGTGTGGTCACCGCTCTACTTATACCAAAGATGAGGAAGGCAGGGAGAGACATGGGGACTATGAAAGAGAGGAGGAGGCAAAGGAGCAGGACAAGGAGCAGGTGGATAGGAACAGCACTGGTAGTTGTAAGTGGTAGCCATAGTGCCCAGCAGATAGGTAAGTAGGTGGTGGTGGTAGTGGTGCTACTGCTGATATTAGTGGTGGTGGTGGTGGTGATGGTGGTGGTGGCAGCTGAAGGGGCTGAGGGGTGTGATGGCTATCTCAGCCTTCAATGCTGGATACCATATGGTTAAGATTCGTGCATCTTCAGTTCAGGTTATATATTGTAGTGTTGAGAAGGTGTTCTGCTAATCGTGCTGGAGGTGGGGAACTATCTTCGGTGAGGAGGAGAGGAGAGAGAGGCGTGCTAAGAGCAGAAGAAGAGGAGGAGAAGGAAGAGAGATATGGAAAAGAAGAGGTGGAGACTGGCTTGGGGCTAATTATGCATTTTCATATTGTAAATCTGGACTTAAATATAAACATTCATTATTCATAAGTAACTTTCTATATTGTTTGTCAAAGATTCAACATTCATAATATATTATATAGCAATGTAATTATTATACACTATACACTATGTACAAAAATATATGTATATATATAAATTAATGATTTACATATATATTTTATTGTAAAAGGGAATAAAGGAGGGTTAATTGATGGGAGAAGAGGGAAAAAGGGGGGAGGGGAGAATTTTGATGACTGACTCTTTAAAATGGTCAAATTTGAGAAGGGGAAGGGGGAAGGGGTCACAGCCTTTACTGAAAGTGGTGGAGAGTTACTAAAGGACAGAGCTGGCTGAAATGAAGGGGATGAAGATGTGTTGAAAAAGTGTTGCCATTCATGGTAAAGAGGATGTGTGCAGATAAGGATGAAGAATCAGGGTCATGTGAGTGGGGACGTGTATAGGATGGGTATTTATATGTGTAAGGGTAAGGGAGAGTGGAAGGTAATGTGATTGCTGGGTTGAGGGAAGGTGTGTGCCAGTGAAGGGTGGAAGGGAATGTGAGTGCAGGCATGGGGGAATGAATGGGCAGGTAAAGAATTTGGGATGGTGTATGTGTGTGTGTGTGTAGGGAAGAGCAAGTACAGAAGGGAATGTTAGTGCAAGGATGAGGCAGAGAAGAGAAGAACAAACATAGGATCCAGTGTAGGTGTACTGTAGGAGTAAGGTAACAGTGGGACTAAGTGCTGGAGTGAGGATGAAGGTGGATGACAGAAATTGTTAGAAATTGGATGAGGAAGAACTGATAGAAAAAATAAGAGTATGTATGGGAGCAGAGATAAACATGAGCAAAGGAGGGTAGGGGTTCAATCAAGGAGTATATGTTGTATAGTAGCGTGGTTTATTGGTTGATGTGAAACAGTGTGAACAAGTGCAAAGTTTTAAACAATGAATGTATGTGTATGTGTTAAGGGAGGTAGGTGGCTTAAAAATTCCAAGCATGAAAGAGAAATGCATAAGGGATGAGGATCCAGCAAGGGGTGTGTGAAGAAGACATCATGGTAGGGTGAAATCAGCATGGGTGTAGGAGGAGACAGCAAGGGTCCACTGGATGATGATTCAATAAGGGTGGAGGAGTCATCAGCAAGGGAGGGAAAGGAGTCCATAAGGTTGGAAGAGTCAGCTTGGGTTATGAAAGAGACAATAAGGGTGGAGGGGGTGAGTGACACTGATGGTGGTTAAGGAGTCAGCAGCAAATATGACGGAGGAGACAGTAAGGGAGGAGTCAGCGAGGGTGAAGGAGTCAGCGAGGATGGAGGAGGCAGTGGGGGGGCGCTCCAGGCGGACTCTCACCTCCTCCGTCTTGCCCCGGCGGACACTTTCTCTTGACTCTGGTGTAGCAGGACTCCCCCAGGCTCACGTCAGGCTGTGGGAGGGGTCCGGGCGTCAACGGGGGCTCCCCACGCTACACACAGGCAGGGACATCACATGAAGCACACACAACACAATAAAGCAAACACAACTTGGAGAAATACTTGGGTAAAAAGGTAAAACAAAGAAATTAATTTATGAATTAATAAAAATAAATAATGACTATTCAAAATAATATTGTACTACACATAAAGGCAAACACAAGTCATTTAAAAACTGTGCTACAAAGGCAAAACAAATAACAATGCTGCAAAATAATTCAAAACTATATACAGTATATTCTATTACTAAAGAACTTGACAGAGAATAATTGAAACCAAAGGTGGCATCACACTGGGCTTTCTCCATTATAAATAAACAAGTTGGTTGTTCTGCTTGCCACTGACATACAGGGAAACCAAAACTGTAGTTAGGAAGTTGGCTAATGGAAGGAAAAGGTACCAGATTCTTGTCAGCTTTGTTGAATAAATGTCTCCCCAAATTAAATTACTGTTATGTACCACACTATAATTTTAAGTAGGTGATAACAAATCACAGCAGAAGCATAACTTCCAATACAAAATTTTGATAAATTACTGTTCTGTACTTAGCCTACATACCAAATGTAAATGTATTGATCAAACAAAATCATCATTCAGTACTATTTTCAGTCTTCTCTGACCAGCCAGCTGCAATGACTTGTCAAATAACTTTATCTGTACTAGTGTTTGACTAACCAACCATAATAGTGTCCACCACATGACCAACCATAATAGTGTCCACCACATGACCAACCATAATAGTGTCCACCACATGAAGAAGAATATGTTGAACAAAAAGCCACTTTTTAAAGACATTAGAAAAAACACATTAAAGCTTACCATACACAATACTCATGCCTTTTTTAATAATAAGACTAAAAACTTGATGCAAATAACTAAAAATACTGCTACAATATAAAGTATAAACTAGAAAGCAAAGAAAAAATATCATGCCTCTGAATTACATTATACAGTATTCCACATTTTATTCTTCTGAATGTAATAATACATAAACACAAAGTCATTAGCCTCTCAAAACAATGACTAACTTATTAGCAAGAGGGATGTTGGGTGAATAATAAACATGGCAAATAAACAGCTTATGAGAAAATGCTTTAACAGATAATATTTACGTTGCACGTTTTCAAAAGAACATTTGTGATGCCCAAGGTTGGGAGAAATATGCAACCTCAGGCTTTGTGAGCAAAAACTTATGAAAAGTATTATGCATGTTACCAGAAGTGCATGAAACTAATATAATATATTTAAAACTGAGGAATACAGGATATATGTTCATTGGCATTAAATCACTGCATCTGCTAAATCTTGTATATGAAAAGAAATGTTGTATAGTTCTTTCTTACAGTGCGAAGGGAAAGTATATTCAGTGGAACAGTCAAGGCTGCAAACAGTCTATACAAGAAACAATCACATTACCTATTTCTAATGCATGGATTGTTAAACATTACATACAGCACTACTGTGCAAAGGAAATACGAACACTAAGATAAAATACAAATCTGCATCTTGGATAATACAAACGTGAACCAAGAAGAGTATTGGTAATATGAGACTGAAATGGTAACACAAGCAACAAAAACTAATCATGTGGAAGATTGTGCATAACTCACACACTCATCTGGTAATTAAATGCATGTACTGTACTGTGTGGTATATATTGGTGCATTTGTGATGAAAACTACCAGATGGGATACAAACTTTACATGAGTTCCCTCCTGCAAGCATGAGTGTGTATTTATATGCATGATGTGAATTTGTCTGGGGTGGGAGTGTTTTGCTTTGGCAAACTCAATAGAAAACTGACCGAGGGAAGGGGCGGAGGTGGGGGGGTCCTGCTCTCTCCGGGCATCCTGAAGGTGGCGTAGGGGGATATCTCATCATAGGAGCCCAGTGGAAGGGTTGAGGGGGTGTATGCCTCCAGAATCTCCAAGCTGTGGCCTCTGAGCAGGGTCTCGGAGGTCAGGCCGGATTCTGGGGTCAGGTCGTTGTGGATATGGTTGGCTTCAGCTGTTGGCGGGGGGAGGTGATTTCAGATGAGAAGATCAATGTAGAGAAGGAAGGGACAGTAACATAGATCAGGGGATGACATGCTATTGCAGGAGACTGGGGAAAGAGGATACTCAGCTGAGGAGGAGACATCAAGGTAAGGAAAGAGAGATTTATATGGACAGGTAGGCAGATATATTTAGATATACAGTATAAACAAAAACAATAGGAAAATAAAAGAGAGCCAAGGACTCATTCTTTACACACTCCATAGACACTTAACTCACCCTTGCATGTCTGAGTCATGGTACGGGACCGACGGCAGGTGTAAGCCAAGGCGACAAAGACCGCTAGCAGCACCAAGAGACATGCCACCACTACTGCAACCACCACATGGGAGTCCAAATACCAAGGCTGGGCCCCCATTGCCCCATGAATCATCAAACGTGGAGACAGAGTGGCTGGAAGGAGATGGTGGACATTGTGGATTATCAATGAGTTGATTTTGACTGGTAAGAAGAGCAAATGCGAGTGCTTAAAAGAATATGTGTTTTTGTGTGTGTAAGTATTTCCATGTATGAGCACTATCTTGCACACTGCATTAGAGTATGTCAATTCTTCAGAGTCTATTCATACCATAACAAACATCCCTGAGGGAACTAGTACTGTACCATCAGAAACAAAATTATTGTCATTTCTCTAGTTTGACTTAAAGTCCTAAGATTATTAATTGCTGAGTTGCCTCTTTTCCTACACAAACAACCTTAAGACTTGAGAAGGCATTCTGCTCAATCTGTGACTCCGTAGATCAACATGTAAACCATCAGACAAGAGAGGTAACAAGATTTTTTACCAACATTGAACAGTTATTAGCCTACCTCCAAGATGTGTGAGTGTAGTGAAGGGGTAGGTGGCAACAGAGGACCCAGCAGAGTTGTGTGCAGTGATACGGAGTGTGTAGTGTCGTGCAGGACGCAGGTCCAGAACCAGGTACTCACTTGTGTTATCCCATCTCACATGGTTTGACACCAGTGTCCACGAACTCATCTCACGTTCCTGTCATGGCCACCAATACATTAGAGAATCTCAATAGTTCCAGATAACTGACATGAACATATATAATTCAATTACAGTTCCAACAACACAAAACTGCATTACTAGTGTGTAGTTAATAGTCATGTGACTGATATACAATATGTGTCATGCTACATAAGCAGTAAAATATTCTCATGGTACAAAATACTGTAGGTTCAATATCTGTCATGGGTAATACAGAACATCAACTTTGCTGCTATATTATACTTTTACATACCCAGCAATAAAATCACTCATTATGATAAAACAAGAAGAGTGCTAGGAAAAAGAGAGGAAGGGGAGTCAGGAAGAAATGAGATAAAGAGACAGCCATACCTTATATTCAACCACCATGGAGGTGATGGGACAACCACCATCCAGCCAGGCAGCCAAGTTGAGGGATATGTAGGTTACGTTGACCCGAAGTAATGAGGACTGGGCAGGAACCACTGGCTCTAAGGGAAGGTACAAGATTATGTATTGGCTGTTGTTGAAATATGTGGCCTTATCAAACAAACAACTGAATTAATGGGATAACCTTACCCCAAAGTCATCCCTTGCAGGGAGTGTAATAGCTCCTTTGTGACTGGCCAGACTTTAATAATATAAATCTTAATTAATCCCCGAACATCCCCTCTTCTGTACATACCCCTGCCGAGTGTCTTGGTGGGTATGGTGTCGCTTGGCTGTGAGACGCCGACATGGTTGAAAGCACTGACGTATACCTGGTAGCGGGTACCACACTGGAGACCCGTCAGGGTGTATGAGTCAGCATCTGCTGGCACCTCCACTTGTCTCCACTCTCCAAATTCGCGCTTCTCATTGAGGTAGTAGCCTGCTGAAAGGTGCAAAATGACATTTCCAGAAATACAAATCCTAAAGTGGGTTCATTAAATCTCAATTCCATTCATATGGATACTTCATAAAGGGCTGACATAATTATCTATTGTATTTTCCATTGCATATTGATTTGACAAGTAATATACAGCAAACCTATACAGTGAGTACAAAAGAAAACCACTGCAGTATCATTATTATTATTATTTTCTTATTGTTACAGTCTTATTACTGTTATTGCATGACACGAGGCCAGCCACATACTCTCCACCAACACCAGCAGCAAAATAACTGCAGCTGAAACAGAATCATATGGTCTCTCACCAAGGATTGGGGCACCACCAGCACTAGGGGAGCGCCATCTGACAGTGAGGGTGGAAGCTGTCACGTCAGAAACATATACGAGTGGAGGCGATGGCGGTACTGCGGGGCAAGCAAGGAGGTGTCAGTGTTAAGAGATGCATATACACTTGATACAGCTGTTATACAAATACTGTAAAATATATACTGCTGAGTGTGCATGTGTGTGGCAACTCATCCCTAATAACTACTGTACAAAATTGATGTGCCCTTGTGATGAATTTGAGCATATGCAAATTTATACGGACATTTATGGAAAGAGTTTACAGTAATTTGGTTTTGGACTTCTATTATGTTTTCTAGGCTTAATATATATCTAAAAATTCGTGAGTGTTTGGTCTGGTTTTTGATGTAGTGGTTAAAGTGAGGACTAAGCAAGTACAGCATAGTACTAGATCTAGTAATGATACTGATACTGTACTTGCACTGTGCAATGTTTTGGCACAGCAAATTACTATACAATATTAGAAATATAACTAGAAGTATATTTTTCAAACATTCAACTGTCACAGGATTCAGTGTAGTAGTATAACTATCCTGTAATCACCAGACCTAAGAACAATTAAATAATATTCCTTAGTTATTAGAATTCTCTTTACTTTGGTAGAACCCAGTAATCATTTAATTCGTAGAATATATACTCACCTCCCTGATCCCTGGAGGCTGCATGCAAAAGACAGAGAAAGAGTGATACAAGAGGGCAGGGCAGGCCAGGTAGGGCCACCCGACCAAGCTGAAACAGTGGTCGAGAATTCCGTAAACATTCACGACAAAAGCCTGAATATTATTAGCCATTATGCATCTTTGTCCAGTGCAAAACAAAGGATTATAAACTTAGGACTCAATATTCAGGCAAGATATCTTTATATAAGCCTTTATTTAAGTGTTCAGGCAGGATGTCTTTATATAAGCCTATATTTAAATATTCAGGCAAGCTTTCTCTATATAAGCCTTTATTTAAGTAAAGTAAAGTACACCGTAGTTTAGTTATGACTTAATGCATGTTAAGCAAGCTGCCTTTAAATTCTCAGTGACCTGATATCCAACATGGATTTCATTAATCATGCTCTCATTCTAAATTCATGCTAATTTCATATTCAACCATTACTGTTACAAGATTGTGATGACATGTAATGGGAGCTGAAGATATACAGAACTGTACAGAACAGTATTATTAAAGGGAAATATTGTACTGTAAGAGTGAATACAGTGCTGTATATATAAGTAAGGAGTAATGTTAATATTAATGAATCTGACTAAAACTCCAGCAATTTGAGCTAATAAAGAAGAAAAGTACAGTAGTGTGGCAGGTGGAGACAGACAGACAAACAGGCCAGCAGGAGGAGGAAGAGGTGGAGGCAAGTGTTATAAAGATTTTGTTAATGTTAATAATACAATGGTAAAGAAGGATGATGCTGGAAGAGGGAAGATGAGGCAACACAAAACTTCTTTCAGGCCAATGTCGGATATTGTGCTGTAGTTTTATTAAGCTTTTGGGCAAGATTTTGGACTCAAAACATTACCATACAGTATTATAATTAACAATCTACATTAGTGACTTAGTACTGGAATCCCTTTAATCCCAAGATACTATAACTTTAATATCTTTTGTTCTGGCTATCTCAATCAGTTATAATTAAACATACAAAAAACTATCTAAAAATGCATCAAGGAGATTCTGTACAATGATATTATGAAACTGTTTTCAAAAAATTTCTACCTGTCAGAATGTATTGTGTTGTAAATGTTGCATGGAATTTTGGAAACCTGAATGTGGCCATTGTAACAACCTACCCTGAACAGTGACGGAGTAGGTGATAGCGTCGGAGCCGTAAAGGTTGGTCGTGGTACAGGTATAGTTACCAGCATCCGTGCCTTTCACATCAGTCACAACCAGGCTCCCGTCGTGGTATTCTTTTACCCGACTCTGTCCTCGGGTCACACCCTTCCCGCTGAATGGAAATGGTGGTTGAGGAAAAGTGTGGAAAGCACAATGAGGTTTATTACAAAATTACATCTTCTTAAGAATATCAAGCAACCTTACTAAAAAGTACTGTGTTGTATAAGTGGGCATATGTGATGTATTAATTCTAAAATTGCAGCTGAAAGAAAACAAAGGTCTTGGAACACCTATAAAAAAAAAGCTTTTTGGTAATCTGAGAAAAGCCAAGGAAGGATGACAATGGTAAAGGTGAGAATATTCACTATACATTATGCACACTATGGATATCTAGGAATATATGGCACAGAGTCAATACCCACTGTACTCTATGGCCTAAATATATCTACAGTATGGAGGATAACTATGGAGGATTGAACTGCAGTTCATTTGGATGTCTAATGTACTCTCTACACAGAGTTCAGCATGTGAACATTACCATACTGTACCTACACATAACTTATGCTGGATTAAAAATATCAATGATTCTGAATGAGACGACCATACATAAATTATAGCGAGTACAGTTTGAGCAAAGAAGAAGAACCAGTACACTGAATCAGTGATAAATACCAAATGTTCTTCAACTGATTATAAGCATGCATATACACTATGATAGTACAGGACTCACTTGTGAGGAATGACTATTATTAGCAGAGTTGAAGGAGCCATATACAAACAATTTTACAAAAAATAACAGACACTGCAAGCTCCATCAAGCAGTTGGTGAAGGAGTAAAATTACAGACTAACTTTAATGCATTAAATGCATTAAAGGACCAAACCAATTGGGAAATCTTAATACTCACTTGAATGTCCAGATACGTGTGGGTGTCGGTCGCCCCACCACCCGGCAAGCAAGACGTAGTTCCTCCCCCCACACTGCAATCTGTGTACACTTGCATCAGTATCTGGTGTAGAACACTTCTACATTAAACTACAACATACAAAGAGAAAATATATAGTAGAAATAAATAATCATTAAGAGAGACAAACAGAGATGCAATAAGTAGAGGTGATAATATATAACCCCATTATTGTTTGACACCTGAGGGATTAACAGAAACATCAAAATTCAACAAGCAGTTCTGTGGCAAAGGAGAGGGCAGACTAGTAAGTAGAGCAAATCTTCAAAGATAAACTACATGTTTACATTCCTTCATGACATCAGTACAGGAGGCTTCAAGTCATGCACTCACTGTCTTGTCTGAGAAGGATGCTATGGCAGCAGGAGCCTCATGCACGGGGCGCTGTGTGACACGGCTCCCAGGTGGTCCTTCCCCAACCCTGGTTGCTGCCACCACACTGAACCCAAAGGAAGTGTCGCTGGTCAGACCGCCCACTAGGTACTGACGTTCCGTGCCAGACACCACCCATGACCGCCCCAGCCCACTCTCTACACCCAAACTGTTGCTCTCCCACGATGATCCACGACTGCGCACCGGCCCACTTGCCATCCATGTACTGCCCACATCTGTTTCCTGTACAACAAGACAGTAATCAAATGGATATTGTGCAAAAATATTATTTTAAGTTAAGATGACCAGGCCACAGTAGCCTAGCCTCAGGCCCCTACACCCCTGAGTGGGGTAATATGGGACATAGGTGTTGCTGTTGACTATATCAGACCCTAATCATCAGGGTATTAATGGCAGCTAAACATACATGTAAAAATGCTTGGGTAGATGTGTGAATAAATATAACAATTTGTAAAAGTAATGTACTGAAAATATTGGTGATAATAAAGGTGACTGTAACATGGGCAAGTGACAACATTTCTGCTGATGAAAGATTATATTATTTTCGAATTGTTAGTGCCAGCATTGCAGTTAATTTGGAAGGCTACACTAACCTGAGAATCGAGGTGGACGGTATACTTAGTAATGACTCCGTTGGGGGCTTTGGGTGGTCGCCAAGCCACTAGCACACTCTGACCATCCACTGCCAAGGCCTTCACTGACTCCACTGGGCCAGGCACTGTACAAACACACATGTTAGAAGTAAACACAGACACAAATCTTAGGGACACTTTATACACACAGGTCTGGTATGCTGCACACACACACAAACAGGTTATGAGCACTTTATATATACTGTACAGTACATGATTTAAATCCCTGCACAAACACAGTTTATGGGCATTATCCCTTTCTCTATTCTAATCCCTCCCCTCTGTCTGTTTTTTTTCTCCAGTACTCACCATCCTCCTGAGTGATACAATGGATGGGTGATGACCTAACACCATGGCCTCTCCTGGTATAGGCAGCCACACTGATGCTATAATTGGTGTACCGGGAGAGACCAGCCAGGGTGGTTGAGAGGCTCCCTACACTCTTCTCCCGCACATCGTCTGGGTCTGGGGAAGAAAGGGAACAAAACTGAAGCTTCAGGTAGTGAATGTGAGGGTAGGCAGGTTACTGGTTCTTTCCGGCTAGTCAACAGATTTTTTTGTAGTTTCCAACTCTGTTAGCACATTTCTCAAGTGTTGCATTGGGTTTATTATATACCGTATAACTTTCTTCTTCTACATACACTGATTACCATATTTTGACATTCAAGCATCTTTTGAGTACTGTAAGTCCTAGTATTTTGAAAATGCAGATAACTCATAATTCATTTGGATTGATGCCTTGTTCCTTCATGAAAACTCCCATTAAGGGCTGGTCAGGGTAAAATGGTATATTGTACTGCAATTAACCATTTACATGCAATAATTTTGGGGAAACAGCACAACATAAAACCTGAATGTATTATAATTTTTACCAATGGTGTTATCTTTTTAAGTATATGAAGTATCAATGATTAATATAATTTGACACAGGTTGCAAAAAAATACTGAATTTGGCAATTGAATATCATCTTACTGGGAGAATGGGCTGATTGAGTTGTGTAGACTTACGAAAGAAACGTGTTGGATGAACTGGTCTGTAGATGACTTTGTAACCCTGGAGAACTCCGTGGACAGCAGCAGGAGGTGGAGGGGTCCAACGCAAGAGGAGAGAGGTGGAGGAAAGGCTACTGCACTGTACCTCTTCAGGTGCTTCACTCGGTACTGGAAAAGGAAAAGTGAAGGCAAATCACAAGAGTATACATGGGTTGTTATTCTGACAGGAGGGTGTAGTTGTCTTGAAATTGTAATTGTTGTGATGGAGATTGTTGTGCTACAGCTAGTGTGCCTAATTATACTGTGGAGATTATTAGGTTGTACTCCTGAGTGTGACCAGCTAGCTTAGAATATACCTAAACCAAATCATCACATTTCCAAAATTATATTTTGACTGAACTAACATTCTTTTTTCTAATGTACAAGTACTGCACTTATTTCACTCCACAGTACTATTATAGACTCTTCTACTGCCCTGTGATGGTTCAAAGTATCCTTTACTGTCCTGAAGGGTCCCTTGTTATTGTCACAGCTCCATTTTGTGCCTGCAAGCATCCACTAGTACCCCAAGTAAACCAAGATATTCTCATATTTCCTCTGGCTACATGAAGTATCACCAGGTCATCCCTGACATGTGAATTACTCACAAGTGTCCCAGGAATCTCCTGGTGTGTCTTGTTACTCACCATCCTCCTCAGTAGTTGCTGTCAGGGGAGGTGTTCTAGGGCCAGCACCAGCAGTGTTGAAAGCCTGAACAGTCACCAGGTAAGAAGTGAACTTGCGCAGATCATTCAGCATAGCCTCAGGGCGGTAAATAGCAGCAGCAGAGGGTTCCAGGTTGTGGTAGCGGTATGGTTCTGATGAATTGGCCACTTTGTATCCCACATAATATCCCAGTCCCGGCCGCTGTCTGTGGCTTGATCCCTCAGGTGCCTGTAAGGCACCAGAGAAATATGGGATGAGAAAAGGGTCCAGTGAGTGGGTAGAAAAATGGCCATACTGTATTAAAGAAAGTGGCCAAGTGGTTGTGGAGTGAAGTGGTTCAGTCAGTGAGGAGACAAGTGCTCTGGTAAAACCACATGAAATATGCCAAGTTAATGAAGTAATAAAGTCATCAAGTACAAGCATATGATATGTACTAAGAATTCAGTATCAATAAAGACAAATATTACAATGAGATGTATATGTGAGGAAAAAGGATGTATGAGGTGACTGACCTGCCATGTGACTCTAAGACTTGTGGAGGAGGCAGGCACCACCCTCACATTGGTTGGAGGCAGTGTAGGTGGCTCATGTGCAGTGGATACTCGCACCTCCTGGCTGGGAGGTGATGTACCCACAGAGTTCACAGCCACAATCCTCACCAAGTAGACATGTGCTGGGGCAAGGTTGGGTACTTGGGCCCATGTGGCTCCCACTTCCACTGCTCGCACTTGACCCAGGCTCATCCACGAGTCTGTACAACAAAAACAACCGATGGATAGATATAAGTTTATTGACCAAGTTATAATTTTTACAATTTCATTATGCAACATGCAACAATATGTTAAAGGTTTATTGTCCAAAATTTGAAATGGATTTGGGAAAATTATATCATGAAAGACACTAAAAAACAATAACTAAATATTAGAGCTGCCAAATACTGGGTCATTTTATTTAGAGACAGATAATTCATCGTAATGGATTGGGTATGGAAAAGATAACTGGACACCTACATTACTATTGATTCATATAAAGTAAACTTGGTGTCAATTTACAAAGTGGGCATTTCTAATAACACAGAAATTAGCTGCCTTATTTATTAAGTGAATCAATTTTTACATTACAGTACTGCTTAATTCTTTTTATCTACAATGATCCAGTAATGAGTCCCAGTAACCAGCTACCCACCAGTGTTGTTAATGATTAGGATGCGGTAAAGAGTGATGGGAGAGTTTCCGTCATGTGATGGTGCAGCCCAGGTCAAGTTAATGGCCCGGGACCCACTACCCACCACTCGAGGGGCTCCAGGGGGACCTGCAACCTCTGTATAGGGAGACAAACACAAAGAAGGTGATGGCTGCTAAAGTTTACCTATGTAAAGTTAAAGTAAGTTAAAGCTTAGTATGTTCAAATTTCTGTACCTCAAGTAATGCTTTACTTAATATTGTACAAAGATCATTATATAATTTAATAACTACCAGAAAATACTTTGTAATCATCAGTCACCCATTATCCATTTCTTCTCACCTTGGACAACAAGGTTGAACTTTTTGGTGTCATTGCCGTACACATTGGAGGCGAGGCAAGTGAAGGTGCGAGAGTCATGGCGAGTCTTGGTGGACACTGTCAGCACCGACCTGAAGCCCTCTCCCTCCCCTTCCATCAACTCCACCATATCTCCCACAGAGTTCCCATCAGCTCGCAAAGAGCCATCCTTGGAGGTAGCAAGGGATGGGGAAGCAGTAGAGGCATTGATGATAGTCTCCTTGATGGATATGCCCTTGTGGCTACCATCACTGATCTGCAATATTTATAAGCCATAATGATGTGAAGAACAGTCAGAAACACAAAAGTTGTCTCTTTAAATAGCTGTATGTTCCAACTGCATTTACTTACATGAGCATAATATAATAATGGCTAAAGATTCATTATTATCGTTGCAATATGTAATCACTCATGTTTGACTGTTTGCGCAGTGGCAGAATCGTAACCAATGAGGTTGAGGTGAATGCTGCTGCGGAAAGCTAAACCGTCAGTATTGGGAAAGGATTCACCTCGGTGACCTACCCCTCCTCAGGAAGGGTAGGTAAGCCTTACCCTGCCTCCAAGTGGCATCCTTGGGTAACACTTCCTTTTTTTACCATTTTCTTTTTATAAAGCAGGAGGTGAAACTAAAGGGGGAGGCGGTGTGGGGGATTAGATTTAGCTTCCCCCACATATAGATTTTAAAAATTATATATATCTTTTAAAGTTTTTAGCATCTTTTAACATAATTTGTGACCCTTTTTTTAATGCTGACGGGCCATGTCCCTCCGGGAATGAGCGTTGCATTGGCCTTGCCAGCCATCAGTGGCCCCCCAGAGGGGGAGTGGATAGATATGGCTGGGGGGGGGGGGGGTCTCCGGGTTTCCCTGTAGGGGGAGGGGGGAAAGGTGGGTGTATGAGAGTGGTAGCAGTAAATGTAAATGGGATACTTAATAGGGCAAAGAGGTGAGAGGTAGTTGAATGTTTTAAGAATGGAGGAGTGTATGTGATGGGAGTAACAGACACACACTTGAAAGGATGTTGCTTATATGCACATTGGCCTGGAGGCAGGGAGAGATGCCAGAGGATTGGAGGAGAGCCATAATTGTGCCTTTGTATAAGGGAAAGGGGAGTAAGGAGGAGTGTGGTAGCTATAGGGGAATAAACCTTCTTAGTGTACCTGGGAAGGTTCGTACTGAAAGACTGATTGAAGTAACAGGGAATAAAGTTAGTGAGGAGCAGGGAGGGTTCAGAAAGGGTAGAGGATGTGTGGACCAGATATTTGCATTAAAATCAATATTGGAGAAATATATTGGGAAGGGTAGGAAGTTGTATGCTACCTTCATGGACTTGGAAAAGGCATACGATAGGGTTGATAGGAGAGCTATGACAAAAGTGTTGAGGATTTACGGTGTCGAGGGGTTTTTGCTGAAAGGCATTGAGGCCTTTTATGCAGATGCAAAAGCAAGTGTACGGGTAGAGGGTAATCTAAGTGAGAGCTTTAATATTAGTGTAGGGCTGAGACAGGGATGTGTTATGTCATCATGGCTGTTCAATATATATATGGATGGTTGTATGAGAGAGATGAAAGCCAAAGTGAATGTCCTGGGGGCGAAGTTGAGGCTGAATGAAGTAAACTGGTCCTTGGTGGCAAGTTTATTTGCAGATGACAGTGTGCTGATGGCTGAGAGTGAAAGGGAGTTACAGAGAGTGGTGGATGAGTTTCAGTCCGTGTGTAAAAGAAGGAAACTAAAGGTGAATGTTGGTAAAAGTAAAGTGATGGTATTTGAGAGAGCAGAAACTGAAGTGATTGACTTTGCTACACCTTACAGAGTGGGAGTACCAACTGGGACTAAGTGTGAGATAACTCTGAGGGGTGAGAGGATGGAGGAAGTGAAGGAGTTTAAGTACCTGGGTACAGTTATGTGTAAACATGGAAGTATGGAAGGAGAAATTAGGGAGAGAGCAATGAGGGGTAGACAGGTCATAGGATCACTGGGGAGGATTATGAAGGGTAGAAGTGTGAGTATGGAAGTGAAAAGGAGACTACGAAATAGTATAATCCTGCTGACACTGACATATGCGTCGGAGCCGTGGACATGGAGTAGGGCTCATCAGTCTAGAACAGTTGCAGTGGAAATGAGTTACTTGAGAGGAGCATATGAAGTTTCTAGGTGGGATGGAGAACGTAATGAGAGTGTGTATGAGAGATGTGGCATGAGTGAGAAGGCAATTGGAATTGAGTGTGGAGTGGTTGAGAGAGTGAAGCGTAATACATTGAGGTGGTTTGGACATGTGGATAGAATGCAAGGTGAGGAGTTTGTAAAGAAGGTGTATGGAAGTGAAGTTGTGGGACCTGGTGTGAGAGGCAGACCTCCGGTTAGATGGCAGAACAGAGTGGAAGAGTATGTAATGGAGAAAAAAGTGAGGGGCCGAGTAGGGTTTGACCAAGTAAGGAAGGAGTGTTGGAACAGGGAAAACTGGAGACCCTTCTGCCGTGGCCACCCCCTTGGAGAGAGTTCCCGGAAGGAACGAGGCATCAGAGCTATAGATAGATTAATAGATTGTGGATATATGAAGCAGATAGGCTATGTCAGTAACTTACACACAGATTATGCATGGAGGTTGCCACAACTTGAAAGCCAGTGTCAAACCATGTTAGCAAACCATTTGCATAACACGTACAGTCCTGGTAATGAGGAGAAAATGTAAAGACGAATTCTTTGTTCACAATAGATGCTGAATTTTTTGTGTAGAGAGTTGTTAATATTGGAGGGAGACACTACAGCCACTGTTGGGTGACATAACCTACCCGCTCTGGTGGGTCTCCAGTCATCCAAATGGTGGTGATGGGCAGGTCTCCTCTCGCCTCACAGATCAATTTTGCTTGCCTTCCCCCTGTCACTGTAACATTCTCCTCCCTTTCCTCAAACTGTGGTGGAACTGTGGAAGGATTAGGCGTTACAATCTTTTGGCAGCCCAACAGCTACTTGTAGAGATATACTGTACAGTGTATTTCACTCAAGATTTGATACAGTACAGACATGAGGACCAGCAGAATACAGTGTATTTCTGTATACATTTCTTCTTCTACCATAACTAGTCCATTTTTCTTCCTCTCTCTTCTCCTTAATGTCCTTCCCTATCCCTCTGACATACCTTTGACGGTGACTGTGATAGACTTGGAGAGGTCGGGTCTGACACCATTGGAGGCCGAGCAGAGGAACTTGCCACCTTGGTGCCGCCTCACTCCCTCCACCACCAGACTGCTGTTGCTCTCCACCCTGCATGGTACAGTATAAGCTTTTTTACATTTCTATACCAATTGTTGTGATTTCTTTTCATTTTCAGTCACTACTACTGTACTGCATTATCAGTGCCCAGGCATGTCCATAGTTTCTGAGAGCTACCTTCTCAGTTCAGTTAAAAGAGACTAAAATTTTTAAAAAGTTCTGGTTAAATGCTCATGATGTTGCCTTATTACAGTGCTGTATTAATGCCAACAGACAGCAAAAGGTACCAGTACACAAAATGGACAACAATGTATGAGTTTGAACCATGATGCTGATTTTGTTTATGTCTGTCATGTTTCCCTACAGGCTCACCTTACATTATCCCCCAGCGTGGTAATGGGGCGGTATTGCCTGGGTACTGCTCCTCCCTCTGCTCGCCTCCAGGTGATGGTAGGTGGGGGAGAGCCGTGGGCAGCACAGGGCAGCATCAGGTCAGCACCCACCACCACTGAAGCATCTTGGGGCTCTGATTTCCATGAAGGTGCCACTGTAAGGAAAATTTAATAATGTCTGTAAAGTATATAAATATTGTAATTCTTCCTATGCTTTACTTCTCAGTCTTTATATTCTTAATCAGTGGCTGACACATTTGGAAAACTTTCTCTTTTATATATCAGGTTCCACACAGATTTTACATAATTTCTGTACCATTGCTCCCATTTCCTTCTCTCCCAGCCATTTTCACTTTCTCTATCTACTAGCCTACCATCACCCTCTGTCCCTATTAACACTCACTATCTTCCTTCTCATCACGTACCCATGACAACCAGATTGACACTTTTGGTATCCGAGGCAACAGCATTGGTGGCCGTGCAAGTGTAGGTGCCTCCCTCTTCCTCCTTCAGTGATGTAAACAACAGCACACTCGTCTGCTCATCCAGGGACCTACACTCAAGATGATACACAATTAGTATATGTCATCAGAGAATAATCTTTGGTAATGTGAAGTCATTCTGTATCTAAATGAGAGAAATTGAAGCATGAAATTACTTTTAATTTTTTATAATCTCTGGACAGTATCCCTTGCTGAAAGGCCAATCAAGGAGAATAGGATTACATAATAATGAGTACAGCATCAGATCAAAACAAATTAGTTCCAGACCTGACAGAAATGGAGGGTCCCGGTGAGATTGGTCTGCCTTCATAGGTCCAGGTGAAGGACAGGGGCAGGTCACCACGCACCACCACACACATGATCCGGGCAGGGGAATTTGCTGGGAACCCTGATGTTATTGAGATCATCCGCTCATCAATCTTTGGCGGAACTGGCAAGGGGGAAAACTGGGTCAGTGGTACTGCATAATAATTCACAAAAATGATGATAAAATCCAAAAAAATTAAACCTACACAACTTATGGAATGCTCATACTGACTGACTGCATTGTCACATTTCGTATAACTTAACCAGCAGCTAAAAAAAAAAAAAGTATGTGTGAAGGAAATGTAAAACGAAAATGTAGATAAGGTACAGTAGCGAACACATGAAACAAACACACTTTAAACGGGCCATTTATCAAGAACAGAATAGGACGCGCCTCTATATACAATATCTCAGCCTACCCTATGCTTAATGAGGGGCCTGGCCAGTTTCAGGTGTGTCAGTTTAACAAGTAAACAACAGCATGTACCGGATTTTGACCTACCATCTGACTCAATATGCATACCACAAGCCTAAATACTAACTCTGGACTAGACCGTGTTGTGTAGGTACTGACCCATCACGTTGACCTGTAGGTTGGCCCGGGCTGTGTTGCGACCGGCCGAGGCCACACAGGTGTACTGGCCTCCGTCAGCCTCGCGAGACACCTGGTGCACGTGTAGGGTACCATTGGCATGTACCTCCTGCCTCTCAGACACCGGCAGCACCACACCTACACATCCACAAATATACAAGAAATAATGTCACAAGATAAAAGAAAATAATGTCACAAAATAGAAGATGGGGCATTTAAGCTTCATTTAATTCTGTAACATAAGATACAATATCCAAATTAATTCAAAATGAATAAGAAGTTACAGTTATTTACCGTACACTATTATTATATAAAGGCCGTAGGCTACTGTACATACTTTCTGTTACTGTTCATCATTTAATCAGAGAAAGGAATGGATAAAGTGTTTCAATATCTGGATGTGTTCTAGATAAGCACACCTCTAAAAAAATATATATAGCAACAGAATAACATCCTATAAGGTACCCATTGACCAACACAACCACATAATTATTATCATAAACAATTTAAACATGGTCTAGGTTGGATAGATGGAGCAAGCCTAAAACTTAAACATGGTTATTTACAATGCCTAAAATATTTTTTTTCTTGTTACACTACCTATCACAGTATTTAGAAAAGTCTATATTTAATATATCTATATATTTACATTCAAGAAAACTAAACAAAGAATGAACAATACAATTATATCTCTCCATCAAAAATTACATTACTAATCTTTTGGATGATGATGATGATGATGATGATGATTAATCCAATAGACAGATTTCACTTTCTCTCTGTTTTAACCTTTTGCACTCACCATTCTTCTCCCAATAAATGGAGTCGATGGGAAAGCCTGCCACAATACAGTTGAAGGTTGCTGTCTTGCCCGCCACAACACTCGTAGGCTGAAAGGGTCTGATGGTGGGAGGACCTCTGACGTCAAGCCTACCAGTGTGTTCAGCCTGACCAGCCCTGTTTCTAGCCAGGCACGACCACAGCCCCCCGTCCTCCACCCTCACTGATGTAATGTTGATCAGACTCTCTACCTGGTCCCCGTCAACCTGTAGATAGGCAGCGTCAAGAATGAGAAAGGAAGGTGAGAAAGTATGATATGAAGGACAGAGGAAGAGACAGGGTTAGTAGGAGAGAGACAGAAAGAGTGTGTCACGAATGAGAAAAAGTGAGACAGTAAGATACTGAGGGACAGGAGAAGAGACAGGGTTATTAGATGAGAGTCATAGATGTGAAGAAAATGGTGAATTAGGCATTTCAATTTTCTTTCCTATAATAGGGGAAAGGGTAGAAAGGGGAGTAGATGTGAATGGAAGGGGGGGATAAAAGGAGGACAGCAGGAAGGAGGGGTGTATGGAGGTGACAAAAAAAACAAAAAAAACAAAAACAAAATTATATATATATATATATAAATAAACGACTGAGTGGGATAAAAGCAGGGGGCATGAAGGGAAGGAAAGGAGAAGGGGAATGAAGAGGAAGACAAGAACGAATAGGAAGGAAAGTGTGCATGCTGTTAACAGAATGGGATTGGTGGTGGGGATAAAGGTAAGGTGTGTGTGTGTGTGTGTGTGAAAGGGGAAGGGCTGAAGGGATGAGTAAGTGAGAGGGGGACAGAACAAGGAACACGTCGAAAGCCACAGAGGGGAGTGGTGGTGTGTCCATAATACAAACTGAAGAGTGTACTGTGGAGAGAGAGAGAGAGAGAGAGAGGGAGAGGGAAATAGCTGGATAGGTAGATAGATATACAGAGAAAGTGAGAGACAAACAGCTAAGTGCACACACACACACACAGAGATGGGTGGACGAGGGAAGGGAAGGGCAGAGAGGGACTGTGACAGACAGGTGTGGTGAGGATGAGATAAGTCATAATGTGGAACAATACAAAGGACCTCAATTAAGGGTGTATTGGTTCAGTACTGTCTGGCTATTGTTATCATCATGTCCATGTTTTTGTTACTCATTGATGTTGATGATGACGGAGTTGTTATTGTTGTTGTTTTATGTTGTTGTTTTTGTTTTTGTTGCTGATGTTGACGGTTTGTTGTTGTTGTTGTTAATGATGCTGCTGCTGTTGTTGTTGTTGTTGTTGATGCTAAACGATGATGCTGATAATGATGACGGTGTTATTGTCGTGGTTATTTCTGGAGGTGAGGATATTTTCTAGAGTATAATAATAATAAGGTATGGTATTTACGTTATAGATCATATTTAATTGACGCTTGTACACTCTCTTCATTACTACATGTGCTTGAGGTGATCGTATGTAGATTTTAATATTGTTGCTATTATTATTATTATTATTATTATTAGCGGAGATCCCTCATGGTTTTCTTGTGAGGATGGAAGCTACATCTCTGCGTACTGATGGTGAAGTTGGTGATGTGTATTTTGCTTGATATTAGTAATGTCGACACTCAGGTTCCGGCTCCTTCTCCTCCTCCTCGCCTACTGTTCCTAGTTTTTCAGTCGTTGTTCTGTGTGTGTGTGTGTGTGTGTGTGTGTGTGTGTGTGTGTGTGTGTGTGTGTGTTCATTTTTTCCCGACTATTGACACTGCCGACAGACGCCACTTCTGTTAATATAGTTACCAATGTTTGTGTCCCCACTTAACCTCTTATACAAAGCCTAGCTGCGTGGGGGAGGTGCACAGGTTATTACTTTATGGATTCACTAACTTTATGTATGTATGTATGTATGTATGTATAAAAATGTAGGCTATATATTTGCTGTATCTCTATATGCCGACCTGTTCCGTTCCATAGTCAGCAGGATGAAGGGTAGACAGAGCTCAGCAGAGTGGCTTTCCATCCGTACTCTCTAATCTTCTGCTGGTGGTGGTGCTGTTTGGCGCATGGGTCGGTCGGTCGCCGGTTATACAAACGGAATTTAACGGCCGTATTTAAATTTGAAACGGATCCGGTATACTTCATATATATTCTGTGTGTCTGTCATTAATCTAAGTGGAATATGAAAAATGGGGTGGGGGGGAGGAGGAGGAGGAGAGGTAGGGAGGTGAGGGGAGTGGAGGAGCTAGTAGGGGCTTGAGATGAGGGAGGAGTAGGGACTTGAGGTGAGGGAGGTGAGGGGAGGGATGAATAGGGAGGTGAGGGAAGGGAGAAATTGGGAGGTGAGGGGAGTGGAGGAGTAGGGAGATTAGGAAATGGAGGTGAGGAGAGGGAGGAGTAGGGAGGTGAGGAAAGGAAAATGGAAGGTGGTGAGGGGAGGGAAGGGAGAAATAGGGAGGTGAGGGAAGGGAGGATTAGGGAAGGGAGGAGTAGGGAGGTGAGGGTAGGGAGGTGAGGGGAGGGAGGTGAGGGTAGGGAGGAATAGGGAGGTGAGGGAAGGGAGGTGAGGGGAGGGACAGAGAGAACCAAGCAGGAAAATCTCTCTCTCTCTCTCTCTCTCTCTCTCTCTCTCTCTCTCTCTCTCTCTCAATCCACCCTTCTTTTCTTAATTTCTCTCTCTCTCTCTCTCTCTCTCTCTCTCTCTCTCTCTCAATCCACCCTTCTTTTCTTAATCTCTCTCTCTCTCTCTCTCTCTCTCTCTCTCTCTCTCTCTCTCTCTCTCTCTCTCTCAATCCACCCTTCTTTTCTTAATTTCTCTCTTTCTCTCTCTCTCTCTCTCTCTCTCTCTCTCTCTCTCTCTCTCTCTCTCTCTCTCACCCTGTGGTCGACTTGCACCCTGGGGTCTGCAGTGGCTGAGGGGAGGCCACGTACACTCCAGGTGACGTCAGGTGCAGGTGAGCCTTGTACGGTACAGGTGAGGGTGACGGAGGCCCCCGGAGACACCACCTGGGGGCCGCTAGCGTCAACCAACTGGGGCGCCGCGTCTGGAGGAGGAAGAAGAAGGATGTGGATGAGTGTCTGGTGGAGGAAGGAGGTGGATGAGTGTCTGGTGGAGTGAGGAAGAAGAAAGATGTGAGTGTCTGGTGGAGTGAGGGAGAGTGGTGGTGGAGGAAGAAGGAGGATGTGGATGAGTGTCTGGTGGAGGAAGAAGGTGGATGAGTGTCTGGTGGAGTGAGGGAGAAGTGGTGTAGGAGTGTCTGGTGGAGTGAGGGAGAAGTGGTGGAGTGTCTGGAGGAGGAAGAAGAAGGAGGTGGATGAGTGTCTGGTGGAGTGAGGAAGAAAAAGGATGTGGATGAGTGTCTGGAGGAGTGAGGAAGAAGGATGTGGATGAGTGTCTGGTGGAGTGAGGAGAAGTGGATGAGTGTCTGGTGGAGTGAGGAGAAGTGGATGAGTGAGGGAGAAGTGGATGAGAGAGGGAGAAGTGGATGAGAGAGGGAGAAGTGGATGTAATGAAGAAAGCGTGGGAAGAAGAGTGAAGGATAGTAGAATTAAGGGACTACTGGAGGAAAGGGAAGGAAACATGGAGAAGGTTGAATGGAAGGAAACATGGAGGAGGTAGAATGGAAGGAAACATGGAGGAGGTAGAATGGAAGGGAACATGGAGGAGGTAGAATGGAAGGAAACATGGAGGAGGTAGAATGGAAGGGAACATGGAGGAGGTAGAATGGAAGGGAACAAGAAGGAGGTAGAATGGAAGGGAACCACATGTATTGCCTGATGGAATGGCCTGTACGGACCTCATTAGTGGGTGGAGGAGGAGGAAGAGTAGGAGGAAAAGGAGGAGGAGGAGAAAGAGGAGGAGGAGGAGAAAGAGGAGAAAGAGGAGGAGGAAGAGGAGGAGGAGGAGGAAGAAGAGGAGGAGGAGGAAGAGGAGGAGGAGGAGGAGGAGGAAGAGGAGGAGGAGGAGGAGGAGGAGGAGAGAGAGAAAGGGGAGGAGGAGGAGGAAGAAGAGGAAGAAGAAGAAGAGGAAGAAGAGAAAGAGGAGGAGAAAGAGGAGGAGGAGGAAGAGGAGGATGAGGAGAAAGAGGAGGAGGAGGAAGAGGAGGATGAGGAGAAAGAGGAGGAGGAGGAGGAGGTAGAGCTTCAGTGGTAGCAATTATACAGTAGTCAGTGGGTTGGTGGGTAGAGAAATTAATGTACTGTACTGTAGGTGATTGTGGTAGGTGTAGTAGTTGGTTGTTGTGGTGATTGTGGTAGGTGTAGTAGTTGGTTGTTGTGGTGATTGTGGTAGTGGTAGTAGTTGGTGGTTGTTGTGGTGATTGTGGTTGACGTAGTGTATCTGGTTGCAATTATAGTTGGTTGGTGGCGGTGATTGTGGTAGGGGGTTCTTTGTAGTGGTAGATGCATGTGGTGGTAGGCGTGGTAATAGTCGTAGTAGTGGTGGTGGTGGTGGTGGTAGTGGTAGGCGTGGTAATAGTCGTGGTAGTGGTGGTGGTGGTGGTGGTGGTAGTGGTAGGCGTGGTAATAGTCGTAGTAGTGGTGGTGGTGGTGGTGGTGGTAGGCGTGGTAATAGTCGTAGTGGTAGTAGTGGTGGTGGTGGTGGTAAAAGTGGTGTGTCTGGAAGTGATGGTGGTATCTGTAGGGTAGGTAGGTAGGTAGTGATGAGTGTGTCTGGTAGTGATGGTGGTATCTGTATGGTAGGTAGGTAGGTAGGTAGGTAGTGATGAGTATGTCTGGTAGTGATGGTGGTATCTGTATGGTAGGTAGGTAGGTAGTGATGAGTGTGTCTGGTAGTGATGGTGGTATCTGTATGGTAGGTAGGTAGGTAGGTAGGTAGGTAGGTAGGTAGGTAGGTAGGTAGGTAGTGATGAGTGTGTCTGGTAGTGATGGTGGTATCTGTAGGGTAGGTAGGTAGTGAATGGGTAATGGTGTGAAATATTTAATAGGCTTTATAAGAGCATCAGGTTGTTTACTAATGGGATATACATATTGTACTTATTATAGGCACGGCGAGGCATATATATCAGTGGTTAATGAGAGGTGGGGGGTCGTGGATGGGGGTTTGGGGGAGGGGTGGTGGGGGTTTAGGGGAGGGGTGGTGGGGGTTTGGAGAGGGGTGTCAATGGTGTAGGGGGAAGGGTGGTAGAGGGGAAAGGGGTGATAAATGGTGGTCGGGGAATGGGGTAAAAGAGGAAAGAATGGTTGAGGAAGGGATGTATAGGAAAGACAGAAGGAAGGTCGAGGAAGGGAAAGTGACCAAGGAGAGGAGTAGAGGTCGGGGGGGGGGGGGCGGGTATGGGGATAGTGGTAGGGTAGAGGGATGGTGGTAGGGGAGAGGGGTGGTGGTGGTGGTGGTCGGAAAGGGGGTAGTGATCGGGGAAGGAGAAGGGGTAGGTGGTCGGGGATAGGGTAGTTAAAGAGGTACCTTAGGGACTAAATTGAGTTATTGTGGTAATTAATGGTAAATGGGTCTTTAAGTGAGTATTCTGATGGTGCTGTTGCTGCTGGTGGTGGTTGATGGTAGTGATTGTACTTTGTGGTAGTTGTGGTTATGGTAGTTGAGTTTGTAGTAGTAGTAGTAGTAGTAGTAGTTGTTGTAACAGTAGTAGTAGTTATTGTTGTTGTAACAGGTAGTAGTAGTTGTTGTTGTAGTAACAGTAGTAATAGTTGTTGTAGTAACAGTAGTAATAGTTGTTGTTGCAACAGTAGTAGTAGTAGTAGTAGTAGTAGTAGTAGTAGTAGTAGTAGTAGTAGTAGTAGTAGTAGTAGTAGTAGTAGTAGTAGTAGTAGTAGTAGTAGTAGTAGTAGTAGTAGTAGTAGTAGTTGTTGTTGTTGTTGTTGTTGTTGTTGTAGTAATATGTATGTATGTAGGTATAGTGCAGTGGTTGGAGCTTGTACAGTAGTTGTGGTATGGGGTTTGCAGCTGTGAAGAGTCTTATTTATTGGGACATACACCCGTGGAGAGAGAGTTTATGCTCCAGTTGTGTGTGTGAGGCCTGCAGTGGTGGAGTGGAAGGGAGTGTAGTTGTGGAGTTGAAGGAAGTGTAGTTGTAGAGTGGGAGGGTCTATAGTTAGCTGTGAAGTGAAAGTAGTCAGTCAGTCATCAATGCATGTAAAGAGAAAACACCATGAAAAATAAACCCAGGAAAAATAACTTGAAAACACAGCAAGACAGCGCGAAAAAAAGGAGAAATAAAACCCATAAAAACAGAAGAAACTAGTGTACAAAAATTAGAGGATACAAAGACGAGAAGTGAGCAGATAGAGAGAGAAAGATCAAAGGGAAAGAACAAACAAAGGAGGAGGAGGGGGGAGGCTGAGTTAAAGACAAGAAGAACAAAGAATGAACATGGAGAAAGAAGGGGAGGTCAACTTGAGAAGAAAGCTGAGGGAAAGTGCAAAGGAGGAGAAAGAGGAGGAGGAGAAGGAAACAGGACTAGAGGAGAACAGAAGAGAGGAAGGAGTATATAGTGATTGAGGTAGCGGTGGTGGAGAACGGGGAAGAACACAGAGCCATGGAAGGAAGAGGGAACAAGACAAGTGGAGAACAGAGCAGAGGATACTAGTGGTGAACATGAAAGAACACAAACGCAGACGAAAAGAGCCAAAACAAGGTATAAAGAACACGACGAGTGGAGAACAATTAAGGAAGAAGAATGGACTGTAACAGCATTGTAGAACAGCAGGGAAGAACACGTAGAGAGAACAGTGTTATCTCAGCATTAATCCTCAGCCCGGAGTGAAACACGAGGCTCCACGGGGAGTCCAATTCCATTACTCTGTGGAAGTGAGTAGTAATTTAGATGCAGCTGCTGGTGGTGGAGGGAGGGAAGATGTGGAGGGAGGGAAGGAGGGATACAGAAGGATATGGAGGGAGGGAGAGAGGGAAGCAGAGATACAGAAAGGATGTGGAGGAAGAGTGGGAAGGAGGGATACAGGTAGGATATGGAGGGAGGGAGAGAGGGAAGGAGGGATACAGGAAGGATATGGAGGGAGGGAGAGAGGGAAGGAGGGATACAGGAAGGATATGGAATTAGGAAAGGAGGGAGATTTGGACAAATAGAGGTAGGTCATAAGTGAAGGGAGGAGTGAAACAGAAAGGGAGGGAGGAGAGGAAAGATGAACATTGAGTGACAGCAGGAGGGGATGATAATAATAACATGTAACAGGTAGGGGAAGTAGCAAAGACTAAATATAAGTGTGGGAGGGAAGACGTGTTTAGGACGAGTAGGAGGGATGCAGGTAAGGAGTAAGTGAATGGAAGGAGAAAGGTGAAAGAAGGGACAGTGGGGTAGGGATAAAGGCAGGAGAGAAAGCAGAGGGAGGTGGGATGAAAAGAGGAAACTATGGGAGGAGAGAAGGATTGGGGGAGGATGTGAAAGAAGAGAGAGGTGGGATGAGAAAGAGGAAATTATGGGAGGAGAGAAGGATTGAAGGAGGATGCGAAGGAATGGTGTGGAAGATGATAAGAGAAGGATTAGGGGATGCTGTGAAGGAAGGGAGGAACTGTGTGGAAGATCTTAAGAGAAGGGGGAGGGTACTGACTGCATGCAATATTGGCTGGGAGAAGGAGAGAGATACAGTGATTGGACAGGGAAGGGAGGAAAGGAAGCATGGGAAGTAGTAATAAAGGATAGGAAGCATGGGAACAAGTAGTAATGAAGGAAAGGCAACATGGGAGAAAGAATTAATGAAGGAAAGAAAACGAGGGAGAAAGGAAAGAAAATGAAGGAAGAAAGAAAGGGAGTGAAGGTAAAAGGAATGGGAGTGAAGGACGGAAGAGGGAAAGGAAGTATATGAATTAAGGGAGTGAGGAAGGATAAGGCAAGGAAAAAATGGGAGTTATGAAAAGAGAAGGTAGAAAATAAATGGAGGTCTGGGATAGAGAAAATAACTGAGGGATTTTGAAAGATGGAGTAGCAATAAAGAAATGAAGAGCCAGGGAGGGAGCAGCAAGAGAGAAAAGGAAGCGAAGGAGGGATAAATAAGAAAGTATGTAGCCCTTTACCTCAACCCCTTCCCCCCTCCCCC
>JAWQEG010002422.1:45000-81930 GCA_033782935.1 Petrolisthes cinctipes | reverse complement strand
CTTGCTATCCTACCTAACTATCACAATTCACTAATTCCTACAAGGTCTCTCTCTCTCTCTCTCTCTCTCTCTCTCTCTCTCTCTCTCTCTCTCTCTCTCTCGAACTATAACTGTATTGATAAGGAAGGGTAGAGAAGGAGGTTGTGAAGGTGAACACAACACTATCATTTCTTTGCCTCACCTTCAGAGTACACCAAACTACCGTTGTCGTCGTCAAAGACAATATATGTGATGGAAGGGAAGGAACAGGAGACCAGACTCACCTTCAAGGACCTACCAAACCAACACTGGAGTATCAGGTTGTGGTACTCTAGTGAAGTTGGTGGTGGTGCCAGGGTAACAATGTCCCACACTCCAGACAACACCATGGTCAACACGTGTGGCTGCAGGTGTTGTGTGGTAGGTACATTCCTGACTACACCAGTGTTCAGCAGTACAATGACATACCTTCAAACACATCACCTCCACGATACTACTTGGTTCAGGTCAGTTGTGTACAGTTCACTTAATTAATATGTCATGTCTCTCTCTTTCTCTCTCTCATTATTATTATTATTATTATTATTATTTTCTCTCTCTTCTTCTTCTTCATTGACTTCTTCTTCTTCTTCTTCATTGTCCTCTTCTTCTTTTCATTGCCTTCTTCATTGTCTTCTTCTTCATTGCCTTCTTCTTCATTGTCTTCTTTTACTCCATTGTCTTCTTCAGTGTCTTCTTCATTGCCTTCTTCTTCATTGTCTTCTTTTACTCCATTGTCTTCTTCAGTGTCTTCTTCTTTTTCTTCTTCTTCGTCTTTTTCTTCATTGTCTTCTTCTTCATTGTCTTCTTCTTCATTGTCTTCTTCTTCATTGCCTTCTTCTTCATTGTATACTTCTTTGTCTTCTTCTTCTTCATTGTCTTTTTCTTCTTCATTGTCTTCTTTTTCTTCATTGTCTTCTTCTTCTTCTTCTTCATTGTCTTCTTCTTCTCAATTGTCTTCTTCATTGTCTTCTTCTTCTTCATTGTCTTCTTTATCTTCCTTGTCTTCTTCTTCTTCTTCTTCCTTGTCTTCTTCTTCATTGCCTTCTTCCTTGTCTTCTTCTTCATTGCCTTCTTCATTGTCTTCTTCTTCATTGTATACTTCTTTGTCTTCTTCATTGTCTTCTTCTTCATTGTCGTCTTCTTCTTCATCATCTTCTTTATCTTCATTGTCTTCTTCTTCTTTATCTTCATTGTCTTCTTCTTCTTCTTCATTGTCTTCTTCTTCGTCTTCTTTATCTTCATTGTCTTCTTCTTCTTCATTATCTTCTTCTTCTTCTTCATCGTCTTCTTTTCTTCATTGTCTTCTTCTTCTACTTCATTGTCTTCTTCTCCATTGCCTTCTTATTCTTCATTGTCTTCTTCATTATCTTCTTCTTCGTTGTCTTCTTCTTCTTCTTCTTCTTTGTCTTCTTTTTCTTCTTCTTTGTCTTCTTCTTCTTCTTTGTCTTCTTCTTTGTCTTCTTCTTCTTCTTCTTTGTCTTCTTCTTCTTTGTCTTCTTCTTCTTCTTCTTCTTCTTTGTCTTCTTCTTCATCTTTGTCTTCTCCTTCTTGTTCTTCTTTGTCTTCTTCTTCTTCGTCTTTTTCTTCTTCTTTGTCTTCTTCTTCTTCTTCTTTGTCTTCTTCTTCTTCTTCTTCTTCTTTGTCTTCTTCTTCTTTGTCTTCTTCTTCTTTGTCTTCTTCTTCTTCTTCTTTGTCTTCTTCTTCTTCTTCTTCTTTGTCTTCTTCTTCTTCTTCTTCTTTGTCTTCTTCTTCTTCTTCTTCTTCTTTGTCTTCTTCTTCTTCTTCTTCTTCTTTGTCTTCTTCTTCTTCTTCTTCTTCTTTGTCTTCTTCTTCTTCTTCTTCTTCTTCTTCTTTGTCTTCTTCTTTGTCTTCTTCTTCTTTGTCTTCTTCTTTGTCTTCTTATTATTATTAATATTGTTATTGTTATTGTTATTCTTCTTATTATTATTAATAATAATTAATGATAATGATAGTGATAATAATAACAATAGTAATAATAATAATAATAATAATAATAACAATAGAAATAATAAAATAATAATACTGTAATGAAAATAATACCGTAATAATAATAATAATAATAATAGTAATAGTAGTAGTATTAATAATGATGTTAATATTATTGATAGTAATATTAATGATAATAATGATAAAAGAGAGAGTAAATATTAATAATAATGATAATAGTAATATTAATAATGGAGAGAGAGAGAGAGAGAGAGAGAGAGAGAGAGAGAGAGAGAGAGAGAGAGAGAGAGAGAGAGAGAGAGAGAGAGAGATTATGGGGTCTGTTTTGTTGCCCCGTGTGGAGGAATCAGTAAGCTTCAATTCAACCCACTCATTACATACACACAGACAAAAGAAAATGAGAATATTGTGAATCCAACAGGAAATATGTATGTGTGTGTGTATGTGTGTGTGTGTACACCACTGAATTCTGTGTTGGATTATGTGTGTGTGTGTGTGTGTGTGTGTGTGTGTGTACCTCTCTGAGTTTTCTCTTGGGTAATGTTTCTGTATGTGTGTGTGTGTGTGTGTGTGTGTGTGTGTGTGTGTGTATTGTATTTCACTGAATACATTTATATTAATACAAGCATATACATTATGTACATTAGGTCTGTACACATATACACATTATGTACATTAGACTAGGTCTGTACACATATACACATTATGTACATTAGACTAGGTCTGTACACATATACACATTATGTACATTAGACTAGGCCTGTACACATATACACATTATGTACATTAGACTAGGTCTGTACACATATACACATTATGTACATTAGACTAGGTCTGTACACATATACACATTATGTACATTAGACTAGGTCTGTACACATATACACATTATGTACATTAGACTAGGTCTGTACACATATACACATTATGTACATTAGACTAGGCCTGTACACATATACACATTATGTACATTAGACTAGGTCTGTACACATATACACATTATGTACAGTCGCAGCACATAGTCCTTGAACAGACTTCCCTTTACACCCTGGTCAAGGACTATATGCCATAACTGTACTGTACATTATACTAGGTGTGTTTATGAATGTGTAATTATCATAATGTAATATTACAGGTGGGAATAGACTGGATGAGGGTGACTGAGACCACACCAGGACACAACCAGACTATACAACAACACAATTGTAGTCGTCCACTGTCTCACCATCCTAACCTTACCATTACAATATATTGTGACAACATTTATACTTTGGAGAAACCTAAGGAGTGTGGTACAGTGAGTCAACCCTGTCCCATTGGTGAGTGTAACCAAACTTATCTTATACACATATAACATACAACCTGACCTATCAACACACACACACACACACACACACACAGGATGAAACACTAACCAAAAAATAACTCATTGGTACACACACACACACACAGGGGGAAATAATGTCAACTACTCAGTGGTTTACTCTCTCTCACACACACACACACACACACAGGATGAAACACCAACCAAAAATAACTCATTGGTACACACACACTCACACACACAGGGGGAAACAATGTCAACTACTCAGTGGTTTACACACACACAGGATGAAACACTAACCAAAAAATAACTCATTGGTATACACACACACACAGGGGGAAACAATGTCAATTACTCAGTGGTTTACACACACACACACACACACACACACACACAGGAGGAAACACCAACCAACAAATAACTCAATGGCTTACACACACACACACACCTCATTGGTTTACACACACACACACACACACACACACACACACACACACACACATACATATAATTGAAAACACCAACAAATAACTCAAGGGTTTAAACACACATATACCTACACACACACACACACATCAACTAACAAACAATTCATTGGTTTACACACACACAAACACACACACACATACCTACACACACACACACATCAAATAATAGATAACTCATTGGTTTACACACACACACATCAATTAACAGACAACTCATTGGTTTACACACACACACACACCAACCAACAGACAACTTAATGGTTTACACACACACACACATACACCTACACACACACACACACACACCAACCAACAGACAACTCAGTGGTTTACACACAGACACACACACACACACACATAATGAGTATTTATAGTGTTTAGAAATAATACATTTTTCACAATATAAGTATGGTAAATATAATTATAATGATAAGATAATGAGATATTTATTATCTCTCTCTCTCTCTCTCTCTCTCTCTCTCTCTCTCTCTCTCTCTCTCTCTCTCTCTCTCTCTCTCTCTCTCTCATACTCAACATGTGTGTTAATATTTCTCTCACTCTCTCCCTATCTCTTGTTCTCTTATACTCAACATATGTGTTAATATTTCTCTCACTCTCTCTCTAAATATTCAACATGTGTGTTAATATTTCAGACATTATGCAGGATACTACGGACATTGAAAAAGACATTACGGAAATCGAAAAAGAAATATCTGACATAGTACCCAAGACAAATGACTCTGAACAAGATACAAACTCAACACAGAACATAACGATGTGTGACCAGGTGTGGAAAGCAGAAATCCTGAATGTGGCATTGTATGTACCGAGGCTGGAAGTAGTGACCTTGTTCTTGGCCACGGTGATATCTGTAATTATATACTTGTCTTGGATTAAGTTTGTGAACATTAACATTATGCTGTTCCTTGCTCCAATGTGTCGTAGGCTGGCACTCCTTCTTTATGGACCACCACAAGTACCAGACAACCAGTAACAAGGAAACACACACACCAACAGACACAAGTACCAGACAACCAGTAACAAGGAAACACACACACCAACAGACACAAGTACCAGACAACCAGTAACAATGAAGCATACATCACATAATGAACATTGTTTACATAGAATGACTCTTGATAAACAGGTATAAACTATTCTATGTTAATCTCAATAATAATCTAATGCCATGTATTCAGTAATAATATCTAATACCATCATTTTACTAATAATTTCAATGTTTTATTGTATGACAATATAAACTGCATATTGTATTAATTTGATATGTTTTTATATATGACCTGCTGTTATATTGTTGTACTCCAATATAAGGAGTTATAACATGATGTCAACAACTTATATTATATCTATGTACTCCACTATAAGGAGTTATAACGTGTGTGTGTGTGTGTTTTTGTTTCTTGTGAGAGAGAGAGAGAGAGAGAGAGAGAGAGAGAGAGAGAGAGAGAGAGAGAGAGAGAGAGAGAGAGAGAGAGAGAGAGAGTTGGTGTGTTTTTGTCTCTTGTATGAGAGAGAGAGGGAGAAAGAGAAAATGTGTGTGTGTGTGTGTGTTCTAAATCAAGAATAAAATGACTGAGTGATTCTCACACAGTGTAGTTGGACTGACACACACACACCTTTACTGCTTTTTGTACTTTGAATATAAGCTGTATTTTAATGAGATAGTAGCCTATACTTTGGGTACATTGGAATGCCTTGATTCACCCAAAGTATGTCAGGAAATAATGACAGATGAGTAAAAAATAATTGTGGCCTGATGTTGCTGGGAATAATTTGTTGGAATTATTTGCTTTGATTGTAACCTGTGATTTAATAAACACAAAAAGTTTGCATTTGTAGCAGATCAGTGTTTTATTATCAGTCCTACTTTGTTTATTAAAATATTTTGTATCTGTGATGGAGAGTGAGGGTGACGTGATTCATACATACATAGAAGGAATAAAGAACTCATCATTAACAACATTATTCTATAAACAAAGAAAAGAAAAGAAAAAAAAAAAACACACACACACACAGTAGTAGTGGGTGACAGTGGTAATAAGTGAACGTGTTTGTGTATTGGTCTGTGAGCTTGGGGATATTTTGAAGACAACAAGTGGAGCCCGGCTACATTCTCTACTTGGCTCACCTGGTAAAGTTTAATATAAGGGTGAGTGGACGAGGAAATCCTGTCTCCAAAAGTTTATAGCTAAAAGGAAAGGCGATAGTTAAGATAAGAAATAAAAAGTAATGAAAGCGTCGGTGACAAAAGTTAATCTAGCTAAACATGGCTGGGAGAAATACTAAGCAGAGAGGAACATCAGATGATAAAACAGAGAGAGGTGAAGAAGGGAGGGATAGTGAAGGGAAAGGAAGAGAATATGAACTTCAAATTAAAAGGGTTACACAAATGGAATAGAATATTGAGGAGAATTCCAAGAGATGGAAGGAAATGGTACAAGAGATGAAGGAAGTAAAGGCGTTATTAAGGGATAAGATGGACAAGTGAGTGGCTGGTTAGTATTTAAAGCCTGTGTGTGTGTGATGCAGTGGTTGGTTAAGTATTTAAAGTAAGTGTGTGTGTGTGTGTGTGTGTGTGTGTGTGTGTACCAAGTAGAGATGGTTAGTTTTAAGCTGGATGAAGTTAGATTAGGTCATTATAGGTTAGGTTAGACCAAGATTTAATTATGCTAAGCTAAGATAGGATAGAACAGGTTATAAATGAGATGAGGTTAGGTTATGATAGCTTAGGTTAGGATAGGATAGGGTAGAGAGTCGAACAAATGAACATTCAAATGATGGATTAATGGAACAGAACAAAGCATTGAAGCAACGAGTCGAAGTAATAGTGGATGAAAACGAAGCACTTCGAGTAAAATTGAATACCAGTGAGGATTGATTGATTGATTATTATTAGGTGCCACAACAGTGAGGTCATATTGCGCCAGAGAAAGGTGATATAGAGGTGTGACAGCAAGCAGGAAGGAAATAAAGTTAAAAGAGGGACAGTTGAAGAAAGGAAAGGGAGTGACTGGGGCCGAAAGGGCGCCCAAACCCTTAAATTACTGCCCACATCAGTGAGGAAAGAGGTAAGGAGCAAGGAAAGAACTTGGTAAAACTGAAACACGAGCAGGAAGGTTGGGTGAGGGTTCATGAAGAGAAAATTGTTAACTTTAAAGAGGTTGTTGTGTGTGTAACTAAGGTTGTCTCTTAGAATCCTGTGCAAGAACTGTAAGATGTTTGGGGTGCATCTCTTAGCAGTAATTAGTCTGTTAGTTGCTATGGTAGGATGAGTGATAACATTCCTTCAGTGGAGAGCTGTATTTCCTGATTTTAACAATATGTTCATGCGAGTAGTACAGTCGGCGGCATAAGTCCTGTCGCCACACCTGCTTCACCGAGACAGGCAGTGTTCATGGACTCGAGAACTAGAGCACGTTTTCTACACCTAAGAAACTCGAGTCTATGAACATCGCGTGCCTCGGTGAAGCAAGCGAGGCGACAGGACTTTTGCCGCCGACTGTATCTGGTACATTTGAGGACTTACTAATACAAACATGTGGTATGTACAGTCACTCATAAAAGTAAAGACACCCCCAGACAAGACACCTATTAAGTGGTGTGATATCGGTTCTGGTAACATTGTACCTGACGTCAGAGGTGGTGGTGGTGTGGGTGGTGTTTGGAGGAAGGTTGGTTTGCTCGAAACATTATCCCAACTCATGTTTCGTCTCATCTACCATTAGTTACAAATGTGTCGAGCAAATCAACTTCATCTCTCAAGCGCCATCACTGACGTCACTTACACTGTTGCCAGAACCGATATCACAAGTATAAGAAGATGACTGGCCTGGAGGGGTCTTAATTTTTATGAGTGACTGTACACTACAAAGTAATGAAACAGCACGAGAAAGGATACAATGGGTAAACCAGATTCATGGGGAGCGGCATTACTCGAACTGACAGTGGAGAATATGATGACAAAATGGGTGACAGAACAAACTAGGTATAGAGGAACAGACGAGCCATCAATGCTCCATCTGGTGTTCACTAGGGAGGCGGATGTAATAGCAGACATCACATACAAAAGTCTGCTAGACAAAAGTGATCATGTACACTCGGAATCCAAAATTTGTATCCAGGTCTTGTTGAAGTTTTGAATCAGTTGACATACTAGTGAAACAATGACAATGCTTATCCTGTTTCATATTTGCTTGAGCTCGCTATATTAATACTCGATCAGGATATTCGAAGGAAGCCTGGATACATATTTTGGATTGCGAGCGTACCTATTGAGTTGGAAATATTAGAGGGAGGTGTAGATGTGAGGGATGAAGCACATAGGGAGAATAGGTTGAATTATGGAAGGACTGAGTTTAGAAACCAAAGAAAGTTCTTTTGGGGTACAGACTGGATGGAGCTGGTGGATGCCGGAAGTGTGCAGAGAAAATACCTTATATTTGGAAAAATATATACGGAAGGAGTATCCAAGTATGTCCAGTCACGAGCACTAATAAGTATACAGCTCTGGTTGAAGCTTTGAACAGGCCAAATTCACCAACGAAGTAATTCCAATGGAGATGTTATTGTAGACACACCTGAATACTTATTAGTGCTGGTGACTGTATCAAAATACAAGATAAGTAAACTGGAGAAAAAAGAATGGTTCACTGGACAATGTGAGACAGCAAGATTAAGAAAGGCGGAAGCCTGGAATAGAATGCGGAGGAGGAATACACAGAAAAATAGAGAGGCATTTAAAAAGGCAAGAAATAATTATGTTCAGGCAAGAAGAGAGACCGAGAAGAATTATGAGAAAGATATTGTAGCGACATCAAGCACCTTTATGTAGCTTCCATCTCACCTGTCCTCGGGGCGCATCTTAAGCCTCATCTGTTCAACCTGAGCCAACCTTGGCTGGCCTGAGCGGCCGCAGCGCCGTTGTTCATTCACTCGGCCACTAGCTCTACACCTGGAAACACCTCCCTCTCCTGACCTGCTGTGCCTCCTGTCGCTACCTGTCTACACCAAGCTCTCCACGTGTCGCCTGCAGCAGCTACCTCTCTCACACTACACGACCACGGCAGGCGGGAACTCACAGCTACAAGGTGCTTGCTACTACACAACCTATGTCTATCTATCTATCTATAGCTCCGACGCCTCGTTCTCTCCGGGAACTCCCCTCAAGGGGGTGGCCACGGCAGAAGTGTCTCCAGTTCTCCCTGTTCCAACACTCCCTCCTTACTTGTTCAAGCCCTACACTGCCCCTCATGTTTCTCTCCTTTACATACTCTTCCACTCTGTTCTGCCATCTAACTGGTGGTCTGCCTCTCACACCAGGTCCTACAACTTCACTTCCATACACCTTTACAAATTCCTCGCCTTGCATTCTCTCCACATGTCCATACCATCTCAATGTATTACGTTTCACTCTCTCAACCACTCCACACTCAATACCAATTGCCTTCTCACTCATACCACATCTCTCATATACACTCTCATTACTTTCTCCATCCCATCTAGCAAGTCCACATGCTCCTCTCAAGTAACTCATTTCCACAGCACCTATTCTAGACTGATGCGCCCTACTCCATGTCCATGTCTCCGACGCATATGTCAGTGTTGGCAGGATTATACTATTTCGTAGTCCCCTTTTCACTTCCATACTCACACTTCCACCCTTCATAATCCTCCCCAGTGATCCTATGACCTGTCTACCCTTCACTGCTCTCTCCCTAATTTCTCCTTCCATACTTCCATGTTTACACATAACTGTACCCAGGTACTTAAACTCCTTCACTTCCTCCATCCTCTCGCCCCTCAGAGTTATCTCACACTTCGTCCCAGTTGGTACAGCCACTCTGTAAGGTGTAGCAAAGTCAATCACTTCAGTTTCTGCTCTTTCAAATACCATTACTTTACTTTTACCCACATTCACCTTCAGTTTCCTTCGTTTACACACAGACTGAAATTCGTCCACCACTCTCTGTAAATTCCTTTCATTCTCAGCCATCAGCACAGTGTCATCCGCAAGCAAACTTGCCACCAGGGACCAGTTTGCTTCATTCAGCCTCAACTTCACCCCCAGACCATTCACTTTGGCTTTCACCTCTCTCATACAACCATCCATATATACATTGAACAACCATGGTGACATAACACACCCCTGTCTCAGCCCTACACTAATATTAAAACTCTCACTTAGATCACCCTCTACCCGTACACATGCTTTTGCATCTGCATAAAAAGCCCCAATGCATTTCAGCATAAATTCTCAACACCTCTGTCATAGCTTTCCTATCAACTCTATCGTATGCCTTCTCCAAGTCCATGAAGGCAGCATACAACTTCTTACCCTTCCCAATATACTTCTCCACTATTGATTTTAATGCAAATATTTGGTCCACACATCCTCTACCCTTTCTGAATCCTCCCTGCTCCTCACTAACTTTATTCCCTGTTACTTCCATCAGTCTTTCAGTCAGAACCTTCCCGTAAACCTTCCCCGGTACACTAAGAAGGCTTATTCCCCTATAGCTACCATACTCATCCTTACTTCCCTTCCCCTTATACAAAGATACAATTATGGCTCTCCTCCAATCCTCTGGCACCTCTCCCTGCCTCCAGGCCAGTGTACATATAAGCAACATCCACTCCACCAGTACCTCCCCCCCACACTTTAACATTTCAGCAGTTTTCCCATCCACCCCTGGTGCCTTTCCCATCTTCAACTTTCCTATTGCTTTCCTAACCTCTTCCCTTCCTAATTCTCCCTGTACATCCTGTCGTCTACCACCTGCCTCCATCCCCATGCATGTCACCACCGCCTCCCCTCCCGTCCCCCCATTCATCAACCGATCAAAATGCCTCTTCCACACTTCTTTCACTTCCTCACTTCTACTCACAGTAACTCCATCCTCTCTCTTCATTCTCACACTACCAGACTTTCCTTCTTCTCTTTCTCTTTTAACCTCCTTCCAGAATAGTTTCTTGTCCTCTTTAAACTTTTCACTCAGCTTCATACCAAACTCCTCATCCACTCTCCTTTTACTCTCACTCACCATCATTTTCACTTGTCTCTTACACACATTATATTCTCTTTTCCATCTCTCTCTCACTTCTTCCGGCACATTCCTCTGTAGTGTTCTCCGATATGCCTTCCTCTTATCCTCTACAGCATCTTTCACTTCTTCTGTCCACCAAGCACTCCCTTTCTTGCCCCTCTTCTGTGTCTTATATCCTACTACCTCTGCTGCTGTCCTCAAAACTATCATCTTAAACATTTCATACACCGCATTCACTCCCACTCCCTCCCCTATCCCCATCCTTACATCTCCCAGCACCTCACCCACCCTCCTCTTATATTCCTCCCTATACTCTTCTACATCTAATTTCCAACTAGCCACCACCCTCTTATTCCTCACCCCTTCATCCCTCCTACTATACTCCCACTTAACCCTAACCTTCATCCTCACCAACACCGCAAAATGGTCGAAGCAATGGTCCGGACCATTCCTCTCACTACTTTTGCGTCATACACATCCTTCCTCAACCTTTCATCCACTGCCACATAATCAATCAAACTCTTTTGCTCTCCTCTCTCATCCCTTCTCTTCCATGTATACCTGTGGATCATCTTGTGCTGAAAGAAGGTGTTCGCCAAGAACAACCCTCTCTCAGCACAGACATCCACTAGATACTCACCATTCTCATTTGTTCCTTCTACACCCCATTTATCCACAATATTCCCCACTTCCTCACCTCCCACCTTTCCATTCATGTCTCCCATCATCACTATTCTCCTTCCATTATCAATTCCTCTCAGACATGCATTCAACTCTTCCCAAAACACTCTCATCTTCTCTCTCCCCGTCTTACTCTTTTCATTTACTGGTGCATAAGCACACACCCAAGCATACTTTACCAAGCCAATCTTTCCCGTCATCCATACTATTCTTGATGTCCATCCACTCCCTTCCACACCCACGGAGACACCAACAGCGCACACCCTTCCTTCCCTCTTCCTTTACTCTTTTCATTCATGCCCGTCCATACTACTCCTCCCTCCATTCCCTCCCACAGTTCACTCTCCCTTCCTTCCTGACACTCAACCACTCCACATCCTTTCACGTGTGTGTCTCCGTCACTCCCATCACATCCACTCTTCCTTTCTTAAAACATTCTACAATCTCTCGCCTCTTGGTCCCATCCGTCATTCCATTCACATTCACAGCTACCACTCTCATACAATCCCTCTTCCCCACTCCCTCTACAGGGCAACCCGGAGACCCTCCCCTGCCAGTAGCCATATCTGTCCACTCCCCCATTGGGGGGCCACTGATGGCTGGCAAGGCCAATGCAGTGCTCATTCCCGGAGGGACACGGGCCGTCGGCATTGTCAAAAGCTAAAAACAAGGTAATAAATTTAAAAGAAATTATCACAAAATATAAAAACATGCAGTCATAAAATTAAAATTTAAAAAACACTAAAATACAATAAAAATACAATAAAAACCTTAAAACCTATATGTGGGGGAAGCTAGGTCTCACCCCCACACCGCCTTCCCCTTTGGCTCCACCTCCTAAATGGATAAAAACTAGATAAAAAAAGGAGGTGTACCCCCGAGGTCACCGCTTGGAGGCGGGGTAAGGCTTACCTACCCTTCCTGGGGAGGGGTAGGTCACCGAGGTTCTTGCTTTTCCCAATACTGACAGCAGTTAAGCACAGTAGTAATCCTCGACCTCATTGGTTACGATATTGCCACTGCGCAAAGCATTGTACTTACCAATAAATTATTACCGTGTATAATCGAGTCTGTTCACCCTGGTACTAACACAACCACCTGTTGTTACAATTGGTGACCCCGGAAAATTCAACTTGTGTACACAATACAATTTCAACTCCATGCTACTCTACGGCCATGCAAGATACTTCACTCTACGTCTACGTAAGCTACTCCACTCTACGTCTACATAAGTTACTCCTCATGCTACGAGCGATGCTACTCCACGTCCACACAAGCTACTCCACACTACGTCCATGTAAGCTACTACACTCTACGTTCATGTGTTGTTACCTACTCCACTCCACGTCCACACAAGCTACTCCACACTACGTCCATGTAAGCTACTACACTCTACGTTCATGTGTTGTTACCTACTCCACTCTACGTCCACACAGGCTACGAACTTCTTCACTCCACGTCCACGTGTTGTAAGCTACTCCATTATACGCCCAAGTGTTGCAAGCTACTCCACTATACGACCACAACCTCGACCACGACTACAACCTACTACCTACGAGCTACACAGGCTACAACACCTCCACACACCAGCTACGACCTTCACAGCGGCCTATGACTGACTCCTTCAGCCACGACTCCCCAGTGATTTCACCCCTCCAGATTTTAGTTAACGTAACTTACCCCCTAAAACCCTTTTCTATCATCCACGTGTCTCACACATTTCCGTACCACCAACCCCTACCATCCACCTGTGTCTCTACCGCGACCCCCTCCTCTATTAGGCGTACCCCATTTCTCACTGTACCTGCTCCATTTTCGTCCCTTTTGCTCTTACCCCATCATATTTTTTTTCCAGCTCCCTCCCGTATTACCTCCTTTCTCCACCCCACTAACTCCTTCCTTACCACGTGTTATTCCTCTCCTCCCGTCCCTTTGTGTCCTATATTATCCACAGTATTTTTGTCTCACCCCCACTACTCGTGTGCCCCCTATTGATGTTTTGCACTCTTCCCCCACGTGTTACCACCCTCCAACATTCACCTTTTGTCTCCCACTTCATCCTTAACCCCATCCGCCACCCCCGCACTCTACCCCTGTGTCCCACGTATCTACATCCCCCTTCGCCTGCCCTGTTTTTCTTTGTCGTCCCTCTGTGTTTCTCACCCCTCCGTTTTCCCGTACCCCCTGCTCGTCAACTACCCCTACCCAGTGACAACCACCGGCAACTGCACCCCACCAGCACTGGCAGAACTCCCAACTACCATCAGAGGTTCGGTCACGCAGCAAGGAATTGCTGCCCCCAGTGCCAGTGGGGTTTATCCGTGAACCGCCCTACTGCCAGTCCAATACAGGGAAACGAGTAAAGCAGTGGCAAGACAACCCCCTTCACGCTACTGCCCGCTCCACAGCATCCACCACAGGGCCAACCAGCATCACACTGACGCACCAGCACCACACACCACCTTCGACCGAGCATAACACGGCCGCAAGCCTCGCCACCGCTCCACTGCCACCTGCCCATCAACAATCGAGCAAACCTCCCCACCCACCTCATCACACCGCTCGCACTCTCCTGTGGGTGAAGGACTTAGAGTCGGGGGACAACTTCCTCACGCAGGGTCCGAGGTGAGTGTCGTTCCTCCCCTGGATAAAGACAGACAGAGCCAGGCCTTCTACGGCATACGACCTGCTGGCGGCCAACAAGTCTCCCATCGCTACGTAAGGCACCAGGAGCACGGGCGTCACCCTACTCTAGCAAGAGTACGTGGTGTGGCCATTCGTCGTAGCTGACGAGCAGGCCCCCATCCTGGGTCTAGACTTCCTGACAGCACAAGACCTCCTGATCGATGCCAAGAGACAACAGCTAATCCACCAACCTTCAGGTGCCATTATTTCCACCATACACTGCCGACACTCTACACCTACCATTACACACATACTACACACCAATTCCCATGACAACATACTACACGAATCACCACACCTACTCTCCACTACCACCACACAGAACACACATGACCCAGGAATTCGCCTGGGAAGCCTTTAACACTATCAAGACTAAGCTGGCAGACACTACACTACTCCTCATGCACCTACATCCATATACACGGACGCCTCCAACGACGCTATCGGTGCAGTCCTGCAGCAGGAAGTGGATGGAGCGCTTTAACCAATAGCGTTTTTCAGTAAACGTCTGGACCACAACAGAAGTACAGCACCTTCGACAGAGAGCTGGTTGCCATTCACGACGCTGACAAGCATTTCCGCCACTTCCTGGAAGGTAGGAGCTTCCACATCCATACCGACCACAAGCCTCTCACTACAGCAATGCAACAGCTGGGCACCAACTGGCCTCCTAGGGTGACACGCCACCTGGCATTTGTGTCAGAATTCACGACAGACATCCGACACGTAAAGGGCGAGGACGACGCCATAGCTGATGCCTTATCGAGAGCACCACCAGTGCAACCAAACATTGCCACTATTCAACAGATGCCACTCCTCAGCATCGCAGCGATTGCAGCAGCCCAACAGTCCGACACACACCTCCACGACTTCCTCACAGGTGACACAGGACTCCGGCTGGAAAATTTAACCGCCCCAGACTCCATGATCAAAATGTGGTGTGACCTTTCGTGCAGCTCCCCATGCCCCTGCATTCCTACCCAGGTGTCACAGGAACTCTCCTTCTTGTCAGCTGCCGTGCAGTATGGCCAGGTATGAGGAAGCATGTGTTCTCCGTGCCTACCAGCAGATTCCACACGGTACACGTGAACATTGATGGCCCCCTACCTCTGTTGCGTGGTGAACGCTATCTCCTAACCTGCGTGGACAGGACGACATGCTGGTGCACCGCTACCCCCATGAGCAACATCACTACTGAAGGTACTGCCCACAACTTCCTCAGCAACTGGGTTTCCAACTTCGGTCTTCCAGTCGTAATTGTCACAGACCAAGCCCAGTTCGAGTCGAGGGTGTGGCAGGACATGCTGGCACTAATGGGCACCCGACGGCAGAGGACCACAGCGTACCACCCGTGCAGTAACGGGATGGTGAAATGGCTGCACAGAAGACTACTGACGCCTTCAGGGGGCTGCAGCCGGACCAATGGATCCGTGCCACTGTCAAGGAGGACTTACACCACTCCCCAGCGAAGCTAGTATTCAGCAAGAACCACCGCTTACCAGGTCAAATTACTTCACCGGACCTCGACACATCCAACCTTTCATTCCTCCCGGCACTGAAGGTGGCCATCATTAACACCAGCCCTACACCTACTCGTCACAACGACGCCAGGACTACCTACACATCCATTGGTCTACACTCCACCCCTCAACTCTTCCTCTGCATGGATACACAACGGACACCGGTACAGGAGCCCTACACTGGACCACATCCCGTTATCTCCAGGACGGACGTGACAGTTACTCTCCAGGTAGCGGAAAAACCATACGTCATGTCCTGGGAGCGGGTCAAACCTGCACACACCACCAAACACACCAACACCACACCACCAAACACACACTCACCCACATACGCATCCGTGCACCCCTCATCCAACACCTTCACCCCTCTACCCTACCCTCCCACTACATCATCTCATCACCGCCCACCACTCGTACCCACCATACAACCTCACCACGCTGCGATGCCACAACCACACACACACCCTTCACCACTCCTACCCACGCCACCACCACAACCATCTCCTTCCCACCCACCACATCCACACCTACACACACACCCAACGCTGCTCCTACCCTCGCCATCAACCTCATCCTTCAAAAACACACATTTGCCTACCTCACTGCCATCCCACCCTCAACCTGCACCCTCACCCTCCTTTCCACCCCAGCCTTGCCCACCTTCTCCTACCCAACCCCATTCAACCCCACCCGTCCTCACCTTCACGGTCACCTTCACCTACTCATATTTAACCACGAACCCCATCACACCCTACCCCATCCTCTGTACTCCCACTCCTACCCCGCTCTCCATCTCCGACCCAATCCGCACAGGTTCCTATCCAACCTCCCTCACCCACCCGCTCACCTTCTCCAACCCACCCCCTGCCTGATCCCATTCCTATACCTCCCAATGCTATTCCTGATGCTCCCCCGACTCCAGTAATTCCTTTAGTATTCCCTCAGGACCCTCCGCCTGACACACAGCTCAAGCCGGCCACGCCTCCATGACCCGTTACTCCAGTACTACACACTCAACTGCAGTAACGTCCTCTCACACTGCCCTCCCTGCGGGAGCAGTTAGAGCAACACGAGCTGGCCCTGGTCCCTGAGGGATGCATGTTCTGTTTGGGGAAACCGGTCAAGCGACCCGCCTAATACCTCGCACACCTCTACCATACAGACCCACTCCCACTCCATATGCATCCAGATACACGCATCCCCTATTATAAACACACACACTTGCCTTTCCCCCCTGCACACTCCACACCATACCCGTACACTTCTATACTACACTGAATATATTCCTTTATTTATTTATCATTATTATTGTATGTATGTTTATGTAACCATCTTTGTTAATTGTATTGATATGTATTTCATACCGCCCTTCTTTCCTAAAACATTGTGGGGGAGGGGGGTACTGTAGCGACATCAAGCACCTTTATGTAGCTTCCATCTCACCTGTCCTCGGGGCGCATCTTCTGCCTCGCCTGTTCTACCTGAGCCAACCCTGGCTGGCCTGAGCGGCCGCAACGTCGTTGTTCATTCACTCGGCCACTAGCTCTACACCTGGAAACACCTCCCTCTCCTGACTTGCTGTGCCTCCTGTCGCTACCTGCCTACACCAAGCTCTCCACGTGTCGCCTGCAGCACCTACTCTCTCACACTACACGACCACGGCAGGCGGGAACTCACAGCTACAAGGTGCTTGCTACTACACAACCTATGTACTTACCAATAAATTATTACCGTGTATAATCGAGTCTGTTCACCCCGGTAGTAACACAACCACTTGTTGTTACAATATCGTGGATAAATGTATAAAAGAACCTAAATTGTTTCATAGGTTTATAAATGGAAAAATAAAACAGAAGGTCGGAATCAACAAGATAAACATGGAGATGAAGTATGTGAAGACGATAAAAATATTTGTGAAGTTATGAAGAAGAAATTCCAATAGGTATTTACAAGAGAGAGTGAGTTTGATAGGAATAGAGAAGACAGAGGGAAGGTTATGCTGGGGGACATAAAGATGGAGAGGGAAAATCTACTGGATAGAATAAATAGACTGGATGGGTTTGGTGTTGGGACCGATTATGTTTGTAGTATATGTTTTTATGATATGGTGTAGGGTGTCGAAAGCTATACAAGTCTGTTTGCAGATGACGCTAAGATAATGAAAAGGATAGAGGATGCAAGGAGTTGTGAGGAATTACAGGAGGATTTGAACAAGATTCACAAGTGGAGCCAGGATTGGGAAATGAAATTTAATGCTAAGAAATGCAAGGTATTGGAAATGGGAAAAAGTAATAGGAGGCCATCAGGAAATTACAGCATGGGTGGGGAGGCAATACAAAATGCCCCCGAGGAAAAGGATTTGGGGGTGACTATTCACAACTCACTCTCACCAGAGAAACACATTAACAGGGGAAATTTTATGTTGGTAAATCTGGAGTAACTGAATCCTCCAAACTATTCCAAGCAACAGAACACCATTATTTTTGTTCATCTGGTCCTATTTCCTGGTATACTTTGGAGAAATCAAGGCACTCCAATATAACAAAAGTGAATTCCCCCTTAACAGGATAATATGCACGTGCGTGGTGATGGTAAAAAAGTTGATAGAGTCAGTCATTCGACCTCAGTTGGAATATGCAGCAGTAGTGTGGGTCCCACATAAAAAGAAGCACATCAAGAAGTTAGAGAGGATACAGAGAGCAGCAACAAAAATGACACAGAGCTTGACAGACTTGCCATACGAGGAGAGACTTGAACGATTGGGGTTGTCCACACTGAAGGAAAGGAGGAGGAGAGGAGACTTAATAATGTTATATGAGTATATGAAAGGAATAGAGTGGACAGATAGATAAAACTTTTTGGTTACGGACAAGGGAGAGCGTAGAGGAAAGAAGCTGAAAAAGAGTAGATGCTGGAGAGATGTAAAGAAATACAGTTTTCTGTATAGGTGTGTGGATGAGTGGAATAGATTGGATACGGAAATAGTATAATCAGTGAGCATTCAGTAATTTAAAGGGAAGCTTGATTAGTATAGACATGGATACAGGACAGTCTGAGCCTAGCTCATATCTTGGAGAACACAACTAGGTGAGTACACACACACACACACAGGTTGGAGCCATAATGAGTATCCATGCAGGACTGCTTGAATAGCCTGATGAATAATTAGACGAGTGCCAACAAGTATGAGATAGGATAAGGTTTGTTGTAATTGGTTCACTGGTGTCACAGATTATTAAAAACTACAACAAAACCTGGATACTTATTATGGCCTGTAACTATTACAGAATAAACGTTGTAATTTGTTTACTGGTATGTCAGATGTATTAAGACTTCAACTATACCTGGGTACAGGTTACAGGTTAAGTGTTGTAACTGGCTCACTGATATACAGAGGTTTCAATACATCAATAAGACCTAAAAAAGTTTGTTATGGCTTGTGACTCTGACACTATAAATCTTGTAAATGGTTAACTGTTAAGTCAGAAGATTAAAAAACTTAACAAGACAAGGATACTTATTATGGTTTGTAACTGTTACAGGATAAATGTTGTAATTGGTTCACTGGTTTGCCAAAAGATATATAACTTCACAAGCCCTGGATACATAATTATTATGGCTTGTCATTGAAGAGAGAGAGAGAGAGAGAGAGAGAGAGAGAGAGTCTTCTTATGAGAAAAAATTGGGTTGATCACTTGGAGTAAAATGAGGTGATAATAGAGAGACAATTTTGGTTTGGAATTAGTAAGTAACAAACGTACTGAGTTCCTATACGAGAATATCAGAAAAAAAACAAGGAAGAGAGAAGGGTGGGTGGATAGTATTTACCTTGACTTTGAAAACGCTTCTAACAGAGTTCCGCACCCAAGACTTATATGGAAATTACAACATAAAGGAGGAGTGAAAGGAAAACTACTATAATGGATGGATGTTTTTTTAGTAGGAAGAAAAATGAGAACAGTACTAAGAGGGAACTATTCTCCATGGCTGAAGGTCATACATCTAGTTCCTCAAGGCTCAGTATTGGCACCAATAATGTTCTTAAATTATATAAATGATATAGAAGTAAATGTTACAGATGACATTTATATGAATATATTTGCTGATGATGCCAAGGTACAAAGAACAATTAAGAATGAAGACTGCTGTAAACAGTTTCAAGAAGACTTGGACAAAATAGTTAACTGGAGTAATAAATAGCAGATAGAGTTTAATGCAGATAAGTGTCATGTTATTAAGTTTGGAAGTAAGGAGTAAAAAACAAATTGACAATAGAAGCTTGGAATATGCTGCAGAAGTACGGAACCCACATTTAAAGAAACATATCACCCAATTAGAGCAGCAACAAGATGGTTACCAAGTCTAAGAGAACTAAGTTATGAAGAAATAACAGAAAAACTAAAATTACCTAAACTGGAAGAAAACGAAAGAGAAGAGATATAATTATGGATTACAAATGTATCACAGAAAAGGAAAAGATAGATATAGAAAACTTGTGTCAACAAGGAATACCTACAAGGAGAGGACACAGTAAGAACTTAATGAAAAGAAGAGGAGATAAAGATGTACAGAAAAATAGTTTTCCAAATAGAGTAATAGATCAAAGGAACATATTTCCAGAAGAAGTGGTGTGTGTCAAAAACTTACATAACTTTAACGAAAAATATGATAATTGGGTTTTAAAATACAGTACATTACAAGCTTGACTCAATCCTGTAAGGATACAAATAGGTAAGAACACACACACACACATACAGAGAGAGAGAGAGAGAGAGAGAGAGAGAGAGAGAGTGTGTGTGTGTGTGTGTGTGTGTGTATGTGTGTGAGAGAAATTGACTTCTTCATATATAAGGATTAATTAAGTACTTCATTATTATTATTGCTATTATTATTATTATTTTACAGTACAGATTCAAGGTTTATATTATTATTATTATTATTGTTATTATTATTATTTTCTTCCTCCATGTTTACTATCCTCTCTCTCTCTCCTCAGACACCATAGCGAGTGGACGTGTTTTTTTGCTACTCTCTACCCCACCTCATACAGCCTACCTTCCGGCTGCCAGAACGTAACCAGCTGACAATGGATACTTCTTTCTGAAAACTATGTTGGCTTCGCAAGACCAAGCTTACTTCGGTGTCATGGCGGTATTCGTGAAAGAAATTAATGAACAGTATAATCAGCTATAATCTACAGTACATGACTTGAGAACTAGCCTGGAATTTTCTCAATGTGAAATTGACACCGTGAAACAACAAGTGAAACAGCTGAAGCTGGAGGACGAGGGCAACAAACAACTGATCAAGACACTATCTGAAGACCTGCAGGTGAGTTCCAATTCTATTGCTGCACTTATTAAAGATTGCTGTGGCTACCTGGATGATTACAACAAACCTAATAATCTACAATTTGTGGGAACTGAGGAGGAACCTAACGAGACCTGGGAACAATCAGCCAAGAAAGTAAACCGCATATTGGAAGAAAAGCTACAACTATCAAACATCCAGCAAGAGTGTGTTTATTGTGTAGGACAACACTACCACCATAAGAACGGTAAGTACCCCATCATTGACACCTTCAACAGAGTTTGAGATAGAGAGGCAGTCATCCGAAATATTTCTAAGCTAAAGGGAACACATATTTACATTAATGAAGACTTGTGCTCTGCATCGCAGGATATAAAGAAGGCACAACTTCCTCGTTTAAGGCAAGCCAAGAGTGAAGGTAAAATTGCATATTTTCGCCATACGAAGTTAATTATAAAAGAAAGACACACCAACAAAGCTACTGCCGAACCTGAACCAACAGCAACAACCAGATATGCCAGAGAAACAATTTCTGACGTCACCGGGGATGGCACTGCTGCCCCTGCCTTGGCCGCCACTAGTGCTTCAGTTGGTAGCCAGAACCTGACCAGTACGAGCCGTGAGGGACCGTCGCCTGCCATGGCTGGCACACCTGAGGGACAATGGGCGGCCCCTCAATATCAAACCAAGTCAGCTGCTAGGACTACATGGCAAAGGAATAAGTAAGCTTCTCTCTGGTGGAAAAAGGTACACACATCGCTAAGGTTGAATCAATATGATGTTTTGCCACGGGTTATTTCACAGCTTCCGCTAATTCTTTGCATTATAATGGATTACCAAAAGTGAATGATTAAGGCACTTGTCCCCGAGAAAAAGTTATTTTGATGAAATATAACACTGGGATAAGAACAATTATAGTGCGACGTATATACCACGTCAGTCCACAGGCTTGACCCACCCTACTCTCTCTCTCTCTCACTGGTCTCGAAACCTTGATCGAAAATACACCACAGGCACATGCTTTGCCATATATATATATATATATATATATATATATATATATATATATATATATATATATATATATATATATATATATATATATATATATATATATATATATATATATATATATATATATATATATATATATATATATATATATATATATATATATATATGTGTGTGTGAATGATTCATATTGACAAGTATGTTGTGCGGGTGGGAGGTAAACACAGGATAGAGCTTTGAGTTATTTTATAACTCTTACGTTTCGGACTACACAGAGTCCATCTTCAGAGAGAAATGACATAGAGAAGAGGGTACCCCGAGATATATATACCTGTAGTGGCCTACATTGCACCTGCCACTTCTTAATCTCACCTGACCTCACCTCACCTCACCCCCTCCTTTCTTTTATACTCCAGGGCTATACTGGCTGAGTATCTACACCACTTCATAAATCCTTCTCGATGATTATGAACATTTTTTGTACAAATGTATGCTGCTTCCAATGCTTTCCTCATTTTCTTATCCAAACCAGTATGAATGATTGATGAATCCTCTCATCTGGGTAAATTATTACATTCTTCAATATACAGTACCAATGAATTATCTGTGTTGTGCTTCCTTACGTCAGCTTTATGTTCATATATAATCTTTTCTTTATACCTCTTCCTGTTTCTCCTATATACATCTTGTCACACCCATTACATGGTATACTATATATCACGCTGTTATTATTGACACGCTTGTTCTTGTTTGCCTGGGTTAGTTCGCCGATTCTCTTTCCAGATGATGTTGCAATTGTTAAGCCAACCTTGTTCATATGTCTATCTAATATCGAGCCAATATTAGAATTAGGTACACTTACAAATCTTTTCTCATTTTTCTCGCTGTTATTAGTTTCATCTTTCTTTCGTTCGATGATTTTAAGTGCTTTGTTTTTTAGTTTAATTAGCAAACCTACAGGGTATTTCAATTTCTTAAATGCCTCTATTATATACTTAATTTCATCGTCCAAGCTGTCATTACTACATATCCTGTAAGCTCTTAGAAAAAATCCTATCACCACTCCAGACTTAATCCTAGCATTGTGAGCAGATAGATAGTGAATAAAGTCATCTTTGTTAGTGGGTTTCCGGTACACCGAGAATTTTACGCCTTGTTCCGTTTTTCTTATTATAGTGTCTAGAAACGGTAGCATGTTCTCTTTTTCTTCCTCAACAGTAAACTGGATATCCCTCTGTACATTATTTAACATCCTCAATTTATTGTCTATATTGGTATTATTCGGTACTACTACAAGGACATCATCGACATATCTATACCATACACTGTTCCTACTTATTATTCTAGTATATTTATCAGCTTCTAGTGTCTCTATATATAAACTAGATAAGACAGCACTTAGTGGGCTCCCATGGCTAGACCCCTGTGTTGCACATATTCTGTATTATTAAATATGAACACGCCGAATCGTACACACAATGAGACCATCTTGATGAAATCTGTCCTGGGTAGTGGTAGGTCCTCCTCCCTGATGTGGTCCAGTGCCTTCCTCACTGCTTCTATGGCTCCCTCGACTGGTACATTGGTGAATAGTGATTTTACGTCGAAGCTGGCGAGTTTCTTGTTTATGAAATCGATTTCATTGAGTCGTGATATCAAATCCAATGAATTTTTCAAGTGTGCACCACTGATGGATCCTAGAGCACGGGACAGTGGCATCGCAAGCTGTTTGGTCACCTTATGTGGCGCACTACCTATGCCAGATGTTATTGGTCTCATTGGAATATTCGGTTTATGTACTTTTGGAAGTCCTCTCATCCTCGGTGGTTGTGGATTTTCTTCTAGTAATCTGATGAGTCGCTTGCCTTTCTCCGATCTTCTCATTATTTTTCTGGCTTCCTTATTGAATTTTTCTGATTCACTCTCAGCATATCCTATATATTTCTTCTTATACGTGGATTTATCATTAAGGAGGTTCATCATCTTGTCTATGTAATCACATTTATTTAGTATTATCACTCCACCTTTATCTGCACTGGTTATCATTATGTCCGGGTCACTTTTTAGGGACTTTAGGGCCTCGTTGTATCTCCTCGGTAGTGCACTTGGTTGCTCATCAGATAGGGCTTTGTAACACGCTAAAACACCTTGAATGAACCCTTTTTCTACATCATTGTCTGACCACTTATAATTCTTAGACACATATTCGGCATAGTGACTTAGTGTTAAACTTATCCAGGAGAATCCTAACCAAATATGAAAAGGAAGCTCTTTCTCTTGGTCTTAAGTTCGACACAGGGGAAGATAGAAAAAGCTATGCCGAATATATATATATATATATATATATATATATATATATATATATATATATATATATATATATATATATATATATATATATATATATATATATATATATATATCTATATACATAAAGCCAAGATTCTGTCTGCGTGTGTGTGTGTGTGTGTCCGCGATGCACGCCTAAACCGTCCAACTTTGTGTCCTCAAAATTTGCATGTAGGTGAGTCTTGATCCCCTTCAGGTTTAGGGGGGGTCATACAACGAAACCACATATAACGAAACGTGCTAGCGAAATAATAATAAAATACAGGGGGAAAAATCTACGGAATCACCATACCACAGTTCAGCCTTCCGCAAAAACACGGTCAATTTGAAACTTTCATTTAGGTCCCTTCAACGGATATTTCCATGATATCGTATTTTCTTAGAAGCCGATAATCCTTTTGAGTCTTCTTTACCTCAGGTTTTTCAAGTTCTTTCATTTGGTTAACAATTTCCTCGTATTCACATTTTTTCATTAAACCCGATGCATTATAGGACTTCTTTTCCTGTGCTTCAGACAGCACTGAGTCAAACTTCACCTTCACTCCATCCATCGCTGGATAATAAGTAGAGTTCCAGACCACAGGAACACCACTCCTAGCGACGAGAAGGAGAGAGGAACACTGCTTAACTGGGGCAGCCGCAGAAACCTCAATACCTCAATACCTCAATACGAGACACGAGATACTGAAACAGTTTTACAAAAGAAATCAGTTCACTCCTTGTAAGCAGAAGCGTGAACCAGCGAATGAAAGAACCTTCACTAATGCCCGACTGAGAACTAACTGCCAGTTGCTGTGGTTATATATTTTGTTATTTTGCAAAGTGACATACTAAATTATGGGGGATTTTGCAAAACACCCGGTTATCATGTTTTTTTGCAAAGTAACCACACGATTAAGGTGATTTTGCAAACATACCACGATTTTGGTATATTTGCAAAATCACCGATTTCGCAAAATAACCGCAACATATATATATATGCGTAAATCCACAAGGAAGGAAAAATAAACACAGAGTCCCAAGCGCTTTCGTGTATTCACATCTTCAGGGGAAATACAGAGAGTAGAAGAATGGTTGCTGAGAGGCACCTTATATGAAAGCTGACAAGTCGAATGCAGTAGTTATCATGAAAAAAGATGATTACATACTCAAAATGGAAGATTTATTAAGTGATGATGTAACGTACTCGAAGCTTAGAAAGAATCACATTGAAACGGTGAATTTTCAGTTCAATAAGAAATTGAAAACAGTGTTAAAGGGTAATGATCAACTTATAAAACAGTTCTCCTCTCGTTCTCCTTCCCTGCCCTACATGTATGGACTCATTAAAACTCACAAGCCCAATAATCCAGCCAGACCTATTATTAGTTCTGTGGGATCCATCACCTATAAATTATCAAAGTGGTTAACTTCCTTGCTAAGCCCTTTAGTTGGCACAATTTCGGACTCCAACATAAATAATAATGTTGACTTAGTAGAAAAACTTAACAGTTTACAGGTAACTGGTGCATTTAAGCTTGTGAGTTTTGATGTTAAATCTCTATTTACCAAAGTTCCTGTTGACGACCTTTTGGATTATCTTGATGAAATACTTGATAATATCCCTCTCCCTATCACCAAAAATGCTATCCTAAAATTGATTAAGCTATGCATTAAAGACTGCAAATTTGTTTTTCAAGATTAATATTTTGAGCAAAAATTTGGTATGGCAATGGGCAATCCACTCTCCCCAGTTTTGAGCAATTTGTACATGGAGTTTTTTGAGAAGAAACTGCTTAATAACATTTTACCCAGTAATGCGGTATGGTACAGGTACGTAGATGATGTACTTTGCCTCTGGCCGTGTACTGAAAATCTAGATAACTTTCTGCCATTGCTTAACAACTTAGCCCCTTCCATTAATTTTACCACTGAAATTGAGGAGGATGGAAAATTGCCATTTTTGGATTGCCTGATTCACAGGGTAGGCAACACTTTTAAGTTTAGCATATACAGGAAACCAACCAATGTTTTGTCATATATTCATTTTTACTCTGCACACCACGATAAAGTCAAACTGTCTGTTTTCTCTTCCATGTACTTACGTACTCTACGTGTATGTAGTCCTGAATTCATGGATGAGGAATTTGGATTTATCTCTGACACTGGAACAAAATTAAAATACCCCAAACCATTTTTGGATAAGCCTTAAAATTGGCAAGAACATCATTTTATAGGGTTGAACCTCCCCTACCCCGTGACAATAAAAACTTACTGATATTACCCTACAGTGATAAATTTGCCCAAATCCCTCATCTTCTAAAAACATGGAATGTTAATGTTGCCTTCTGCAATGATAACACAGTCAAGAAAATGTTGATCAAAAATTCACCCAAATCCTCATGTGGGTGTATCTACACAGTACCTTGTAAAGAATGCAATATGTTCTTTATAGGACAAACTGGAAAAGACCTTTCAACCAGGGTCTAACAGCATAAATATAGTGTTAGGACCGGACAAGAATCTAATGCTTTATTTATTCATATGAGAGACAATAATCATTGTATTGACTGGGATAATGCCTCATCAATCATGTCTTGTAATTCATCCGTAAATAGAAACATCATAGAGTCAAGTTTGATTAAACACACAGAAAATATTAATATGAACTTAAACAATGGTATGTACAAGTTGGATAGTTTCATCATAGACAAGATTGTTAATAAGATAATTCCAACTGCTATTCCTTAATGATAATCTCAGGTTTAGAGGTCATGTCAGGTAGTTAATCCTTGTATGCACCATATGGGTGTGTATTGCTTTGAACTCGTAGTGGCAACACCTTCAGGTTGCCAGTTAGTTATTAATTGTATCGGTATATAAGGTGCCTCTCAGCAACCATTCTTCTACACTCTGTATTTCCCCTGAAGATGTGAATACACGAAAGCGCTTGGGACTCCGTGTTTATTTTTCCTTCCTTGTGGATTTACGCATATTCCTGGATCACGTGCCACCAAGTGATTTATTTGCATATATATATATATATATATATATATATATATATATATATATATATATATATATATATATATATATATATATATATATATATATATATATATATATATATATATCCACCCCCAAACAGGGTCGGGTATTGGTGTGGAAACCAGACTGTTGGGCCCGCCAGCACAAGGCATAAGGCCCAAGCAGAGGTATTTTCCCGTGCAAACAAACAACAAAACAATCCACAGTCGGTTGATTCTACAACCAACCATGGTCCAGTCAACACCTACTACAGACCCCACCACTTCCCCTGCTTACCGTCTTGTTGGCAGGGTGAAGGGTTTTAACCATTCGAAGGAATATGGCTTTGTTACCTGCTACGAGCGAGATTACCTCGTCCACATGAAGGACGTCTTTCTCTTGCTAAGAAAAACCCACTTTTTATAGACAAAAATGTATTTAATATGGACGTTTCTGAGGCAACTACCTCCCTCTTCAGCAGTACAGAGTTGAATGAAACATGAAAGGAAAATAAGTAGCTGACAAGGGGAGGGAGGGACAAGGTGTGTTCTGATGACAGACAGACCACACCTTACCTCACCCAACCGACCTGACCTGGCCATTCTTCAGGGACCCGACCCCACATCTGGGAGGGATTTGACCACTAGTGCTCTCATTAATGGATCTAGTTTGAACATACCTTCATTTAAGTTAAAGTTTTTATAGTGTTGTATACATACTGATTCTAATATTCTACGTTTCTTGAAATTGTTGCACTTAATTATCATTTTACCAGAATTCCAATCAATACAGTGGTTGTTGTCATATGCATGGACAAAGTTAGCATTATTTGTGTTACAATTCGTCATATCTCGTTTATGTTCTTTCATTCTAACATCTAAAGATCTCCCAGTTTCACCTATATCTTTCTCTCTGCTGCTACCACCTCACCACCATCACTGGGGGACGTAGAGGAAGTGAGGAAGGTTGTGGAGGCTACCAACGTAGCCGGACCTGATGGTGGGCAGGTCCTAGGCTCACTCCATGCCCGTGGGAGGAAGACGGCTGACGCCCAGCAACGGCAGCAGCAGGCAGACATCTTCACCGTCTGACCAAGACTGCTGTTACCTTAGCTGCAGAAGGGCTGGGTCGTCTTTCCGACCTCCTCCAAGACATATTCAGAAGAAATGGCTTGCCACCAATAGCCATTTCTCCTGATCTACAACCCCCGCCCCCCACCACCACCACCAAGAAACGATGCAGCAAGATGGAGGAGGAGCAGAGCTGACACACCAATAACCACACCTCCGGCCCACCCCAGTCGCCGATTGATGTTGCCTCGTCCACTCAACCGGGGGAATGTTGGAAAGGAATCACCACTACCACCACCACCTGAGACTGCCCAACAAGACCCCGAGATGGAGGAGGACACAGACACCAGTTCCTACTCCACCTCCACCTCAACCACCACCACCAAAGATGACCCCACCGGCGACAACATGGACATGGAGGATGGCAGATGGCAGGGAAGAGGAAGAGGGGGAGAAGGACAGACAGTCCACCAACACCACCACCACCACCTACTGTCACCATAGAGCTACTGTCACTTACTGTCGCCTTGACCTCTTCTTCCAGTACACCTCACGTTACCGGGACCCCGACGTCTTCAAAGTTTGGGAGGTGTGGACGAACAGAGCAACACCGTCTGCTCGTCCACTCTCCAAAACATCAACACAACACTCCGTAGGGAGGTATTGCCTGCATTAGTGATGTGGGCAATACTTTAACGGTTTTGGCACCCCTTCGGCCCCAGACACTAGCTATTGTCCCTCTATTCTTTCTATTTCCTTCCTGTTTGCTGTCTCACCTCTCTATCACCGTTTTCTGGTGCCATATGACCTCGCTGTTGCGGCGCCTAATATCAATCAATCAATCAATCAATCAACACAACAAATCTCCTGCCGATTTCCAACACGCAGAGGAGGAGGAGACACTAACACACACACACACACACACACACACACCTTGACACACACACACACACACACACACACCTTGACACACTCACACACACACCTTGACACACACACACACACACCTTGACACACTCACACACACACCTTGACACACACACACACACACACACCTTGACACACTCACACACACACCTTGACACACACACACACACACACCCCTTGACACACACACACACACACACCTTGACACACACACCCTGACACACCCGTACACTTTTCCACATACATACAAGCAATCACTCTATAAATATATCGCCTTAATGACCATTAACAAGTCGATAGGCATAAAGCATAATTAACAACAACAACACAGTGGGCAGGTCTCCCTCAGTGTACTTTCCTGCCACATACCAGCTTTGTGTGTGGTAGTCTTATCTACCGGATACTCCTTATCTGTGTGCCTGCTACCTCCGTCATTATCATCACTACTCACGTGACTATTGTTCAGTAACCCTTGCCTCTCTCCTCTATGTAACCAGTGTAGCCTAAATTATGTGTTATTGTTAATAGGTTATGTGTTATTTAGGTTAATTTCTATACGTTGTAAGGAATTGGGTTGTAACTTTGTCTTAATGCTTGTAAACTGTATATACATATTAAATCCCTCCTCTCTTCATGCCCTATTATCCTCTGTGAACCACATTGGTTATCCGTTCTAACTCTAATTTTATTTTAATGTTGTGCCTAGTCTCGGGCATGTACTGGAAGATCAACTGAGCGTAACATTAAATGGCGACCCTGCCAGGATGCTACGGTTTTAAACTACCTAATAAGTTGTAAGCAAACCTCCCTTCACCACTGTGTTTCAAATGATATAGGTGTATGTTGTGCAGTGTACAAACCTGGTAGATGATAAAGCACACTCAAAGTGTCCTTTACTTGTTTAAGTGTTAAGTGTTATGGCTACACTCAAGGGAGCTTTCTGTCATTACTAGTGTTAATATTGGTACGTTTAGTCATTATTTTTCTGGGAGGAATGGGTATTCATAGGTGTTGATCATTAACATGTAGAGTATTACGATATATTCTCTACCTCATGCACTGTACAAGAATCCTTATTTTTGTGTGAAGGAATAAGGAAGGTCTCTCGTAGATGCCTATCCTTTGTAATTGTCCTACTCAAACATTTTATATACGGTTCATTTATACTGTGTATCGCCTTACTAAACGTATTGATTAACACCTTGAGAGCATATGGTAATGGTAAACATAGACATTGGGTCGTGTTTCAATCAAGCCGCCGCTTACATGCCAAACTAACTCTCTTCATTTATTGTCATATTTAATCATGGTTATCCATCTGGTATATTTTTAATCATGGAAGGTAAGGGCTATGGTGTAGAATCTTTCCTTGCTAACCCCTCCCCTGACTGAACCACCAGGTTTTGGAGGAACTTCTGGTACGCCACCCTCGTTTTGGTGGATTTAAGTTGGTCATAATGTAAATATTTGTCTGTATTCTTGTGCCTCATTCTGTTATGTTTTCGTGATGTATGTGTGTGTGTGTGTGTGTGTAGTCATTGGATTTTCATGGGTCCCGCCTACCCTTATGTATTGTTGTCTGCCTATTGATTGATTCCATGGTGCAAGGAATTAAAAAAAAAAAAAACCCTGAATACATAAATATGTTTATGAAGAAAGAGTGGATCAAAATTTTCAGATCTCTTTACCTGATCACCCAAGTAAACTCACTAAGTCGGTAATTAAGGATGTTGTTGTAAAATATTTAGTGAAGCAGGGAATTGTAGACACCCCTGCTCTACCCGACACTGAAGATGAGGAATAAGTCCCTTTTAACCTTGACACTATCCCTCCAACTCAGTCTGCTAAAACACCGGGTGGTAAGAGTAATAACAAACCTGAAGTTTCTCAGGTTGAAAAGCTCCGGGTAGAGATGTAATACCAGCTCGAATGGGAGAAAATGTAACTTGAAAGAGAAAAACTAGAAAAGTTGGCAGTGGGTAGAGAACAAGGTAGAGCAGGAAGCAGAGTGGAGGAAAAGGAACTGTCCTTTAACATGTCTAGTGTAACTGTAATGATATCTGCTTTTGATGAAGGTGATATTGAGGGTTCAGTTAACCTTTTCGATTGATTAGCAACTAAAAACGAGTGGCCTAAAGATGTCGCTGATTGCCCCTAAACAAACAGGTAAATCATTTTACCTAGATAGACCCAATGACTATGAGTTTGTCAAACAACAGATTCTGTATGTCCATGTGATAACCCCAGAGACTTAGAGATAAATTCAGGAAACTGGTCAAAAATAAGCATCAAACATATGTGGAATTTGCATGTGATAAGCTTAAATATTTTACGAAATGGCTAAATGTTCTCTCGGTCACCACCTATTCAGAACTTATTAATCTCATTGTCCTAGAGGAATTTAAAAGAAAAGTGCCCTTACCTATTGTGAAATACATATAGAGGAGAGGGGCGAGATGGAACTATTGAGGGTGGCGGAACAAGCAGATGTGCAGGCTTTGAGGCTCCAGATCTGGTCGAGGGGTGAGGGAGACCTCACTCTTTCTGTAAAAAGTTCCTCTGACGATTTCAAGTACAAAGATGCTAAGGATAAGCTGAGGGGTAGCGGGTTCACTACTAGCCAATTAACATGTGCATACTGTAGGAAGCCAGGACATACTATTGCTTTTTGTAAACACCCCAAATGTACTATAAGGCCAACGAACATCGTAAAACACCCTTGCTGGTACCATAACAGCTGCAGTATTTGGGAATTACCCTCACTTCCCTCCCTCTGTGGCTGGGTACTAGTTCGGAAGTCGTGACGTGTGTGTGTGAGCAACAGTTGACCTGGGCCACGGTAACGAGCTTGATGAAGCCTATGTCCAGTGTCGGAACATATATATATATATATATATATATATATATATATATATAAAAGAGTAGTAAGAAAGTTTCATCTCTACTGCATCAGGTTTCTCTACCTCATCAAATCCTGTAGCTTCTAATAGTAGTGTTGTCCAGCCAAAACAGTTGTTTGATGACTTTATTTTTGATGGTGAAGTGGCTTTGACAAAGGAGGGTCAGACCTATCCTATTAAGGTCTTACGAGACACGGTGGCTCCTCAGTCCATACTGCTAAGTAATGTTCTTCCCCATCTAGAAGATAACTTTACTGGAGATAAGGCATACTGTATATTAATTTCCAGTCTCACCTCTCAGACTTCATACCCCGTGGCCCATATTTATCTTAAGCGTTCCCTTGTCGCCTCGTGTGTCAAAGTGGCAGTACAGGAAGGAAACCTCTCTGTTGAAGGAATTCATTTATTGCTTGGTAATGACATATCAGGTAAACTTGTGGTACCTAATGTTCTAACTGTAGAAAAGTCTTTACCTGTATTCCCTTCTGAACCTTCTGATGTTTTTCCCTCCTACGTGTTGACTTGTTCACAGGTCCAACAAGCCTCTCAGAAGCAATGTCAGTCTCCGTAAACTTTCCATGCCTCCTTTTGATATTATCTCTAAAGTAGATTTGATACAGGCACAGGAAACTGACCTTTCTTTAGCTGCAGGGCGACATGCTGCTCTAGACAAGAAGGATGTAGACACCCTACCTGCCTTCTATTATGATCAAGGTGTACTCATGAGTGCATACCAGCCTCTAACTCTATCAGCCAATTATTATTGGTCAGAAACCCATCAGATTGTGTTACCTAGTTCAGTACACTCAGATGTATTAAGGCTAGCTCATGACGGTTACAGTGGACATCTTGGGTTTCGTAAAACTTACTATAAACTTACTAAAATCGCGCGCCAAATGTACCGCTCGAACAGAAGTTAGAACTGAAATTTTCCGTTACCCAATGCCTGGGCCAGGCCCATGACTGATGTCATGGTTGAATAGCCTGGACATGACACCCATATGCATGACACCATGACATGGTCATGACTTGTCTCAGAATTTTTTTAAATAAAAGTTTACGTATAACTGTTATAATGGTCCTGACTGTATATCAATGAAAACATCTCTCACTAAGATAATAATTTAATAAAGTTGCTTGCTAAACTATAATTTGTGTCCTTAGTCCTATTTATATAGGCATCTTTCCCAGCAACGCCAGGTACCTCCACTAGTAAATAATATTAAAGGGAAGAAATGGTGTGTTTTACATATGTGTACGTGAGGCATGTAAGTGGTGGGTGGAAGGGTAAGTAAGTAGGGGATGTGGCTGAGGGGCAGGTGGTAGCGATGGAGGCACCGTGTTGCCACCACCCTACTCGTTTCCCTGGTTCCATCTGGTAGAGGTAAGACCTGTAGGGGCGGCTCAGCGACACGGTGGGTGAGAGTTGCTTGCCTGGTACCTGGTGGCAGGAACATATGTGGGGGTCCTGCCAAGGTTGTTGATGTGGTGGTGGTGGTGGTGGTAGCACCTGTTGTGGAGGAGGTAGCTGGCATGGAGGTGAAGCCCAGCTGTGATCCTGTATGGTGGGTGGTAACTGGAGTAGGTCCACCTTTGCAGAGAGTGCCTCAAGCTGACACATGATGGTCGTGGCGTCGAGGGCGGGCATAGGAGGTGGTAGTGCTTGTGCCGCTGGTTTGATGACTAGTTGTTGTTGTGGTGGTTGGGTGGCGTTGGCTGCGGCGGTGGGTTGTGTCAGCCATACCCCGGCGTGGTCGTTGTGGGCCTCCATCAGTGTGTCAGCCAGTTCCCCATACTATTGGAGTGTGGGGTTGTGCTGGACCAGGAGGTGGAGTTGCACCTCGGGAGGCAGGAGCCAGGTGTGCCACACTCTGAAGATGCAGTTGATCAAGGGAGAGCCGGCCTCTACGTTCAACTGCTGCATGTGTCACAACAGGACTGACTGGCGGCGTCCCTCCACTTACACATCCTCCAGGGCCTTGTAGTGCTGCATCGTTGACATCCCTTGAGCCGTCGTGATGGCCGCCTTCACCCCCTCGTACTTGGAACTGGGGGTGTGGTGAGTGAGAAGTGGAGTAACAGATGCGAACACCTCCGAGGGTAGGACGCGTAGTACAGCCTGGTATTTCTCATCCTGAAGGGTGCTGCCGTGCCAGACCGCAGGAAAAGGGTGCAACGTAAGGAATGTGGAGTGTGGAGTTGTGGGTGATGTTGTGTGAGAGTGTGACGGTGTTTTGTTAGGGTGGAGAGGCAGTGGGGGTGTCTTGTGTGGTGGAGTTGGTGGGGCACATGGTGGTGTGAGGGTGTGTATGTGGAGTCGCGTGTCGTCAGGTTTTAGGGGCGAGAGAGTGTGGAGTGGAGACTAGGGTTGTAGGTGGAATGTGAGTGCGAAAATGTAGTGGGTGAATGTGGAGAAAAGTGGCGAGGTGTGTGTGGAGCGGGCTGAGTAGCGCACAGGTGGAGGGGGAAAAAATTATGTACACCCGAGCTGGTAAATTCGCGACCACGTATTTAGATGTTTATGCCATTTGAGCTGGTAACATTTATTTGGGGAGGAATCAGAATAGGTGGAACATAGTAGAAGGACATGATACAATCTCTCACCAACAATGACACCATCCCCACACAGTGTTACCAGGTCAGATGACATAAACATTTGGGAAAGTGGTTGCGAATTTACGAGCTCGTGTGTATGTGCGTGTGCGTGTGGAGCGGCGTGTGACGAGAGGCTAGTGGAGGTTGAATGTCATGTGGAGACGAGGTTGGTGGTGGTAATGGAATGTATATGAAATAGTGTTGTGAGAGGGTATTACGTATTGGTGGAGAAAATATTGGCGTGGGTGGAGGGTGAGTATGAGGTGTAGCACAAGCGGAGGAAAATAAATTGTGTCGTACGTGTGTGTGGAGTGCAAGGCGTCGGCCAGACGAGACAGTACGGTAACACAGGTACACTGCTCACCCCTACCTTTTTCTCACGTGGCCGACGTAATTAGAGAGTGGGAGTGCTAGAACTTTATGGCAAGCACAAAGAACACAGTGGCACATGTGTAAAGTGTCCTTCACCAGGGGGTACGATATACACAACACTAACACATCAGTATATACCCAATACACAGCAGTAGTATCCCTTGTTGTCACGTGGCCATAGTAAATGAGAGAGAGGAAGGGGTGGGGCTAAAACACTGAGGGCGACCACCAACAACACAATGGTACACGTGTACAATCCAGAGTCCTTAACAGTCCTTCACTAGGGGGTAATGTATGCATGACACTTAATTGTTGTGTTTGGAAGGGGAAATGAAGTAAACAGGTTGGAGGGATTAAATGAGGAGCGATAAGAAAGATGGAGGTGGAGGAGGCAATGAGAGAGATGAAAACAGGGAAAGCTTCAGGTTTGGATGGATGCACTGTAAAATGACTGAAATATGGTGGAACAAGTATGATGGAGTGGTTGTAGAATGGGTGAGTGCTTGTGTAGTACCTCTATATAAGGGAAAGTGGGATAGATACCAATGTACGAGTTTTAGGGGTTTAAGCCTGTTAAGTGTAGTAGGAAAGCTGTATGGGAAGGTGCTGATAAAGAGAGTCAGAGAGGGTACGGAGGTTGTGATTAGTGAAGAGCAAGGTGGCTTTAGGAGAGGAAGAGGTTGTGTGGACCAGATATTTGCAGTAAGGCAGGTGTGTGAAAAATAATTAGAGAAAAGTAAAGAAGTAGTATGGGCATTTATGGATCTCGAGAAAGCATATGATAGAACTGATAGAAATGGATTGTGGAAGGTTTTGCAGTTGTACGGGCTGGAGGGGGGAGGGATTATTGAGAGGGGTGAAAAGTTTCTATGTGAACAGTAGAGCATGTGTTACAGTGGGAAGTAAAGGTAGGACTCTGTCAAGGCTGTGTGTTGCCACCATGGTTGTTTAATATTTTTTATGGACAGTGTGGTAAGAGAGGTAAATGATAGGGTGATGGAGAGAAGACTGAGATAGTGGCAGAGTCAGAAAAGGAACTGAGTATGTTAGTGCTGGAGTTTGGACGGGTGTGCAGGAGGAAACTGAGAGTGAACGAGGCAAAGAGCAAGGTAATGAGATCTAGGAGTGGAGCAAAGGATAGAAGGATGAATATAATGCTGGATGGTGAAATATTGGAAGAGGTGGAGTGCTTTAAGTATTTGGGGTCAAAGGTGATGGTGGGTAGTAAAATAGAGACAGAGGTAAAATGTAGAGTAAATGAGGTAGGAAAGGTGCTAGGAGGAATGAATAGGATGTTTGACTGTAAGTCACTTAGAATGGACGTAAAGAGGAAGTTGTACGAAGGGATAGCAGTGTCTACTGTACTGTATGGAGCAGAAACATGGAATATGGGAGAAAGTGAGAAAAGAAGGTTGAATGTAGTAGAGATGAGATGTCTGAGAAGCATGTGTGGTGTGACTCGAATGGACAGAGTCAGGAATGAGGAAGTGAGGAGAAGGACAGATGTAGTGAGAGAGCTAACAGGTCGGGCAGAGCAGAGTGTGTTAAGCTGGTTTGGACATGTGGAGAGAATGGAGGAGAATATAATGGTAAAGAGGATAGGTGGCTCAAATGTGGGAGGTGTAAGGAGGAGAGGAAG
>JAWQEG010002422.1:0-40000 GCA_033782935.1 Petrolisthes cinctipes | reverse complement strand
GGGTTGAGTGGATGGGGGTTAGGTGGGAGGGGAAGTCAACTCAGTAACCCTCTTTATGGATTGCCATTCAAACATTAATTTTGAGCCAACATTCTCTCTATAAGTGATGCCAAGTTTGGGGAATTTTCACTAGACATGGGGAATCAGAGGTACCAATGGGGATATTATAGAAATTTCGTCAAGCAGACCTGGCACCACTGCTCTCTCTCTCTCTCTCTCCACATACCCCCCTCCTTTGCAACCCACAACCCTCCCCTACCCTCAACCCACTCCATTATCCCTCTCTCTCTATCTCTCCCTTTGTAATGACGTCATAATTGGTTTGGAGAATCAGTTTGCTCCCGAATTACCCTAGAGAGATCAGAAGTCCCTTGTAGTATCCTTGGAGTACATTGATTACTCCAAAATATATCAGAAAACAGGGATTAATTAATTAATATCATAATGGTATCTACCCTGTTGCCTGGAATTGTTTGGAGGAATCAAGTTGTTCCAATATTGCCACCAAACCAATTTATTTCATGGGATATAATATTAAGTATTCATACATTTCTTTTTTTGCTAAGGAAATTGAAACACATTATTAATATTTATTTATTTATTATATTATTAGACAACAATGCATGAAGGAAGGAGAGAGAGAGAGAGAGGTGGGGGGAAATAGGAGGAAAGAAGGGACAACAAACACTTATCTATTTTTATATAATAATTTCTTTATCTTTATTATTTCTTTCCTTTTACCTTAACTGATATTTTTTATAATTATTCTAACCTGAATTATTTATTGTTGTATATTTTCTTACACCTAATTAATTATTGATAAATATCAGACTCATTTATTTTATGGGATAATTTAAAAATATCTATATATTTCTTATTTACTAAAGAAATTGAAACATATTATTTATTTATTTATTTCTATTGGACATCAAGCACGAAGGAAGGAGAGAGAGAGAGAGAGAGAGAGGAAGAGAGGAGAGAAGAGAGAGAGAGGAGAGAGAGGAGAGAGAGAGAGAGCGAGAGAGAGAGAAGAGAGAGAGAGAGAGAGAATAGAAAGAAAGGAGGGACAACAAACACAAATTTATTTTTATATCTTTGTTTTCTTACTTATATATTCATTTATTTATAAATTGTTTATTCAATTCCATGCATATTTTCTATACACACACAGAGTCTCTCTCTCTCTCTCTGTATTTCACTACCTTCCTCTCTCTCTTCTCAATCTCTCTCACACTTACACGTACACAATTAACTTAATTTTATTAAGTTTGGAAAAAAGTGAGAGAAGACCAAATTGGCAATAAAAACTTGGAAACAAATTAAAAAATGAAGCAGAGAAAGAAACAGACTTAGGGTTAACGATAAATAAGTAATTTACACCAAATGATCATATAAATGAAAAAGTGAGAAACATGTATACATTCTAAGAAAACCCCACTTTTTATAGACAAAAAAGTATTTAATATGGACGTTTCTGAGGGCAACTACCTCCCTCTTCAGCTGTACAGAGTTGAATGAAACATGAAAGGAAAATAAGTAGCTGACAGGGGGAGGGAGGGACAAGGTGTGTTCTGATGACAGACCAGACCACACCTCACCTCACCTCACCCAACCGACCTGACCTGGCCATTCTTCAGGGTCCCGACCCCACATCTGGGAGGGATTTGACCACTAGTGCTCTCATTAATGGATCTAGTTTGAGCATACCTTCATTTAAGTTAAAGTTTTTTATAGTGTTGTATACATACTGATTCTAATATTCTACGTTTCTTGAAATTGTTTCACTTAATTATCATTTTACCAGAATTCCAATCAATACAGTGGTCTGTTGTCATATGCATGGACAAAGTTAGCATTATTTGTGTTACAATTCGTCATATCTCGTTTATGTTCTTTCATTCTAACATCTAAAGATCTCCCAGTTTCACCTATATAAACTAAGTCACAGTCTTTGCAAGGAATTTTGTATACTCCTGCTTGGGGCTGAACAGTGGCATTATTTCTTACAAGAGTGGTTTTGATGCTAGAAGTATATTTGAAGGCTATGTTTACATCAAGTTCTCTGCTAACTGACTGAATTTTTTCCAGACTTTTTACATAAGGAAGACATAAATAAGGTTTCTTTTCTGACTGACATATATATAGTTTTCCAAATAGAGTAATAGACGAATGGAACAAATTTACAGAAGAAATGGTGTGTGTAAAAAACATACATAACTTTCAAGAAAAATATGATGATTGTAAAGATACAAATAGGTAAGAACAAATAGGTAAGAACACAGACGAAGGAATACACACACACACACACACACACACACACACCACACACACACACACAAGGAGTACACACACACACACACATCGACGAAGGAGTACACACACACACATACACAGACGAAAGGAATACACACACACACACAGGCGCAGACGAAGAAATACACACACACACACAGACGAAGGAATACTCACACACACATACGAAGGAATACACTCACACACACAGACACACACACACAGTGATACAGACGAAGGAATACACACACACACACAGATGAAGGAATACACTCACACACACAGACACACACACACAGTGACACAGACGAAGGAATACACACACACATAGACACACGCAGACGAAGGAATACACACACACACACACACAAACGAAGAAATACACACACAGACACACGCAGACGAAGGATACACACACACACACACATAGACGAAGAAATACACACACACACACACACAGAGACGAAGGAATACACACACACACAGACGAAGGAATACACACACAAACACACATAGGAATACACACACACACACACACACACACACATAGGAATACACACACACACACAGACGAAGGAATACACACACACACATAGGAATACACACACACACACACACACACACAGACGAAGGAGTAGCCACACACACACACATTGGAATACACACACACACATAGATACACACACACACAAACAGAAGAAGAAATACACACACATACACATTCGAAAAAATTCACACACACATACACACACATATATACACACACACAGACACACACAGAGGAACACACACACACACAGACGAAGGAACACACAGACGAAGGAATACACACACATTTTTTTTTTTTTTTTTTTTTTTTACTTTGCTGGGAGTTTTACTGTTCATTTAATTTCAATTTGATTTTGGTTTACTGTTTCCTTTGGTTTGGTCTACTGATTAATTTTGGTTTTTACTTATTTATTCTGTTTTACTGTATGCTTTTGTTTGTACTATTTGTTTATGTTTTTTTTTGTTTTTTTTTGTTTTTTGGTAGCTTGAATTCAGTTCTTACTGTTTGCTTTTGTTTGCTGTTTGATTTCATTTGATACAACTGTATGATTATAATGAATCTTTGCTCTAGGTCATGATGAATTTACACTTTTATTTTTATCTGTCTGTCATGGAGCTCCTGCTCGACAGACTGTATTGACTACGGTCAACAAGGTCACCATCAACCATGATAAGACCGTAGTTATGCATTTCAACACCACCACCACCCAAGTACAACCACCATCATTGACTGTGGGTGACCATCCTCTCCAGTTAGTTCAGTCCACCAAACTTCTGGGTATCACCATCGACCACAAACTCAACTGGAAGGAACATGGAAATAACACGGTCAAGTCAGCCTCGTACCGTCTCTACATGTTAAGACGACTGAGGTCACTTGGGACACCCATGTTGGAGCTCAGTACCATCTATAGCTCCTTCATACTACCCAAGCTTACCTATGCGTCACCAGCCTGGTCATTCTCTATTAACACCACCCAGAAACATCAACTGGAGAGAGTGCAGAAAAGGGCGGGTAGAATAATACTGGGTGGTGAGTACACAGGGTACAACAATGCTCTCTCCACCCTCAACATGTTATCCCTCAGTCAGCTCCACCATCAGACACTACTATCATTCGGCCAGGGACTACTACAACATCCACGTCACCGACACTTCCTTCCACCTACAATACCTCGTCCACCTCGTGCACTCCGTCACACCAACAAACTACAGCCTATAAGAGCCCGCACTGATAGATATAAGAACAGTGCCATCCCCACCATCGTACATCTACTCAACAACACCTAGTTTAATCAATATACTGCCTTATATCCTTGTATATATTTTATGTTTATTTCTATTACTCTTATTTATATATGTACATCTATTTATAACTGTATATTTTCAGCTCCAGGCTGCCACTCTCCTTAATAAAACCGTTTATTATTATTATTATTATTATCATTATTTTCACAGTGATTTTAATATCCAACGAATTTGACAGAAACCCAATACAGAGCTATCGTAACTTTCTGTACAGTGGTTATTGTTGTTGTTGTAGTTCCCCAGACTGTCTGGCCGAGCAGTCCCGAGTCTGGTTGACCGAAGCACCGCAGATGCTCGGACCCCCGAATGGGAGTCAGGGTGATAGTGAGATCAGTTTCTTCGAAGGCAGCAGACGAGGGGACTGCTGGCTCACGGGCTTGTATCCCTGGGCCAGCATTCCCACCGTCTGTAGTCTTCCTTGTTGTGCCACCCGATCGGGCGATCTCGTCGGCTACCCAGAAGGGATGAGAGTAAGGAGACAGACAGAACAGGCCAGGGTGTGGTAGAGGATGCCAGATTCCTCATTTCTGGATATAACCAGCCCTCACCAGTCTGTACAGTTGGTTCCACTAATAACGAGCACAACGTCTGGTGAGTTTGGCGAAGTGTGGCAACACTGTGTTTGTTTACATAGCGTCCTTATGATGGATAATATAACAGGAGTTAGTTCTGTCCATTCGTTTACTATTGCTACAAGTAATCAAACACAGTGGTGCCACATTTAGCCAAACTCACCAGAAGCTGTGTTCGTTATTAGTGGAGCCAGTTGTACACTGACTGACATAAATTGAACTCAGCACTAACCGAGTGTAAACATCTTTCAACCTTACTATTGCACAGAAATATTCGCTTTAACGCCTTAGACGTGAAGCAAAAGCCAGGTTTGTACAGACCAAAATAATAACGTTTGACAGCTTTCCTCTGTTGGTTAGCTGGGAAACTTTTAAATAAATAGATTAAGTACCATCTTCTAATTTACTACAAGTAGCTACACACTATTCAAAAAAATAATATCATATGAGAACGTCAAAACATTATTTTTTAAGTTCCTTATTCACCTTTAGTACCAGCCCCAACACTTTGGGGAGCATTGTCGCTAAAGACCATGAAGTTATCAGATACATGGTGGGAAGATGATAGGAATATATGAATAAATATAAGAAAACAATTGCAGTAATATTATGAAAGAAAACAAAGATAACAATGAAAATTATATATATATATATATATATATATATATATATATATATATATATATATATATATATATATATATATATATATATATATATATATATATATATATATATATATATATATATATATATATATATATATATATATATATATATATATATATATATATAATCCCTGAACACCTAAGGGACCCCGTGATGTAGTCAGAAAATTGGAGGTTAATGAGTCCTTCAAACTTTGCCACGAAACATCATCTATATGGAAGTAGCGTGTTTCGTGGCATGTCAGGAGGAAGTCTAAAAAGCCTCCAATTCCGATACACGACCACAGGGTCCTGTAGGGGAGATTCTATGGTTTTATAATTGTTTCTACAATTGAAAGCCTACTGATTCCTCTTAACAATGCAAGAAAACACACTCCCTCAATGGCACTAATAAGAGATAGGTGTCTTGGTATAGTGTGGAAGAATCAGAGTCCTTCCATTTCACCAAGAAAAGATTCATACACTCCATCGACTACATCAGACGAACTCTTACAAAATTTATTATTTCTTTTAGGTTAGAATAGGAAGAGGGAATGCTATCATGTCATCAGTGCCAAGAAAAGGAATTATTCTACTTCATTTAGAGTGTACGGATTCCATACCTCAGTCCCAGAACAATTAAAGAATTATACTCCATCGAATACATCAGACGAATTCATACTTATACATTCTATTAGGTTAGAAGAGGAAGAAGGGAATGCTATCATGTCATCAGTGCCAAGAAAAGGAATTATTCTACTTCATTTAGAGTGTACGGATTCCATACCTCGGTACCAAGAATCCAAAGCAATACGAGTATGTTGATCATTTACTTTATCATCAGTATCAGAGGTGTAGGACATCAGTACCAGTACTGTATACATCTTGGGACCTAACAAGAGTCACGGGCTACTGCCAAGCTACAGTCCAGAGGTTGAGGTATGATAAATATATAAATAGATTCATAAATAAATTAACAAATAAAAATAACGTTAGTCTTAGACCTCAAAGTGAAGGATCCTAAGCTTGATTCTATACATCGAGGACGTGGTTGAGATAAGCAATATAACAGATGGCAAGACGTAGGATCTCAATCTTGGAGAGCTTCTTGTCTGGGGGCAGCGTGGGCAGCAACTTACGCAGCTGAGCGAAGGCCACGTTAAAGGCCTCGACACGCATGCGTTCCCTGGAGGCATGAGCGGTGCGGTACTTGATGGTTGCTCGTCTCCTGCGGCGTCGCTCCTCCTTAGTCACGGCCACGGTGCTCTCTCGATCCCAGCAAAACAAAGTCAAAGTTGGGGAACTACTTTGACTTTTCTCACCTGAAGCCCCAGCCGCATATTATCCAAGTCTGGCGGGCTACTGCTTACTGCTGGGCCAAAATCGAGGCGGTTGGAAGGAGAATAACGTTTGGGTTATAACGATAAAACCAACCATGGGATAATCTTTGAAATAGTTTCATTCTCTTTCCCAGCTTATTTTACCTATTATGAACGTAACCTAACCTGACCTAACCTAACCTAACCTAAACTGGACCTAACCTTAATTAACCTAACCAAATCAAGCACTGACATATACCCTTCCAGACTTGGATAATATGCTCCCCGGCCACGCATTCACGATGTCCATCCCGACAGAGTTGCTAATAGTGTTCGTAGTACTAGTGTAATAGATAAGGGATGGATATTGTGAATGTGTGAAGGGGGCTTCACTTATTCTTTTTTTATTTTAATTATTTATTCATCTTGCCTCTCCTGTCTCTTTCATTTTACCCTTCTATCCTCCTTCCTTCCAACCCCCACCGTCATACTTCCCTATTCTTTTCAAAACTTTATTAAGTTTCAGCGTTTAAGCTATACATGAACTATCAATTCTCGAGCTGGAATAACTCAAGCACATAAGTGTAAGAGATAATACTCCCTGGCTGTGCAATCTAAGGCAAATGGTTGAAATGGAGACTTGAGATGTGAGAACACTGGCTCTTTGCAGTTGTCAAATAACCGTCCTCGTAATTGTTCTTAGATTTCTGAATGTCTGCCTGAATCACGCCTTATAATTGAATCATAATAATATAAGTTGAAAAAGAACATAGGCAAATTGTTTATGAATGTTTTGATATATGGTTTTAGTCCATACCAACCTGGTCCTCCTACTAGAACTGCCAGCGTTTGAGTCCGCCAGAACAACGAATGTGGGGTCGTTCTCTAGGTCTGAGGGTCGAGTACTTACCCCACCAAGTTTGAGCCCCGTGGTTGGCCTTATAATATCGTCCCGGTGGGGGTGGTGGTGGTTGTGACCCGATAACCCTTCGTGGGTGCCCAGTTTAGCAGTGCGCAGATCCCGCCTTACCAGTTCTGCTGCGTGCAACTCCACGGGAAGGAAGTCTGCCCTGGTGGTGTCGGATCTAGTGTTGTCGGTTCTGTTGATGTCGGTTCTAGTGGTATCTGGTCTGGTAGTGGTGTCTGATCGAGGTGTGAAGTCCTGGTAAGGTGCTCGGCACTCAAGTCGCCGACTCAGCTCTGATCTGAAAGTTTTATTTCATTACCCTCATAAACAAATGGCCTAAGAAATTTTCAACATCGATTTCTGGATTTTTGTCTAAACCACATCTTATGACAGAATCAAAATATTACAAGCAGAAACAAAAACTGACTTAAGCAGTTTGTGTATGAAGGAGACGATTTCCAAGTTAATTAATTAAGATGATTAATTCACAAATAAGTCCCACCCCACCTCGACACTTCCCAGTTCTATAGTTGCTTTACTCCTAGTCTTACGTCTAGATAAGGAAAATTACCAACTTGCAAAGAAAACGAAGAGTTCTACAAGCTTGATGGCAAATTGCTGTGACTGACTTCTCCAATACCTATCTATCTATCTATCTATCTATCTATCTATTGCCAGATGCCTTAATTAATCCGCGAAGGGATGGCCACAAATGAATCACCTCCATGAACCCCTGTTCCCCGTTAATTAACTGGCGTCCCTCCTCCTTCACATACCTCTCAACTCCATCCTTCCACCTCACTCTCGGTCTGCCCCTCCCCCTCCGTCCCTACACTTCACTCTCGTACACTCTCTTAACCATGGAGGTAGTATAGGTGGAGTCGCCAGTAGGACCTGATTTGTGAAGCCACCAATCTGTCATTTCCGGCGCCTTCAAGATGGCGCATACCTTTGTATGTCAGGTCAGAAGTCAGGTCAGAAGTCCACTTTTACTGAAACATATCTTGGTGTCCACCATATTGAAGGCGCCGAAAATGACAGTTCGGCGGCTTCACTTTACTCCCCTGGATTAGTGAGCCATGACGACTCCACCTATACTACCTCCATGCTCTTAACCAACCTCCAATACCAAAACAACAATATGATCCATTTGTAGCAGATTGTTTTGTCACCAAATAAGATGGTAGTTTTGATATCACTAGAGTTATCCGTGGTGTTGACAATGGCTGCTTAGTGTGTTTATGGAGTCGTTGTACACTCGAGCTCGTAAATTCGTGACCACGTACAGTACCTAGACGTTTATGTGATTTGAGCTGGTAACATTGATTGGGGAGGAATCAGAGTAGATGGAACATAGTAGAACGACATGATTTGTACAGTCTGTCGCCTACAATGACACCTTCCCCACACAGTGTTACTACCACAGATGACATTAACATCTAGGTATCGTGGTGTTGGACGTCCTCTCTACCTAATTTGCTACCTCTCTAGAGTCCGCTACGCTGCTCTCCTCCTTGTACGGCGGCGCAGGGATGCAGAGAGGCCCTTCAGCATCTCCATCACCCACTACGAGTCTGTCTGCCGTCAAAAATATTCCTACCGTCGCCGGGGCCTCATGGTTCGGAGGCATAATGTAGTCTCTGCTCGTTTGAGGTATGGCTACCGGCTGCCTTGGCAGGTTGCCGGAATGGAAGGTGAGCCTCCCTTCACTGAGTGTTGCTTGTGTCGAGCGAGTCGTGCTAACACTATAGAACATTATTGTCTGGCCTACTCATGGAGGTAGTATAGGTGGAGTCGCCAGTAGGACCTGATTTGTGAAGCCACCAATCTGCCATTTCCGGCGCCTTCAAGATGGCGCATACCTTTGTATGTCAGGTCAGAAGTCCACTTTTACTGAAACATATCTTGGTGTCCGCCATATTGAAGGCGCCGAAAATGACAGTTCGGCGGCTTCAATTTACTCCCCTGGATTAGTGAGCCATGGCGCCTCCACGTATACTACCTCCATGGGCCTACTCCACTGTTCAACACTTGCTGCCCCGGGGCCTGCCGCTTGATATACTTTGTGGACACCTGCTGAGCCATACCATGTTGGGGAGGAACTTCTAGTACGCCACCCTCCTTTTGGTGGATTTAAATAGTTTATAAGGAAATTATTCGTCTGTATTCTCGTGTTTCGCTTTGTTAGGTTTACTTGAGTGTGTGTATGTGTGTGTGTGTGTGTGGGTGTGTGTGTTTGTGTGGGTGCATGTGTATGTGTGTGTGTGTCCGTGGCCATTATATCTTCAAGTATCTTGTCAACCCTTATGTTTTGTAGCCCATCAATTGTTTGATGCCATTGCGCAAAAAAAAAAAAAAAAAAAAAAAAATATATATATATATATATATATATATATATATATATATATATATATATATATATATATATATATATATATATATATATATATATATATATATATATGTGTATGTGTATGTGTATGTATGTATATATATATATATATATATATATATATATATATATATATATATATATATATATATATATATATATATATATATATATATATATATATATATATATATATATATATATACTGTACTTACAGTCGGCCTCAGGAAATCGTAAACACGGCATCGGTACTCAAATCATACATACATACATACAGTACATACATATTACATACAGTTGCCAAAATATGAATTGCAACAAATCTTGATGAAACATTAATTGTATTATCTTCCACAACTATTTGTAGGGACCATAAGTATGTAAATACAAAAGGAAATGTATGTTCCCTTTTCCATTACATACTTATGATCCCTATAAATAAATTTGCACATTAATATACGTAACATTCCATCCAAAATTGTCTCAATTCTGAACACAGCGTAGGCATTGTTCTTCTGATTGATTCACGTATTAGCAAATAACATTACTAGAAAAATTTGGTGCTAAGATTAATATTAGTGTACTAAATATTGCAGTTGTGACGAGCCCTTGATGTCACAGTGGTGTTTACGTATTCCTGAGGTGGACAAAAACAGTACGTGGTCGCGAATTTACAAGCTCAAGTGTACCAGTACTACGCCATCGTCAATACCAACAAAGTTTCTGAATCATTCCATCAACCACTTATAAGCAAGAGGCCACCACCATTTTTGCTAAGCTAGAAAATAATGTTTCCTGGCACTACTTTGGAGGAATCAAGACGCTCTTATGAAAAAAAAAAAAAGTATACTGTCCCCTTAATTATATTTTTATGCTGACCTTTCCATCTCTGAAAAATTTGTAATTGAACTTATTGTAATTAAAAATTATATCTGTAAACGAACTCAGGAAAGAAAGCTAAAGATAAAAATGAAAATTATTATCTGTAATATCTCTCTACATTATAAAGGTGAAAGGGGCAGTACAGTTTTGTTGGTATATCTGAAGCAACTAATACCTCGAAACTCTTCCAAGCAACAGGCCAGCCACCATTATAATTGTTAATTTGGTCCTGTTTCCTGGCATATTATGAAGGAGTCAAGGCCCTCTAAAATACCAAAAGTGTATTAGCCCATTAATCAGAGGGGAGGTGGCTGAGTGGTTAGTGTTCTGGACTCGTAACCTGGAGGTCGGGAGTTCGATCCTCTCAGGTGAGGGCCTGAAAATATTTACTCTTCCGATTTGAGTTTGAGGCACTAACTATAAGGTCACCGAACGTCGTAAAACACCCTCGCTGGTACCATAACAGCTGCAGTATTTGGGAATAACCCTCACATCCCTCCCTCTGTGGCTGGGTACCAGTTCGGAAGTCGTGACGTGTGTGTGTGTGAGTAGCAGTTGACCTGGGCCACGGTAACGGGCTTGATGAAGCCTATGTCCAGTGTCGAAAGATAAAAAAAAAAAAAAAAAAAAATCAAGGTATCAGTAGCCCTTCAATTAACCACCAAGGAAATTCTTTTGTTGGTGAAATAGAAGGTCTTTGATTCCTCGAAACTATGCCAAGAGACAGATCCCCTATTAAGAACCATTGAAGGCGTCTGTGTTCTGGCATAGTTAGGAGAAATCATAGACCTTCCTATTCACCAACAAGAGAATCTGCCCTTAAGGACCCTGTGTTCGTGTATGAAGAAAATTGAAGGCTTCTGATTCCTCCTGAACATACCACGAAAAAAAGCTCCTTCCATAAACGTGTGTGTGTCGAATCGTGGCAATATTTAATTAAGGGAGTAATTCGCTTTAGTTACAATGGAGTGCTTTGATTCCTCCAAAGTATGCTAGGAAACAGGACCAGAGGAGCAAAAATAATGGTGTTCTGTTGTTGCTTGGAATAGTTTGGGGGAATTCAGTTGCTCCAGAATTACCAACACAAAATTTCCCCTTAAAGGACTCATTTACCTTCAATGTTCTTACTACATTAAAAGGTCCCTCAATGAATGACAACTTAAGGGGGTGCGGGAGTAGGGGGACAGGCTTGGGGTGGGGGGTGGGGGTGCGGGAATAGGGGGACAGGCTTGGGGTTGGGGGGTGGGGGTGCGGGAATAGGGGGACTGGCTTGGGGGGGGGGGGTAGAAAGCCTGTCCCGTATTCCCGCACCCTCCTAACCCCCCCCTCCCACCCCCACAAGCCTATCCCCCTACTCCCGCAGCCCCCCAAACCCACCCGACTCCTCCCATAAACCCCCACACCCCCCTAAACCCCCTCCCACTCAAGTGTGTCCCCTTATTCCCGCACCTCCTTGACAATAACATCTGGTTGATTCGTGTAGCATCATCTCACCTGGTCAATTCGTGTTTGACGGTGAGGTCAGGTCGTGGTGCGGCGTGGAGGGCAGCAGCGGAGGCCACACGGAGGTCAGGCGGGCCCAGGAGGCGGGGGTCACCACGTGTCACCAGGTCAGGCGAGGTCATGTAACTGCACGCCGTGTAATGACCCGCCAAGGGAAAGTCCATGTCCAACCTGAATATTACCAGGAGAACACACATATAGGTGGCCTGTTGCTTGGAATTGTATGGAGGAATTATTATCAATAAATATTGAAAGAATTGCCGTTATGGCGTACGGGTTTTCTACCTTCATTGCCCACTTATTTAGACAGACCATTCTAAGACTATTTTCTACCTTCATTACCCACTTATTTAGACCATTCTAAGACTATTTTCTACCTCCATTTGCCCACTTATTCAGACCATTCTAAGGCTATTTTTTACCTTCATTATCCACTTATTCAGACCATTCTAAGACTATTTTCTACCTTCATTACCCACTTATTTAGACCATTCTAAGACTATTTTCTACCTTCATTACCCACTTATTCAGACCATTCTAAGACTATTTTCTACCTTCATTACCCACTTATTTAGACCATTCTAAGACTATTTTCTACCTTCATTACCCACTTATTCAGACCATTCTAAGACTATTTTCTACCTTCATTACCCACTTATTTAGACCATTCTAAAACTATTTTCTACCTTCATTACCCACTTATTTAGACCATTCTAAGACTATTTTCTACCTTCATTACCCACCTATTTACACAATTCTAAGACTATTTTCTACCTTCATTACTCACTTATTTAGACCATTCTAAAACTATTTTCTACCTTCATTACCCACTTATTCAGACCATTCTAAGACTATTTTCTACATTCATTACCCAGTTATTTCGACAATTCTAAGACTATTTTCTACCTTCATTACTCACCTATTTAGACCATTCTAAAACTATTTTTTTCTATGGCATTTCCTCCGCAATTGCCCCATTTCCAAGATAGGGCATATTCAAATGAAATTTGAAATTACCTGACCTTACCTAACCTAACCTAGACCACAGCAGACTACTTGGACCTAACCTGGGCTAACTACCGGGACATAACCTCGGCAAATTACCGGGAAATAACTGTGGTAAAGTACAGAAAATGACCAGGGCAAAATACTGGGACCTAACCGGATCTGGCAACACTGCTACGAAACGGTAATTCTTTCAATAAATACCTTATTTTCTTCAGATTTGCCAACACCGTACTTCCATACTATATAATTATCAAGAGTTCCTTTTGAGGGTATAATGGTGAGTTACTGATTCCTCCATGATTATTAATGGGGAAGTTTTGTGTTGGTAAATCTGGAGCAAATGAATCCTCCAAACTATTCCAAGCAACAACAGAACACCATTATTTTTGCTCTTCTGGTCCTGTTTCCTGGCATACTCTGGAGGAATCAAGGATCTCCAATGTAACAAAAAAGAATTACCACCTTAATGAAACATAAAGGTCGTCTGTTTCATGGCAACAAGAGAATATCCCAAGTTTTGGTAATTTTATTTTCTGTTTAAAAAAAATGGATTATAGATGAGGATTAAAGATGAGGATTAAATATGAGAATTACAAGATGAGGACGAAAGATGGGGATTAACAGATGAGGATTATAGATTAGGGTTAAAGATGTGGATTAAAAATTAGTATTAAAAGATTAGGATTAAAGATTAGGATTAGAGATGAGGATTAAAAGATAAGGATTAAAAAGTGAGGTTTAAGATGAGGATTAAAAATGAAGATTAAAGATTAGAGTTAAAGATGATGATTAAAAAATGATGATTAATGGTTAGAATTAAAGGTTAGTATTCAAGATTAGGATTAAAGATTAGGGTTAAAAGAAGTGGATTAAAAATGAGGACAAAAATAAAGATTAAAAAATGAGGATTAATAAAAGGATGAGATGTCACTTAGACTGGTGGTATTAAACTTTCTCTTCGACGAAAACAATCTTCGTCGCTATATTCACATTGAAAAAACAAATGAAATGGGAGCTGAGTAATGGAGATTGTTTTCGTCGAATATAACGTTCAATACTATAGTACCAGCCATTGCGGTGGCGGTGGCGGTGGTTGTTGTTGTTGTTGTTTTTTATTATTTTATTTTATTTTATTTTTATTATTATTATTATTATTATTATTTTTTTTTTTATTATTATTATCAGTATCATTATCATTATCATTATTATTATTATTATGGTGAAGACAATGGGATACACAAAGCTTTTTACTTCGTCGTATATTTTCTTTGTACGCATAATTAATTAATCAATGTGGTGTCGGAAGAAAACTACACATTATTGGTATAGTGAAACCAGCACAGCTGGATTGCTATAGAATACGCCCCTTCACAAGCCCAGGCCCCGTATAGGCATAATCTGGCGCTGTACTGATAGTGGAGCCACCTGGTGGTGGCGCGGTGAGGTATTAAGCCCCTCCTCCGCTGAATACCGCTCGCCCACTCTGTCTCGGAACACGTCTCAGTCAACATCTACGCTCCTCGCTGCTACGCTATGGTATTGTGTCACGTGTTCCTGCTAATATTTTCTTTTGTGTTCTAGTGGCTAGCCTGCTTTGCAGATGTATCGTGTGTGTATTCTAGGAGGGTTTTAGGTGTTTATGGGTTTTTTTTCTTCGTTAGGACTGAGTTCTCTTTTCCTTAGAGAAGGGGGGCTTTTCAGCCCCTTTTTTCGGAGTTTTTCTCCGTCTTTCCCCCCCTTTCACCTTTCCTCCTGCCACTAGTACATGCTTCGTGTGTATTTTATCGGGGTTTCTGGGGTTTTTAGCGAGGTTAGTGGGCGCCACGTGGGACTTCACCGCCCCACGTGGTGAGCACATGGGGTCTTTGCAGCCCTTCCTCTTGCCTTCCCCGATTATTATGTGTCCCCTCTCGGTAAGGGGGAGTGAGAATTGTGCCCTGGTTCTCTCTTCCTCTCCCGGGCGGGGGTTTTTTATTTTATTTTTGGGGTTTTTCCATTATTTTCAGCCTGGAGTGTTTCTTCTCAGGCTATCGGGTCCCCTCCTACCCCTCCTTCTGGATCCTTCTGTCCAGGGGGCCCTTATTTACCCGCTCCATGTGGCGGGCTGTTTTGGTTTTACGGGGTTTTTCCCTGGGCGGCTGCGCGAGTGTGGGGGATCGTGTCCTGGTCCCCGGGTACAGCGGGCGTGTCCCACGCTTCTTTCCTTCGGGGAGGATGGGTTTCGTGTCTTCTGTGTACCAGTGTTTGCACGTGTTAACCCATGTTTGTGTATTCTTTTCTCCCTCAGCCTACTCGTGCCCTTTGTGCTGCTTCAGGATGTACCGTGCGGGTCTCGCCTGACGGACACCTGCACTGTTCGCCTCACGCACCCTGCTTCACTCCCTTGGGTTACGACCCTTTGGCGTGTGGTGTGTGCCGCCCCTGGGCTGAGTTGTGTCGGGTTACCTCCCCTTCTGCCCGCTCCAAGCTCCCTGCCCTTGCTTCTCTTCGTATGGCGTGGACGAGGGCTAGGAGAATGGCCCACAAACGAGACGGTTCTTCTTTGGCGTGGGTGGACCCGATTTTGGGAGCGGACCTGGGTTTATTCAGGACCCGTTACCCTTCTTCCCGTCTCTCGGAGTCTCAGGGGCTAGAACCTCCTGAGGCCCGAGAGATTGAGCCTCCTTCCCTAGACGGTACTACGACTCCTTCTCGGGGCTTAGCCCCCCGGGAAACGAGCGAGTCTGTCGCGCTGGTTCTCCCGACTACCTCACCGGTACAAGGGCCCAGCAGGGAACCCCCAGCTTCGCCTCCTGCTAGAGCTGGCTCCTCAGGCCTCTCTAGAGGATGCAAGCGTTCAGCTAAGAGGTCCCGCCACTCCAGGAAGTCACGTGCTCGTCGCCGTTCTCCTTCCTCCTCTTCTTCGTCGTCCTCTTCCTCTTCTTCGTCGTCGGGGAGCTCTCCTTCGCTCGCCCGCAAATCCCGCAAGGGTAAGCGGGGGGGGGACAGCCCCTCGTCGAGGAAGATAGTTAAGATCTTCCACGCCCTTATTCCTCACGCTTTTCCTGGGGCGTCCGTCGCGCAGCCTCCGGCTGTCGCTACGGAACCTGCTCTTTTTCCCCCGCCTCCCGCTGCTGCTCCCGTCAAGGGCGCGAGTCCTCCCGGGGATGGGGGAGTCCTTTTCGTGCCTCCCGTTTCCCCGGGACTCGAGTCTCCGTCGGGGGACGTAGCTGAGGAGTTGGTTACCTCCGCACCTCCGTCCCCGTCACCCCCTCCTTCGGGAGACGGATACCTTCCCTACTCTTGGTCTCTTCTCCCTCCTACCTGGACCCACTCTTCGGAGGAAGGCAGACTGGTGGCTTGGTCTCCGGACACGGCTCAACCAAACGTGTGGATCCGGAGGGATGTCGTCCTGGTGAAGTGGGGGGCGGATGAGAAGGGCGAGGCTATTCCCTTCTACAAGGTCCGTCCTATCTCAGCGCCCGTACCCACTTCATCTAGGGTGTCCTCTGCGGCGACCCTGGACGCGATGGGTTTTCTGGTGGAGTACAGCCAGCTACACTTGTCCGGGGCTTGGAGGATTGACCGCTCCCACGGTAACACAGCGCTCCTCCTTTCCTCGGACGCGTACTTCCCGGGGGATAAGGGCGAAGGGGACCTGGACATTCCAGCCCTTCTCCTTAAGTCCCTGGACCACCAGAGAAACAACGCGCCCAGGAAGCCCCCTCCTCCGTCTTTCCCCGTCATCCTCCCTCATTCCCGGGCCCCCCTGGGCTTGAGGGAGTGCCTGTGGAAGACGGAGAAGGAGCCCCCGGTCCCCTATCAGCTGAAGGAGCCTGATGGCAAGTTGCGACAGGCGGAGTCTGCTACCCGTCTAGAGTTGGCCCACACCATCTCCACGGGGGCAGCCGCCTCGTTGATAAGGGACTGCCTCAACGCCCTAACCAACTCCTACCACGAGATGTCGGGTGTACAGCTAGCGTGAGTACCTTACTCGTGTGTCATGTTTATTAGGGATACTGGGTAGAGGGTCTCTCTGTTACTCCCGGGTACTTATCCCCGGGTTCGCTCGGTTTTTCCTTGTTTACCCCTTACAGTGACACCCTCTCTTCCATGGCCACCGTGATGGAGGGCGTGGCGGCGATGGCGACCCACTTCATGCGGAAGGAGGCGAAGGCTTTCGCCGAGGCGAGACTGGCAGCCCGCCAAGCGGCGGCTAAATCTGCACCGGAGATGGCACAGAGGGGAGTGGTGCGAGCTGCCCCCTTGTCCCCTGCCCTCTTTGACCAACCAGCGACAAACACAATCTTCGCCTCCCTCCCAGCGGTAATCAATTTACCAAAACCCTCCACCTCCAAGTAAGTACCTCTCGTGTTCGTCTTACCCGAGTTGTCACGGGGGTGAAATGAAAGGATTTTCGGGTCTACTTTGGTTCCTAATCATTCTGTTTGTCCGTAGGCCACGTGCCCCACAGCCAGCCAGACCAGCCTACCAGCCCCGGAGGCCCTCCCAGCCCTCCAGGCTACCGAGGGGACTCTCTTTCGGCCACCCTCTCTCTCGCTCCAGACAACGCCCGCCGGACCCTCCGCCACGTCTGCCAGGCGCATTTTTCCCGTACTTTCACTCGCCGCCAGTGGGAATCATTGCTCGGGTCCCTAAATTTCGCGGCCCCTGCAATGCCCCTGGGACGATTGAAACACAGGAGGCTGACGCGGGAGGTAAACCTCCACCTGTCCCCCGCACACAGGGACCTTCCCAGGCAAGTGTCCCCCTCTCTCCACCGCCTCCTTCGCCCCTGGCTACGTCCCGGTGCCCTGCGTCAGCGGGTCCCCTGGGTGTTCCCTCCCCCGGGGATCACGGTGGTGACAGACGCATCGGACGTAGGCTGGGGATACCAGTCTTGCCTGGGACATCAACGGTGCGGGGGATGGAAGGAAGGGGAAAGGCTACTGCACATCAACGCCCGGGAGTTGATGGTAGCGAAGGAATGGCTCAACAGACACCCTCAGTTTGCCAGGATAGGCGTCCGCTTCGATATGGACAATGTTGCGGCCGTGCAGTGCCTACAGAAACAGGGCACCGCACGGTCGGAAATTCTCCTGTCCCTGTCAGAACAGATTTTCGCAATAGCGGCCAAGAGGGACATTCACCTCTCGGCCCGCTACGTGCCAGGGCGGGAGAACGATTGGGCGGACGCCCTATCCAGGTTCAGGGGGACGTCAGTCGAGTGGCAACCGCGTCCCCTTGTGTTCGAGTCTCTCTGCCTTCGCTACGGGACACCGGAGGTGGACCTATTCGCCTCCCCATCCACGACCCTACTCCCTCTGTTCCTGACATGCTCATCCAGAACAGAGGCGGGAGGCCCGGACGTCTTCACGGAGGACTGGAACAGGTGGGGTCATCTCTACCTCTTCCCACCCCCAGCCACTTCAGTCCTCCTGAAGACGATCCTCAAGCTGCGCACGTTCAGGGGGAGGGTTCTCCTCATAGCCCCCCTCTGGCCAGCACAGCCGTGGTTCGGAGAGTTGTCCCGGTGGTGCCCTCATCCCCTTCAGTTGGGATCGGCGTGCCTCTCCAGCACCCTGTCTGCACCACTCCAAGCGTCACTGAAACTACACGCTTGGAGTTTCTACGGGGAGTCCTCAGCAAAAGGTTCACTAAGGAGACAGTGGACAAGATGTTGAGGGCTCATCGTCAGTCGTCGGTGCGACAATACGAATCGTGCTGGAAAAGATTCCAGGACTTCTTGCGAAGACACCCCTCCAGGGTCATCTCGGAGGACACAGTCCTGGAATTCCTCACGTGGCTCGCCGATTCCACCAACAGGGCCCCGGCGACGGTGCTTGCGCATCACGCAGCCCTGTCTGATCCCCTCCTCCTGGGTTATAACATTAAGGTTTCGGAGAGGCCTCTCTCTCTCCTGAGAATGGGGATTCGGGCGGGGACCGCACCTCACCGGGCCCAGACACCCTCCTGGTCCCTTCATCGCGTCCTTTCCTACCTGACCTTCGAGGGGGTCCCTCTGGAGGTTTGTCACCTCCTCCAGAAAGCTCTCTTCCTGCTCGCCTTAGCTACAGGTTACAGGGCTTCTCAGTTGGCAGCCCTGACCCGTCACACAGCCTTTTCTTCAGTAACCCCTAACCTTACTTCCTTAACCATTTCCCCCTCTCCTGCTTTTCTAGCTAAGAACGAGCAGGCTGATGACAGAATTGGCCCTCTCGCAGTACCCTCGTTCCTGAGGGATGGAAATTTCCACCCCCTCTGCCCAGTCCACGCCTTTGTAGCATACGTGGAGGCGACGAGAGGGGCTTCTCCGGACCACCTCTTCTACAACTCTAGGTCCGGTAACCCTCTCTTCCCTAGGTCAATCGCTCGCCTTCTCTGCTGAGTGATAGAGAACGGGGATCCCGGACACGCCCCGAGGGCTCACAGCGTTAGGGGCGTGGCCGCCTCCCTCGCCTTCCTCAGGACTCACTCGGTGGAAAGGGTCAGGGATTTGGGGGGCTGGGCTTCCACTTCCTCCTTCAGGACGAGGTACCTGTTCCACTCGCTCTCCCCTACCCCCTGTGTGGCTATGGGTACTCCACCTTCTATTCCCCAGGGTCCCCACGGGAGACACATGGGGGGGAGGGGCCGCCCGAAGAGAAAAGGTCGGGTGATTTAAGTCCCGTCACATCATCCCATACCTCATCCACATCTTGTACAACTTCATGCTCATCCCCATTCTTTACGTGTACATATGGTGAGGGAGACAAAAATAAATTACATTGTTACGGAATTCTTGTGTATTCATTTTCCAAACAATTACTTTACTATGATGAGTGACAGGAGATATTATTACACAGGATATCTGGATCCTAGTGTCCTCCTTCATCCCCTCGGGATCACATTACCTGAGCGAGGGCCATAGCCCTAACTCAGAAGACTTGAATAAAGGGGGGGGGGGAAGGGGGGGCGGTTGCCATGGGCACCTCCCCCCTCCTCTCCTAGACCCGAACCCTCGAGTCTGCCTATAAAGACTTTATGTGTAACAATTCTGGTCTATAACAGAATGGTCTACGGGTATATGGTATAAGCTACTTCTGCCCCACCACGGCTACTCACCTAGCCAGTGTCGGGAGGGGCGTTAGCTTCTGCCTCACCGGGCTCGGTTACCTTTCCTGCCCTCCGCTCTCAATCACTCTTAACTAGCACGTGATTGCCTCCACCTCACCTCCCACCTACCGCATCGCATGCATAGCAATCCAGCTGTGCTGGTTTCACTATACCAATAATATGCATTTGTCGCGGCTTCTAGCCGCTTAAATTGTATTTATTGGTTGTGAAACCAGCACAGCTTTTACTGTCCCACCCACCTCCCGATGCGGCAGGCACTCACTTCTTTCTCATTGGAGTGAGCGAGCGGTATTCAGCGGAGGAGGGGCTTAATACCTCACCGCGCCACCACCAGGTGGCTCCACTATCAGTACAGCGCCAGATTTGAATTTTATTTACTTCTGATGAACGTCACGGAATTGCCCCTTCCAACCCAGATTATGCCTATACGGGGCCTGGGCTTGTGAAGGGGCGTATTCTATAGCAATCCAGCTGTGCTGGTTTCACAACCAATAAATACAATTTAAGCGGCTAGAAGCCGCGACAAATGCACTAATATAGAGAATATATAATTATTATTAACTTCATATTTGTCAAGCCTTTGGCAACACTGTATGGTGAAATGATTATGAAATAGAAGAATTGATTGATTGATTGATATATATTAGGCGCCATAACAGCGAAGTCATATAGCGCCAGAAAAAGGTGATAGGGAGGTGAGACAGCATTGATTGATATTAGGCGCCATAACAGCGAGGTCATATAGCGCCAGAAAAAGGTGATAGAGATTTGTGACAGAAAGCAGGAAGGTATTAGAAAGAAAAGAGGGACAATTGAATGAAATACAAAAATGAAATATAAGAATGAAATAGACGGCTGAATATTTCTTGACCTGAATTGCCACGTGTCAAGAAGACCCTGTAGGTAGGTAGGTAGGGTGAGGGAGAAGGTGATAGAGAGGAGAGACAGCATACACATAGCAAATGGATTGAAAAGAAAAGAAGATTTAGGGGTTTATGCCTATCGACTCATGGTGTTGGTTATTAAGGCAGTCAGTCTTGTTACATCAACATATATTCCCCCAGCCTACAAGGTTGCTATCCTTGTTTTTACAGCAGGGTACCTACTTACTGCTAGATGAACAGGAACATAGGGGGCTGGGAAAATTGTCCAACAATTCTACTGACCCGGGAATCGAACCCGGGACCTCTCGCGCATAAAGCCCTAAATCATCTTCTTATTGAGCATCACACGTGAAGCACACAACCAACATCTCGTAGCTTCACTCAATAATCTCGTGGCCTCACAAGAGTCACAGGATACTGAGAGACCACAGTCCTGAGGTCGAGCTGTACACTCGCAATCCAAAATATGTCTCCGGATTTGCTTCGAATAGCCTGATCGAATATTAAGCGAGCTCAAGTAAATATGAAACAGAATAAGCGTTGTAATTGGTTCACTAGTATATAAAATTATTCGAAACTTCAACAAGACGTGGATACAAATTTTGGATTGCGAGTGTACACTGTATAGCCTACTTATATATTATTAAATATTGGGGAGGCAGAGACCAGTGACAAGTGATGATAACGCAGATATTTCGCAACCACAAGACGGGATATTGTCACTGGCCTCTTCTTGCTTCCTCAAAGTTTACAAAGAGAGGCACGAAATATCCACAATTATGTGTTCAAAATCTTTTAAAACCTTACAAAAGGTGAAGGTAGAGACGTTGGTGCATATACTGTACAATCAACGGCAAAAGTCCTGTCGCCTCACTTCTATCTTAGTAAATATCTTGGTAATATAGAACAACACGTGTATGATTTTGCAGCACCTCATAATAATAATAACTGAGGGGGTTGAGTTGACGTAAGGTGTTGTATGATAATATTTTGATATGATACTGATTTATTTGCACGATGGAAGGAAAGTGTCGGTGGTTATTTGATTGTGGCTGTACCTACAACTTTGTCAGGTGATCAGGGAGGAAGTGAACGACTCTCACTCTTACATCATATTACATGTGATCTGATATACTGTAATATATGGCCTGGTTTGCCACTCGCACCGTCGGAAGGCAACTCTGTTACGTATTTTGTAATTTACACAATATCAAACAATAACTAACTGACATATGAGAGATACATATATTTATAATAGCCATTGGAGAAGTTGTGGCAAATGTGTAGAGATGAAATTTCTCGCGCGGTTCTCGCCCGATCTGACTTCACAACTGAGTTTGACTATAGTTTATGAAAAACGTAAATAATTAATTGATGAAGTAACTAAATGAGTAATTAATTAAACACATTAATAAAAAGAAGATTTAGGGCTTTATGCCTATCGACTCATGGTGTTGGTCATTAAGGCAGTCAGTGTTGTTACATCAACACATCTTCCCCCAGTCTACAAGGTTACTATCCTTGTTTTTACAGCCGGGTACCTACTTACTGCTAGGTGAACAGGGACATAGGGTTCTGGGAAAATTGTCCAACAATTCCACTGATCTGGGGATCGAACCCGGGATCTCTCACTCGCTCTGCTAACCATTACACCATCACCAACCCCACATTAATAATAATGTACTAAATGAGTAATTAATTTAACACATTAATAATAATAATGTACACTCGTAATCCAAAATATGTATCCCGGCTTGATTCAAATAGCCTAATTGAGTAGTAAACGAGCTCTAGCAAATATAAAACAGGATAAGCGTTGTAATTGGTTCACTAGTATGTCAAATGATTCAAAACACTTCAACAAGACCTGGATACAAATTTTGGATTGCGAGTGTACTAATACACTTATAAATTGGAGCTGCTTACCTGATGCATAGATGTTCAAGGCAAGCGGTCTTTCACCTCCATATTTCTCTGGTCCAATACCTCACAGTTCCACCTCACCTCTTCACAGTCCAACCTCACCCTGCCACCTCACCCTTTCACAGTCCAACCTCACTCTGCCACCTCATCCTTTCACAGTCCAACCTCACTCTACCACCTCTCTCCTTCAGTCCAACCTCACTCTACCACCCCACCTCACCTCACAGTCCAACCTCACTCTACCACCTCACCTCACCTCACAGTTCCACCTCACCCTTTCACAGTCCCACCTCACCCTTTCACAGTCCAACCTCACTCTGCCACCTCATCCTTTCACAGTCCAACCTCACAGTTCCACCTCACCTCTTCACAGTCCAACCTCACTCTACCACCCCACCTCACCTCACAGTCCAACCTCACTCTACCACCTCACCTCAACTCACAGTTCCACCTCACCTCACAGTTCAACCTCACCCTTTCACAGTCCCACCTCACTTTTTCACAGTTTTTTTCTGTTTATACTTTTCAATAAAATTTACTTCAATTTCAATTTTCTATTTATATCTTTTTCCAGCTCTAATAATATCCTCGTGTATTTAGTTTGCTATATTTACTTTATCATTTATTTATATTTTAGTTTGTGTTACTCAGTTTTCAATTAATTCGTTGTTCTATTCGGATCTTCTATTATTTCGAGTATACAATCTTTTTCGTATATATACAGATGTTCATATATGTTTCATCACTCTTGTTAACTGTGTTTCTTATTATCATTTAAAGTTAAATAATTTTATATTCTCTTTTATTATGTATGCATATTAGTAATTTCCGTTTGTTTCGAGTTTACATATTTTTCATCACTTTTGTTAATTCTGTCTCTCATTTTCATTTTAGGTTATTCATCTCGTAGTTCCTCGTAGTCGTGAATATCTTTCCGTTTTAGACCTGTACCATAGAATCACATTATTTTATAATTACAAAAATTTCCACCTGTTTCCATGAAGTATATTCGTTCGTTCGAACTCATTTGATATTAATTTTTCTCATTTTATCATCTAATTTTGTCTTGCTTATTTTTTGTATGCATATTCGTTCTACTTCACATGATATTTCTTTTCCTCATTAAGTTATTTCTTGTTTATGTATATTCGTTCGTTTTACTTCCTTCACACAATGTATAATTTCTTCATAATATTCAAGATATCTATTTCCTTCTCTGTGATGTATATTCGTTAATTTTATATTTCTTTCCTGCTTGCTGTCACACCTCTCTATCACTGGCGCTGTATGACCTTCCTGTTGCGGCGCCTAATATCAATCAATCAATCGTTCCTATTATACTTCATATGATATCTATTATTATCGTCATTATTTTCAAGTTATATCTTCCTTCTTTTTAATGTACATTAATTCGTATTACTTCACAATCATAATGTTTCTGTTTCTCATCACCATCATTTATATATATATATATATATATATATATATATATATATATATATATATATATATATATATATATATATATATATATATATATATATATATATATATATATATATATATATATATATATATTTTTTTTTTGTATACTCGTTGGCTTTACTTCAAAATTTTCTTATTGTCACTAGTTATTATCTAGTTATTTCTTTCTTTCTTCTTTATTATGTATATTCGTTCATTTTACTTCAAATCACCTTCTTCTGGCGCAATATGACCTCATTGTTGCGGCGCCTAATATAAATCGATTGATCAATCAATCATTTTACTTCAAAGTTATATTTTAATGTTTCTTTTTCTCATTATTACCTAATCTATAGGCTGCTGTAAATGAAGATCAGAATAATTATTATCACACACATCACAATATAGTTGCCTCCACTTGTAACGAGCACAGCGCCTGTTGGAGGGGTTGACGAAATGTGGCACCATTGTGTTTGTTTATATAGAGTCCTAATGGTGAATACCTTTGATGAAATGTGGCACCACTGTGTTTGTTTATATAGAGTCCTAATGGTGGATACCTTTGATGAAATGTGGCACCACTGTGTTTGTTTATATAGAGTCCTAATGGTGGATACCTTTGATGAAATGTGGCACCACTGTGTTTGTTTATATAGAGTCCTAATGGTGGATACCTTTGATGAAATGTGGCACCACTGTGTTTGTTTATATAGCCTCCATTTGGTGGATAATATAGCATAGCCTACTTTTGGTACAGTCATGAACACTAATAAGTATCCAGGTGTGCTTCGAATACCTATAGAGACAGTAAAAAAATGCACATAAGATCTCCATTGGAATGACTTCATTGGTGAATTGGACTGTTCAAAGCTTCAACCAAAGCTGTATTACTTTGATTTCTCCAAAGTATGTCAGGAAGTAGGACCAAATGAACAAAAATAATGATGTTCTGTTGGTCCTTGGAAGAGTTTGGATGATTCACTCTCTCTGGATTTATCAACTCAGTTCTACTCCCTTCATATACAAATCTATTAACTTAAAAAAATCTTTGACAGTGTTACTAACTGTGAAGGTACAGTTGCGGACAAATTAACAGACGCACCTGAAGCGGGGTCCCTCAGTGAGCATAAGGTAGGATGAGACGTTGTTTGTGTGTGAGTGTGTGTGTGTGTGTGTGTGTGTGTAGAGCCACGTCCTAGTCTGTGCTTGATAAGTGGCCCGTTTGAAGTGTTCCTGTTTTATGTGTCGAGAACTGTACTGTACAGCCACAATCAAATAACCACCGACACTTTCCTTCCATCGTAGTAAATATCTTGTTAATAAAGAACAACACGTGTATGATTTTGCAGCACCTCATAAAAATAATTGAGGGGGTTGAGTGTTGTACTATGCTTATATTTTGATATGATACTGATTTATTTGCACGATAGAAGGAAAGTGTCAGTGGTTATTTGATTGTGGCTGTACCTATGAATTGATCCCATCATGAGTTAATCCTGTTGAGAAATCACTACATCACCCTACAACAGTACACACAAAACCCAAGAACAGCCTACGGTATATTGTTCCACCCCTCACCTCGCTAACCAGAGTCCCCGTGCTTCCATAAAATTCCACCCCCCCTCCACAGTATGGAATGTATTTGAAAGTACAGTACTACAACTGGAGGAGTAAGCTGTGGTCTCATTTCCCTGGGATGTGCTTCGGTAGCCCATGCATATAGGGCCATGCAGCCCCTCCTTTATTTCAATTTGATTTTTCACTGTGACCAGAGTGTACCAGGGGTCTGTGGGGCAGGAGGCCATTCTGCACCGGGAGAACATCAACAAGAACAACAACAACAACTGCAGTTGACCTGGGACACGGTAACGGGCTTGATTAAGCCTATGTCCAGTGTCGGAACATTAAAAAAAAAAAAAAAAAAGACTGGAGGAGACCGCACCAACAACATATGTGGCGGCACACAACACCTCGTAGCTTCACGGAAAAATCTCAGGGCCTCGCAAAAGTCATATAAGCTACTGTCGGCTTAAAGTCCCGAAATTAAGGTATTAAAAAAAAAATAAATAAAAAAAAAAATAAAAAAAAAATAAAAATAATAATAATAATAATAAAGGATGTGAAGGGTGAAATAATTAATTCCGCACATTCAATGGTCACCTCCACCCAAGTATCTGAACTGTGATTACAACCTTGCAACAGAATGCGGTGCTCGCCGCCACTGCAATGCAATCTCTCTCTGTGACCTGGTTTCAATTCTCAAGTCGTGACGTGTGTGTGTGTGAATTGGAGTTGATCTTGGCTTCGTAAACCCAATCTCCAGGGTCGAAAAAAAAACAACACACACACACAGGACCAGATTGGGGAACGACCTCTTAAACAATGCCACAAAGCATAGAAGCCTCTCAATGAATGTCTTGTAAACTTGTGTTCTGGCCGTCAATCAGGGTCAAAGAGTGTGGAAGAGTTCTTGCTATCAATTGTTTCATGTATTCCCTTTAAGATGATTGTAGACTTTTGATTCATCAGAGCGCCTTGATTTTTCCATAGTTTGCCAGGAAATAGGACCAGATTAGCAAAACAAATGGTGCCCTATATATTGCCTGGAAGAGTTGAGATTGATTGATTGAGTGACTGATATTAGGCCACGCAACAGCGAGGTCATATAGCGCCAAAGAAAGGTGATAGAGAGGTGTGACAGCAAGCAGGAAGGAAATAAAATGAAAAGAGTGACAGTTGAAGAACTGAAAAGGAGTGGCTTGGGCCGAAGGGGCGCCAAAACCCTTAAAGTATTGCTCACATCACTGCAGGCAATACTCCCTATATGCGGGTGGAAGAGTTGAGAGGAATAATTTGATTAATCAATACTACACTAATCCCTTAAGGGGAAAGCTTTGTGTTGGTAAATCTGGAGCAACTGAATCCTCCAATCAATTCCAAGCAACAGAACACCATTATTTTTACTCTTCTGGTCCTGTTTCCTGGCATACTCTGGAGGAATCAAGGCACTTCAATGTACCAAAAAAGAATTACCACCTTAATTAAACAGACTAGTAACTTATCATGATATTTTTATCATGTGTGTTATTTACTTTATATTTCATAATTATGTGATTTGTATATTTTTATTTACATAACAAATAGACTCATGTGTTTGCAACCATATATTTTTTTTATACTTGACTGCGGTTTTGTCCACTGGGGTTTTGTCTATTGGTTTTTTGTCTATTGGGTTCTGTCAACTGGGGTTCTGTCTACTGGGGTTTTGTCAATTGGTGTTTTGTCTACTGGGGTTTTGTCTACTGGGGTTTTGTCCATTGGGGTTCTGTCCGCTGGTGTTTTGTCTAATGCGTTTCTGTCCATTGGGGTTCTGTCCGCTGGTGTTTTGTCCACTGGGGCTTTATCCGTGCACCAATACAAGGTTAGAGTTAAGAACTAAACCGTGGTATTTCACCTACACAAGTGCTGTATTACTCCAGGATTTGTAACCAATAAATTGCATTAAAGTTTCAATTGCCTACGACAATATAAAAACACTGTGTAGTTCCTTATCTTAATAAATGGGGTAGCACAGTGTTGGCAAATCTGGAGCAACTGATTCCTCCAAACCATATCATATAATTATATTTTGAAGGAATCAAGGCACTCTGATGAATCAAAAGTGTATTAACCCCTTAGGGTTGATTCACACTACACCGTCACGTCACGTCACGTCAAAATTTCTTCTGAGTAAACAAACAGTGATGTTCACACAACACCGTCACGTCACATCACGGCACCGTCACGTCACGGCACGGATTCTCACCAAGAATATTTTGACATGACGTGCTGTGTTGGTACTGACCTTAAGCATACAACGAGTATTTCTTTTTATTTAATTGCCTCTATGAAAATAATGTTTTTCTTGACAATGTCTTTTTCTATCTTTTTTTCAATAGATAGTTAAATATGAATTTTGATATTCTGAAGTACTGGAAAAATTTGTGCTCGTCTTCTTCCAGTTCTTTGTACAGTGTCCAATATTCACATTGTACAGTCGTGGTCAATAATAATCATGGGTATCTCAAACAACTTACTGTCTAATGTTTTCACGTTCACATATGATGTTATTGTTTTAAGTAGCTGCTTGTTTTAAATTAAAAGATGGTACTTAACCTATTTATTGGAAAGTTTATCAGCTAATTAACAGAGGGAAGCTGTCAAATTCTTATGTCAGTTACCTCTATATGGATGATTATATTTGACCACGACTGTACTTGTACAGTATTTCCTAAGGGATTTATGTATCTATATCCTCTTCTTTATTTAGTATAATTGCTCCTCTTCATCTAACAGTACAATTATTATCAGCTTTTTCAACCCAAGCCTATGTGACGCCATTATGTTTGAAGGATGAGTGAGAATTGCACGAAGCTTTTGACGAAAAGGTGACGTGACGTGATACATGTACGGTTGACGGGACGGTGACGTGATGTGATGTGACGTGACGGTGTCGTGTGAATCAATCCTTGACCAGTTGTAGACAACCACGACTACTTCATCCACAGGAAGGGCATCCTTCTCTTTGCCGCCATGACCTCACCACCATTATTGAGGGATGGGGAGAAGGTGTCCTTCACCGTGGAGGAAGGGCGTGGAGGCTACCCATGTAGCCGGACTTGATGGTGGAAAAGTCCTCGACTCACTCCACGCCTGCGTGAGGAAGATGGCAGACGCCCAACCACCTCAGCGACGGCAGCAGTAGGCAGACATCGTCACCGTCTGCACCAAGACTGCTGTTGCCTTACCTGGGGTGGAATCCAAAGAGATTGTTTAGCGACGCGTCGCTAATACCGATGTCGTTAATAACTAACTACACGCAGGCGTCGTTAACTTCGCCCTGATCCAAGAAGCCTCTGCCCGCCTGTTGTTAGGAGCGCGGTAACTGGTACACGCCTCTGATTGGCTAGAGTCATCAATGACGTCATGGACACCTCGTAGCCAATCACGAAGCGTGTGACATGGCGCGTTTGTTTAAAAACCGCGATCAGCTGGCAGCTGTCAAAACAAGTGTCTTCGTATCGCTCTACTGAGTGTACTCGACTTTTTCATTTCAAACACAGCAGGTACGTCCACAGTTTTTATTTAGTATCTGAAAATAGTTTTTGGAGTCATACGAAATGTAAATAATGAAAAGGTTATGAAATGCTTATTGATTTTATGCACTCTTTGTATGGTAATTACATTAATCATTCAGTATACAGTACTTGGTTTTAGCATTTCATTAATTATTAACATACTTGTATTTTGTTTAAAACAATGATGTATAACACAGTGCTGTATTTACAGTAGTGTACTGTGTTCTATTTTCGTAGCACTCTGTGCTCTGCCATCTAACTAATACCAAATATTCTAATCCTGTTCCCACCTCCTGTCAGTGCTTATAGTGGTGAATCCATGATCCATTCTCTGAAGATCATTTAATAACATTGTTTATTCTGAACACACAGCAGAATACGTATTGTTGCCACACTTCCTCCATGCACAAGAGGACATTAGGGACATCCTAGAAGTGATGATGGAGTCAGCAGGAAGCCACAGCTGCTATTAGAGAAAGTGCAGCAGCACAGAGACAAGCAGCTGAAGCCATTATAGTGCTGGCTTCTATTGTAAGAGTGTTTATTGAGAAATAAGGAAAATAACTTTGGATCAGGATGTGTTGCATACAGTATGCTACTAATTTGGCTAGGAGCATACAGTGTTGTCATGGTAGGGAAGACAGTAATAGCATGCTCCTAGCTAAGTTAGGAGCATACTGTAAATAACACTGAACTGCATACAGTCACACATTCCAGCAACACAATAAACACTCTAAGATCCCATTGGAAAAACCATGTAATCGTAATGTAAATATAACCAATAACACCAACTTAGGAAATATATATACAGTATATATATAGTTTGGTGATTCTGCATGCCAATACTGTACCAATGTTACCAAACATTCTGTCACATGCCACATTAAAAAAACATATAGCAAAACACCAACAGACACAGACATAATAAGTTGGTAAATAAATACACTAGTAACCAAGACATAATTTTATTTTTTTAAACCCCCATTCGACCATAAAACTCCGGTATGATCTCGTCACGTGTCTGTCTACCCGTGCCACCACGGTCACCAGCTCCAACTACATGGGCCTCAATAGGCATGTCCTCTTCTGGTAGATGCTGGAAAATTAAGGTATTAAGGGATTTTAGAAATCACTGAAAAACATTGATATATTAAGACAAACTTTAGGGTTGAAGCAGTGCAATTGCAGAGATTGCATTGTACAGTATTATAATAATTACTGTAATTGAAGTAATTACTGGTGTCTCATTGTACTTATATAGTAGCACAGTAAGGTAAGTTAATGCTACAATAAATACTAAGCCAGTGTATACTTACATTGTTAGGGTCAGGAATACTCCTACTGACACACCGGTTGTGCAGCAGGAGACAAGCACTTACAATCTTTGCAGATCTCAAAGGAGTGTACTGTAATTCTCCACCAAACCGATGAATACATCTGTTAGATACCATTTATTAGAGGGATATAAAAGGAAAATGTAACAGTGGATTTTATGGACCAATGTGAACAAAAAGTAATCATATGAAATACATTAATAAAAAGAAATTTTCATTTCATTATAAAGTTAAAAGATTTAGAAACCTTGCCATTGATTGGAAACTCTTATGAAATTAGAATTGAGGTTTGGAGAGGGAGCAAATTATAACTATATATAGAGTTTGCTTGTGATTTGTTGAAACCGAAGGGATATTAAAAAGTCACTTCCTAACCTGAAGCGATTTTTCACAACTCCTAAGGTCAGCTCCACAATGACCCTTGTTCTTACAAGGGCCCTGTAGTAGAGTTCTTCTGCCTCATTTGTGGGATTGGTGACTGGGGTCATGAGAAAAGGCTCCAATGGGTACCCACTGTCACCTGCAAGACATTGTTACCAGAAAGATGAACTATTTATACATACTGTACATACATATATAACCATACATAAATTCACATGGGAGGAATATGTATATCATACAGCCTTAGAACTGTACACTTGTTACAACATCTCCTGATACCAACCTAGGAGTAAGTAGTCCCCAAAGTGCCTCTACTAAAGTGTTGCCTCAAGTTGCTGTTCCTTCAAATGTAGGCATCATAAGTGGATCCTGCAAAGTGACACATGTATTAAAGCATGTGGTTCTACTTCAAATGTTATGCCAGGAAGCCCTCACATATATATAATGATTTAATACACTTGGCAACCCTAGTGTCAATGGGAAGACTTTTATATCAAACTTGATTTTTAAAGAGATATAATCATGCAGGTTTTGGGAAATTTTTCATATACAAGGGTATGCAATAATATAGACCATACACTAAACAGTATCTTACACAAAATTTCTTATTTACACACATTATTTAAATCTAGGTACATGAAATACAGTACAGTACCTGGAAATCTGGCAGAATAATTGATGATCAAGCCATTTCCATCACAAACAACTTGAAAGTTTAGTGAATTTAATCTTTTTCTATTGACGTACAGTACATGGCCTCATCAATACTTGAAGCCTTGATGGCAACGGGTGTACCTGCATACATAGCATAAATATTAATATATTGTTTAACAATAGGATCAATTTTATCTGTCTGCCTCATACTCTAAACAAAGGAATGACATAGTATATATAGGACTGTATACAGGTACAGTATTATATAAGCCAAACCAATATAATTCCTCAAGAGGAAAGTACACAAGGCAAGGTTGAAGTTAATATTGAGGGTAAAAAACTGTTACCTCTCTTACACCTTGTATGTTGTAGAGCCAAGAATCACAACAATATTGGTGGGGGGAGACTGATCATTTATTATGAAGCATGTCTCTATATGATTGGGTTCTAACAACAAGGAAAACAACTAGCATTATGGATTTCATCAATAAAACTATGAAGCTTACCATCTATAGCTTCAATTACTGGTGGGAAGTTGGTGACCCTGCTGAAGGCTTGGGCTGATGTTCACAACTGTTGTGGTGTTGATGGCATATTAATTTCCTCAGCAGCCTTGGTACTCATGATGTTTGTTATTCTGGTGAATATTCTGCTGATGCTTGCTTGTGTTGGACCTGAAATAATCGTTATTTATTCAATATGTATATTTGTTGCATGAGAAAAAATATTATAGTATTGTTTGGCTAGGTTTTTAAACTGTAATAATACAATTTGTGTTAAAATTACTTGACTGCAACACTATGTTGCCTAGAAAACCATGTACAATATTTAATTGTGATAGAGTAGTGAAGAAATTTAAATATTATAGTGGGTTGTTTATGCAGTCCAAACATTGTTCACAAAAGATTTTATTTATGCAAAAAGTACAGTATGATACAGCACTGTATATATGCAGCTCCTGTTACTTTGGCCACTATTAGGACAAACTGTATCAGAAAACATACTGCATCATGCTTACAGTTATTAATGACACGATAAGCAATAATGAAAACAGGTTACAAAGTACAATAGAGCCATTTTGTATTCAACTAATTTTTCTCATGTGTTTCAAGACCTTTATTATGATATGATATGCTTATCTTATATGGTACTTGCTTATGTAAATTGCTGATATTCTTTATCCTTGAAAAGGTATGGCACAAACAATGCATCTTTGAGCATCAAGTCTAAATAAATCTTAGTATAATGGACAAATTGAAATACAGTATTTAGAATAAAAAAAAATATTTTATTGGTTATACTTAATTAAGGTATATATTTCATATACAGTACAGTATATATATATATTAATATTTTTTACTTGATTTGATATATACATAAATTATGTTAAGGAAATCTGAGGATAATACACTGAGAAGATATCTATAGATAGGCTACAGTAAATTAGGGAGGAGTAACCACTAGCCTAACTTTTAAAACTAAAAATAAAATAAAATAATACGCATTATATTTTACTCACCTCTTGTGTCTCCAATTAACATGGTGAAAGGAGCCACTGGCATACACTCTCAAGGCAATCAATAGCTGGGTATGTGGCAGTATGGTATTTCCTCGCCTTGTTCTTCTCCTCAGCAGGGGTGAGAACTCATCGATCAATGAGCTGCGTCAGCTCATGCCGAGGAAAGTGGTAGTGCCTTATCAGCTCGTTGTCATTGAGAGCTAGAGGGTCCAGACGGTCTCGAAAGCATCTCTCTCTCCTTAGAGCCCTTGCTGCCATGTCAGCCAACACGTAGTCCATGGTGAAGTAGCCTCAGTCCGCTGACTGGCAGTGTGAGACCAGTCACCGATGTACAGTACAAGCAGTACTTGAAATGTTGTCTAGCATGCTTTTTGCGTGTTTAACGGCACTTTGTTTACATCTTGCCGTCTTTAAATATATATTGATATCAATTTCCACTGTAATCAATGAGAAATATTCACTAAATATGATGATATCTGAGCCCATATGGTGCACGTCGTTAACTTCTACCAGCTTTTACTACACCTCCCGAGGTGTTGTTATTAACGACGTCGCTAACGCGCCCGTGACGTCATCATTTTGCTTCTTGGATCGCGTCGGTAGTGGCCGACGTCGCTAACTCGAGTTACCGACGTTGTTAAGTTTCTTGGATCCGGCCCCTGAAGAAGTGCTGGGTCATCTTTCCGACCTCCTCCAGGACATCTTCAGGAGGAATGGTTTACCACCAATAACCATTTCTCCTGATCTACAACCACCACCACCACCACCACCACCAAGAAACGAGGCAGCAGACGAGGGAGGAGCAGAGCGAATGCGTCACCAACCCCGACTCTAGCCTACCCCCGCCGCCGGTTAAAGACCCGATTCACACGACCCGTTTTGGTTCCGACAGGCAGGCCGCCAGCTCGGTGCCATTTAGCGACTATGTATTCATACTGACCGTTTGTGGCCTGACCGACAATCACTGCAGACAGTCATTCGCCCGGCACTCTGGCAGTGTTTCGTCAGAAAATGTGTGGAACTGCGGGTACGCTTACTAAGGTAGATGGACGGGTGCTGTATGGGTTCATGTACACTCGATCAAAAAAGTATCACGCATTTCCCTCGTGAAACATTCTGACAACTAAGACGATGGCTACTGAAAACGAGCTTGTTTATCATGAGCTGTAGCGATCATTTGCAGAACCATCGGACCCCACCTGCGCGGTACTTTTTTGAGCCAGTGTACACACGGCTCATCACCCATCTGTCAGGCGCCATCAAGCCGCCGTTCAACGGGCCAGGTATTCTCAAGAAGGAATCCGATCCGTGTTAGTCGGCCGAAGGATGGCTGCCGCTGACAGGGTGACGGGTTGTGTCAACAGTTACATTAAAATGCATTTAAGAATTGTTGATGGCGTCAAGCAGGCTGCCTGCCTGTCGGAACGAAAACTGGTCGTGTGAATCGGCCTTTTTGCTGCCTCGCCCACTCAACTTGGGGAAGTGTGGGAAGGCACCACCACCATCACCTAAGCCTTCCCTAAAAGACCCAGTGATGGAGGGGGACACCAACGCCAGTTCCTGCTGCACCTCCACCACTGCGAAGGACTGTCCACCAACAACATATTCCTGGAAGATGAAGGGGAATATCAGACGATAAGGAAGAGGAGGAGGAGGAGGAGGACTACTGACACCACACCTATCAACTCACCACCCACTGTCATCATGGACTGGTGGTGGATGTCCGCCTCACCTCGCCTCGACCTGTTTCACCAACACATCTCACGTTGCCAAGACACCGACATCTTCTAGGTCAGGGAAGTTTGGTTCAGCAGGACGACACTAAAAACTTTTTTCACAAAGCTGACATCAACAACAGTCACCAACAACAAGAAGGCCTTTGTGGAGAGGGGAAAAAGAAAATGAAGAGAGAGAGAGAGAGAGAGAGAGAGAGAGAGAGAGAGAGAGAGAGAGAGAGAGAGAGAGAGAGAGAGAGAGAGAGAGAGAGAGTTACAAGGAGTTACAAGGAAAAGAAGTACCCTAGGGGACCTTACGATCCATACAAAGAGGGTACCTGTGGGTTTAGTTGCGCAAGTAGGCGACCGTCCTCGAATGTGTCATGTGAAACCATCAAGGAACACTCGCACAACGGCTTAAACACCTAGACGGTGATTTAAGGCTTTGTCTAATCTGGACTTGAACTGATCCACAGAGTTGCTGTTGACTACATCAGCAGGAAGCGCGTTCCAAGTACCGCAGATGCTGTATGTAAAGAACTTACCACACAGATCACGGTTGTATCGCTTCAGTTCAAGTTTGTAGCCATGTTTCCTGGTTGTGCCCTCACTGAGTTGGAAAATGTCCCTGTAGTCTACATTGTCAAATCCTCGTAGTATTTTAAACACTTCGATAAGCTGACCACGCAGTCTCCGGGTTTCCAAAGAGAACAGGTCGAGTTCTACCAACCGATCTTTATAGCTCTTGTGTCTAAGAGAGGGTATAAGTTTGGTTGCCCTGGCTTGCACTCGTTCCAATCTCGCGATATCCTTTCGGTAAAAAGGACTCCAAAACTGGACTGCATACTCCAGGTGCGGTCGGACAAGGGAATTGTACAGACAAAGTACTATCTCCTTGTTCCGGTATCCAAACTGTCGCTTTATGTACCCTAACATCCTTTGGGCTTTCTTCTCAGCCTCAATACACTGCTTTGAGAACTTGAGGTCACTGGTGATAGTTACACCCAAGTCTTTCTCAGTATCAGTGCTTACGAGAGCATTGCCCTTAAGGTTATACTCTGTTCGGGGGTTTCTGTGGCCTATATGCATAACTTTGCATTTGTTCACGTTAAATGGCATTTGCCACGTGTCAGACCACTCCCCGATCTTCCTAAGATCTTCTTGTAAGCGGGTAGTATTTCCTTCTTTCGCGACATTCACACCAAGCTTAGTATCATCGGCGAATTTGGAAATCTTGGCAACCATGTCACCATCCACGTCATTAACATAGATGATAAACAGTAGTGGTCCCAGAACAGAACCTTGGGGAACACCGCTAGTAACGGGCACCCACTCTGAAGCCTGTCCATTCACTACCACCCGCTGCCGTCTGTCACTTAGCCAGTTCTCTATCCAATCTGCCACATTTCCGTCTATGCCCAGTGCACGCACTTTCCGAAGGAGGCGGCGGTGGGGTACCTTATCAAAGGCTTTCTGAAAGTCTAAGTAGACAACATCGACCGCTTTATCCCGATCATGCTCACTGAAAACAAAATGGAAGAATTCCACCAGATTTGTGAGGCATGACCGGTGCTGCCGGAACCCATGCTGGGAACCCCTCAGTAGCAAATTTGATTCTAAGTGTGCTGTTATTTTGTCCACCATGATGCTCTCCATGAGTTTACAGACTATCGAGGTTAAACTGATGGGTCTGTAGTTTGACGGTTGGCTAGCATCTCCCTTCTTGAAGATAGGAGTCACCTCTGCCTCACGCCAGTCTCTAGGAACGCATCCAGTCTGGATTACCATGTTGAAGACCATGCACAGGTGCCGTGATACTTCACCATGCACTTCTTTCAACACTCTAGGTAAGAACCCATCCGGACCGGGGGACTTGTTTGCTTTTAATTCGATTATTTTTCTCTCGATTTCTTCTTGGGTGAAGACCATTGACTCCAACTTCTCACTGAAGGAGTCCAAAGGTTCGGGAATGGGACCACTCTCCTCAGAGAACACTGAAGAGAAATACTCATTTAAGAGGTTAGCATTTTCTGCATCAGAGTGCATCAATGCTCCATCCTCATTCACCAAGGGACCGATCCTGCGTCGGATTGGTTTACGGCCATTCACATAACTGAAAAACTCCTTGGGGTTCTCTTTGCAGAGTCTAGCCACACGGACCTCCTCAGCACGCTTAGCCGCCCTTATTTTGGACTTCACGTTTCGATTCAGTCTTCTATGACCGTCAAAGTCCCCAGATGTCTTCGCTCGACGATACGCAGTTCTCCTCTCCCTCAGTAGGTTACGGATTTCCCGATTAAACCACTTAGGTTGAATGAACTTCTGACCTGTTCCCTTCAGAGGAATAAAGCGCGACTGAAGTTCCATGAAGGAAAACAAGAATGACCTCCACAGATCATCAGCACTCTCTCCCTCCTCTAGTTCCATTTCAGCAACGCCTTCACGAAGACCTGCAAAGTCCGCTCTCCCCATGTCTAATTTTCTATGCACCGGGGTCACGGACTCCATATTAGGGACCTTAACTGAAAATCTTATAAGCTTGTGGTCGCTTCCACCTATTTCTTCGTTTACAGAGAGGTCTTGAATGATGTCATCCTCTGAGGTGAGGACCAAGTCGAGTATGTTAGCACCTCTTGTTGGCTCCCTTACCCATTGAGTGAGGAATTCATCATTTACAAACTCCAAGAGTGGTGTGTTCTCGGCAGAGGGCTCTCTGGTTTCCCAGTCAACATGTGTGTTGAAGTCCCCCATAAGGATGCACACCCTGCCGTCCACTAGTTCACCCAGCAACTGGTATAGGTCCCTGTCCATCTCATTGAGTTGTCCAGGGGGTCTATAAAGCAGCAGGGTTCTGTATTTTGCAGTGCCTATTTCTAGGTCAACTCCAAGGAGCTCGTGGTTCGATGTGATGTTGCAGGTCATCGATTTGATGGAGTTCTTTACATACAACAGCACACCACCACCCCCTCTGTCCTCTCTATCTTTGTGGAAGAGTTGGTAGCCTGGAATCACGAATTCCCCTTCAAGATCTCTGTCTGAGGTTCTCAACCATGACTCCGTTATGGCCACCATCTCGGGTTCCTCTGTCGCAACGAGGGCCCGCAGTTCCAAAAACTTGTTTCGGATGGCCCTGGCGTTGAACAATAGAACCTTCAGGGAACCCCCAACTGCAGGGCTCCCTATACTCCTCCGTTTCCCGGTTTGGTCATTGTCTTGGTAGTGCTGGGGATATCCTTCTTCAGGATCTCAGCGAATGTCTTCTCTGGGGTCACTCTAGCATAGCGACGAGGGCTCTCCTCCACGCTCGGTCGAGTGCTCCTGAGACATCGTCGGACGGCGTCTTCCATTAATTTGGAAAGCACTTCTTTCCCCTTTAGTGAGAGATGTGTGCCATCCCTCTGGTAGAGGTCGTCTCTACCAAAGAGTGAGGTGTAGGGGTCCACAAAGAACACCCCCTCGGCAGTACACAAATCAGCCAGGCGCTGATTTACTGCAATGTTCTTTGACAGAGCAGTCCCTAAAGGGCCTCTCCTTGGGAGCATGCCGACAACTACCCTTCTGCGGGTTTTTAACCCACAGTCGTCTACTGCACCGAGCACATCCGAGAGGACTCCTTCGGTCATGCCTACTCTACTATTTCTCAGGTAGATGTCATTACCACTCACCATGAGTGCAATGACAGCAGATCTGGACGTTTGGATCCTCTCAGCTTCCTTTCGGAGGTCAGCATTGCCACAACCTGGCAAACAATTCACCTTCACAGAAGTGTGAAGGCGATCTGCCATTAGGGGTTCCAGCCCTCGTGCCTGGGAATCACCTACAATGTGTATATCCACAGGCCTCTCCTTGGTAGGAGCACGAGATGCCTTGTGAGGAACCCGAGAGTGTTTTGAATTCCTGCCGGGCTCGTCACTTCCTCCAGGTTGCTTCTTCTTCGTTTTCTTTTCCTTCTTCATTTTCTTTTCTTTCTTATTTGATTCCTCACTTTCCTCTAATCCCTCCTCAATTGTCTTCTTGGGTTTTTCTTCCTTCTCCATATTCTGCTCCTCTTTTCCATCACACTTTTCTGCAGTCTCTTTTCCTTCTGCAGTCTCTTCTCCCTTTTCATTGTTGCTGTTCTTCTTCTTGTTGTTCTTCTTCTTGTTGTTCTTTTTCTTGTTCTTCTTCTTCTTCTTTACCGCCGTGGTGGAGCTCTCCGGTGAAGAAGCTCCTTGGACTGCCTTGTCTCTCACATGGCAGTCACACCTCTGCGAGTCCATTCGGAGAACTTCCTCCTTTAGGGAGTTGTTCTCCTTCGTGAGCAGTGAGATGTGCTTCATCAACCTCTCCTCGAGTTTGCAAAAGTCGCAGACACTCGAGGAGTCTAGGTCGCTCGCAATCCTCCCGCTGAAGTCCTCACACCAGCGGTACACCTTGCATGTAGTACATGTAAATTTTCTTGCTGATGGACCAGTCATCTCGCTCTAATTCAATTTCAGACCAATAATATAAAAGAAAGGGTAGTGTGATTTGGTCTCGCATAAGTCTCATCCGCC